>JAPQNM010000048.1:13392637-13395137 GCA_029783475.1 Metacarcinus magister
GATGCATAATGTATTAAAAAAAAAAAAATAATACACTCATGAAGAATCTGAAATGATACACCAATCCAAACGTTTGATCAGATTCATAAAAAAAGAAAATCAAACAAAAAAAACATTTCAAGAGAACCAATCAGGAGACAAAACATATACAGCACAAAAAATCAATGGAATAATAGTCAGAGAGAGAGAGAGAGAGAGAGAGAGAGAGAGAGAGAGAGAGAGAGAGAGAGAGAGAGAGAGAGAGAGTGATGGTCATTGCCTTCTCCCCGCCTGGTGTTCAGAATATCCCTACGACATGGAGCCTCAGCCACCCAGTCTCCAACACTCACGGCTGGTGGACGACTCACCATCAAAGATTCATGCGTCCAGCGCGTGTGTCTGACTGGCTGGCTGGCTGGCTGGCTGGCTACCTATCCCCTCCTCCCTCCTCCTTCACCCTCCCCCTCCCCAGGAAAGAAGGCCCTCCATGGCTGCTGTCCCCTACATAACGTTTGATGCTAAGGTGATTATTTACGTGGACAGTATACATCCCCTCGCACCTAACAACACCAGTGAGCAAGGATGGACACTACCAACAGGAAGGTATTTTTGCTTGTATGGGTTTGGTTATCCGTATGAGCTGCTGCACTCAACTTCCCCTTCCCCCCCCCCTTCCCTTATCGTAATCCGTCCCCACGTTCATCGACTGGAACAATGATTCAGCTGAAGGGGACCGTCCTGCCTCGTCTTGCAATGACTACAAAGAGCCACTATTAAATGGTTAAGAATGACTCAAAACTTTCCCGGGGTAACTATGGGAGAGTAAAAAGATACCTGTAAGAGGATATAGAGTAGCAGTAAGTTTTGCGGTAAAATTGGCCGCGACAGGAAGGTAGGCTGCCGGCACGAGTCAAAAACTGAAAGATGACACCACCCTGACGCCTGCATCGAATAGGAAGCCAACTGGGAACACCTAGACCGAGTTTCCATGGTAAGTGCACCAGTCTAAAAATAGGTGCGACCCAGTCAGTGGAGGCAACGAACTCTTCAGCTGTAGAGGACACGAAGATACATACAAGGGGTTACTATAGAAGAAAAAAAAGTGACAAACCAATATTGTACTATTAACCAAAGTCTGCTATACCTATACAACTGAGGCAAAACAGAGGAATTGCCACCTGAAATACTTGAATACAGTATGGCAAGGCAGTGAGGCAACATAATATTACTGATCATAACAACGAAGCCACTGTGATATGAGGCTGATCTAGAAGCATCATTATTATTATTACCATTATCATTATTCATTAACGTGCACGAGAAGGCCCTCAATTGTAGGTCACGAGTGCTGCCGCGACACCTCCTTTGTTTACCTTGACGACGCAGCATTCAAGGTCCTGCCGAATGTAAAGCAAGAGAAGTAAAGAAGTGAGGGATGAAAAGCCGCCATCACCCGCAGCCCCTCACCTGCAGACCACGAGTGCCAGGTAAAGGTGAGGGTGATGGGGAGGGGGAGGGGGAGAGGGGTGGGAGGACGGGACCACATCTGGCGCCGGAAACACCTGTCATAGCGTTCAATTATTCAGGTGCCATGAACGTTCACCTGTGTTCCCTCACCACCACTGGTCTTATCACTACCACCACCACCACTTTCATCACCATATGCAACACCATCACCACCACCACCACCACCACTACTACTATACTTGCATCACCATAATCAACACCACCAATACTACCACCACCCCCGCTGTCATTACCGTATTCAACACCATCATCAACACCAATATTACTACTACTACTACTACTACTACCACTATCACCCTCAACACCAACACGAATATCACCAATAACACTTTCATCACCATAATCAACACAATAAATTTCACCACCCCTAACACTACCTCCTTCCCACACCATCCTTACTACCACCTCTAATAAATTTTGCGCCCCAATTCCCACTCTTTGCACCATCATCATCACTGCTTTCATCACCACCCCCTCCATCATCATCACCACCACTGCTGTACACTCGCAACACCACCTACATGCATTATTAAACATACATTACATTTTCCACCTTACACCATCAACACCATCACCTAGATACTATTCCACCATCACCATCTTTTTTTTTTCTCTCTCTCTCTCTCTCTCTCTCTCTCTCTCTCTCTCTCTCTCTCTCTCTCTCTCTCTCTCTCTCTCTCTCTCTCTCTCTCTCTCTCTCTCTCTCTCTCTCTCTCTCTCTCTCTCTCTCTCTCCATCCAATTTTTTCTTACTTTCACTACAACTAATAATTCCTCACCCTATACACACACACACACACACACACACACACACACACACACACACACACACACACACACACACACACACACACACACACACACACACACACACACACTACCTGTCATTGCCCTCACTCCTCTAATATTACATAGAACAACACGAATAAGAATATTTCCCAAACTACAACAACAACTACTAATACTACCATCACCAATAATAATAATAATAATAA
>JAPQNM010000048.1:13400137-13407637 GCA_029783475.1 Metacarcinus magister
CACATAAATAGGCATCACATGATTGTACACACACACACACACACACACACACACACACACACACACACACACACACACACACACACACACACACACACACACACACGTTACGAATCAAAGTACTTTACCACAGGAACGCAAAATATACGTGTAAGTTTGGTTCAATCAAGGTCAGTTCCGCCGCAACACTTTACAAGGCGATGAAAAAATAAATAAATAAAACAACCCAACACACACACACACACACACACACACACACACACACACACACACACACACACACACACACACACACCAAGAAAAAGATAACATATACATTTTTTTTTTTTGTTCCTTCCCGACTGACTCAACACTGATTTTCTCATTCCAGTCCTCATGTCTCTCCTTACCTGCCCTTAACCTGCCTCACTCTCTTTAGCATATGTATAAAAAAAAGGAAACGCCTGCATTTTTATATCTTTTCTTATCTCTAAACGGAACAAGTACAACTATATTCGTCATGCCCTGAAGCTCATCTCGAAAATGTTGACGCGACACCTGACCTCTAACACAGTTCATTGAGTGTTTGTGAAAGTGACGCCCTACACACCTGAGAGAGAGAGAGAGAGAGAGAGAGAGAGAGAGAGAGAGAGAGAGAGAGAGAGAGAGAGAGAGAGAGAGAGAGAGAGAGAGAGAGAAAAAAAAAGTGTGAATGAGAGAATGAGAGAGACAGACAGAAAGACAGACAGACAGACTCACGGGAAAACAGAAAGACAGACAAAAAGAAGACAGACAGACAGATAGACAGACAGACAAACAGCCATTGGGAAAGAAAGACCAAAAGACGGACTAACAGACAGATACACAGACAAACAGAAACAGACAAACACCCATCAGTAAAGACACACCAACCGACGGACCAACAAACAAACATACAAACAGACATACAAACACAGACAAACATATAAACAAAGAGAGAGAGAGAGTGTGTGAAGGACGCACGTTTTCCTAATTAATATTCGTAACAAAGAGGAAGGTTAGAGCAGCAGTCAACCCACAACGAGGATGGCACCTCTACACCCCTACACCCCTACACACACCAGCACAGGCGCCACACCTTCCATTGGGGCCACAGGTGTGCAGCGACACTCAACACACTCACTACACAACCTGGCTTCCTCCTCCTCCTCCTCTTTTTCCTCTGGGTCAAGCTAGTCCTCCTCATCCTGTTCCTGTTATTCGTTTCTTTTCTCTTCCTCTGGGTCTTCCTCCTCTTCCACCTCTGCCTCCGGTTCTTCTTCTTCTTCTTCTTCCTGTGGGTCAATCACCGGTCCTTCCATCACGCCTCGCTGCCCCAGCACGTCTGCGGTGCCACTTTCGTAAGAGTGAGCAAAACAGCAGCAGCAACATCAACGACACAAGGCGGCGCCGGGAAGGTCGGTTCCAGGCTGCGGTGAAGGCCACAGCGGAGCCACGTGTGTTACCGCCTGGCCCTCACTCACTCTGGAGAAGGCTTTGGAGGGCGGCGAGGCGGTGCTAGAGGTATGGCCTTACATGGGGAGGGAAATAAAGAAAGAAAAAAGTGTGGACGCGGTTGAGTGCGTGGCTGTGGTGGTGAATCAGCGGCGGGCCAGTGAGTCCCCCTGCCACGCGCACGACACCAACCTGGAACAACAACACGACGCGTAACCTTGGTCTTCTTTCTTTTTTTTTCATGTTATTGCCGTGCACATCTTTGTCGGGGAAAAAAAGAACATAGTATATGCAAGGGGTGTCCTGCCTCCTCCCAGCAGGTGACCTAAAGAGTGGGTGCAGTGGAGGGTGGTACACGAGGACGCGGGTTGCCCACCACACCCTCAAAGTGTGTTATGAGTGTGTTTATCCCATTTTCCTCCTCCAGGCAGGCGATTGCGGGACGGAGCGGTACGAGAAGCTCCCTCCAGGCCCGGCACCACTGGCGAAGGTAACACGGGACGGGAGGCTCGCAGAGTCACCCTCACGCCACTCGCTCCGTGCCTTCCTAGGGGGACTACGCTACTGTCACGCTGCTTGTGTGTGCCACGTGAGCAAAGGTGATTCTGATTGAGTGGTACATGTTCAAGTGTGACAGGTGTGGCACGTAGTGAAGTGTGTGTTGAGTGCAAAGCGAAGACCTGTTGTGCCCCGCCCCTGGGGATGCCTGGTCACGCTGGGCAGCCAAGGTGTGGCCTGACCAACAGCTATTATTTCAGGTAAGAACCGATCGATTTCCTTCCTGGTCTCAGGTAAGCAGACATTGGCTGGTACCTGGAGGGGGAAGGGGTAAGGCAAGCCACTGATAAGGGAAGAACGTTCCATTAACTTTGTCAACTCTTTGATTAAGTTCTCAAAGTTTGTTCCTCGTTCCCCTATTGCCTCCTCCCTTCCCCTACTGCCTCCACCCACTCCTCCCTTTCTCCCCAACAACAGGGGAAGAATCGCCTCCTTCCAGGCAATCGATAGTTGAATCAAGTGGGCGATGTGTACACAGAATGTTAGTGTGTGTGTGTGTGTGTGTGTGTGTGTGTGTGTGTGTGTGTGTGTGTGTGTGTGTGTGTGTGTGTGTGTGTGTGTGTGTGTGTGTGTGTGTGTGTGTGTGTGTGTGTGTGTGTGTGTGTGTGTGTGTGTGTGTGTTCCGCCCTCCCTTCCTCTGAACACCTGCACTTGTTGAGCACAGGTAGATACGAGGCAACACCTGCGATCCATCGCCTGTGTTGGTGGCGGTGGTGGGTGACGCCTATTCTTTTTACAAACCTATGAATAAGCACAGGCGAACGCGCGCGCGCGCACACGCACACACACACACACACACACACACACACACACACACACACACACACACACACACACACACACACACACACACACACACACACACACTTAGTCGACAGGAAAAAAAACTTTTACACTCATTTTTTACATAGTCAAGTTAAGATTGTCGTTTTAAAGATTGCATTTTCCTCCTCTTTTTCTTACTCTTCGTACTTTTCGTCCTCAATTTCCTCCTCCTCCTCTTCTTCCTCCTCCAGTAGGATAGTTTGATGCGTGTAGGAGGCAGGTGTCCACTAGTCCCTCCCCCGTGGACTCTCCGTGACCCTGTTACCTCCTCGTCCCTCCTCCCTCCCTTCAATCCCAGTCTGTTCCCCTCGTCCCTGCCCTCCCCTCCCTGCCATTCTCTTTCCAGTCCCTCGTCCCTCCCCTCCCTTCCCTTCCCTTCCATGCCTTCCATGCCCTCCCCTCCCTTCCATGCCTCTCCCCTTCTCTCCTGCGACACAGCAGAAAGGTGCACACGTGAAGCGCGCTGCGGCAGGCGTCATGCATCACTCAGGCACTCCCGCACGCACGCACGCACGCACGCACGCACCCACCGACCCACACACGCACGCTCGCACGCACGCACGCACGCAGTTAATGGTCCTTCATGCAGAGTGAGGTTTATGGTGCTTTGAAAGGTGGCGGTGAATGAAGCGGCAAGGCAGTGACAATGACAGTAGCAGTAACACCACCACCACTACACTGCAGGACACTACACTGCAAGACACACCACCACCATCATCATCACCATCACCAACACAAACACCAGAACAGCAACTTTATCACCGCCACTAACACCAACACCACTATAACCATTACCTTCTCCAACACCAACACAACTACAACCACAACCACCATCAACACCAACATGAACAACCAACCATCCACTACAACAACAAAAACAAGCATGCAATACATACACTGTAACACAACACAACACAACGCAACACCACACCACAAAATTCTCACCAACATTAACACAACCACACAAAAATAACTAATTTCCAATAAAACAAAACAAAAAATAATTAGCGAACAATTTGATTTATGCAACAAAAATAATCACCACCACCACAACCACCAACAACAACACCAACACCACCACCACCACCACCACAACCACCACCGCTGTTCACTTGTTCCAGGTCGTGTTACCGTCAATAATGCGTCACTGCGTCTTACGTTGCACACGAGAACGAACAAAGCAATGAGAGAGAGAGAGAGAGAGAGAGAGAGAGAGAGAGAGAGAGAGAGAGAGAGAGAGAGAGAGAGAGAGGAAATTATACAAAAAAAATGAAAGGGTGGTGTAACATAATTGATGATAAGTAGAGGGGAAATGAGCGTAATGGAAGGAAATTTAATAAGCGTGGAAAAAAAAGAGGAATAAGGAGATATTATGATAACGGTGGGAAGAGGCAAAAGGAGAATAACGTAACATTATCAAATCTGTAAAATAACTGTAAGGGTGAAGAAAGGAAATACAATAATGAAATTCCAGCCGTATTGCCTAAAAAGAGTGTGCTAATGAGAGAGAGAGAGAGAGAGAGAGAGAGAGAGAGAGAGAGAGAGAGAGAGAGAGAGAGAGAGAGAGAGAGAGAGAGAGAGAGAGAGAGAGAGAGAGAGAGAGAGAATGATACGTATTGGAAATCTATGTTTACTTGTATGCTTTGTTCAAGTGTGTGTGTGTGTTTGTTTATTTATTAGTTCTGTGCAATATTGACGCAATCTCAGAGTCTTGTCACCTCATGTTAAGTCAATCGAAGTCACTCCTTCATTGCTATTCTATCCCCTTTCATTCCTCTTTCATTCTCTTCCTATGTCCTTCTCCTCTTCTTCCTTCAATTCATTTCCTACTTTTCTCATTCTCATTCTCTATAGTTTAACCTCGTGCTTTTTTTTGTCACCCTCATCATCCTCTTCCTCTTCCACTTCCTCTATCTTTTTCCCCGTTACGTCTCCCTCTTCCTTCCCCTCTTCATCATCTTTTTTCCTCCCCTCGTACACTTTTTCCCCTCCTCGCCCTCCTCCCCTCGCAAGTTAGGCCGTGTTCCCTACTGATTGCCTTCCCTGACCTTCTGTGACCCAATCCTAGGTCACAGAGAGAGAGAGAGAGAGAGAGAGAGAGAGAGAGAGAGAGAGAGAGAGAGAGAGAGAGAGAGAGAGAGAGAGAGAGAGAGAGAGATCTTAATTAACTTTCAGAAGACGTTTATAGTGTGTGTGTGTGTGGGGGGGGGGAGGGAGGGGAAGCAGGCGTTATTTTCAGTCCTTTTCGTTTTTGGAAGGAAGGGGAAAAAAGGGAAGGGGAATTTTTTTTATTTTATTTTATTTATTTATTTATTTTATTTTTTTTTTTTGCATCACCCTCCCCGTTCTGGCTTGTTAATTAGACGAAGGAAGGGAAACTTGAACACTCCTGATGATGATGATGGTGATGATGATGATGATGATGATGATTAGTTTTTATTTTCTTCTCTCTGTGTCTTTCCTATAAATGAGAGATGAAAGGAAACTCGATATGTAGTGATAATAATTGTATGAGTGAGAGAGAGAGAGAGAGAGAGAGAGAGAGAGAGAGAGAGAGAGAGAGAGAGAGAGAGAGAGAGAGAGAGAGAGAGAGAGAGAGAGAGAGAGAGAGAGAGAGAGAGAGAGAGAGAGCGGCAGGTAGACAGACAGACAGACAGGAACGGAATAAATGTGGAAGGTTATGTCTCTTCTTGTCCTCGTCTTCCTCCTCCTCCTCCTCCTCCTCCTCCAACCCAAAATACCATCACCAACGCAACCACTTAAGGGCATGACGTCATTTGCTGAAAGAGGACGAAGGAGGAGGAGGAGGAGGAGGAGGAAAAGAGGAGAAACTGAAGGAGAAGTAGGTAGAAGAGCAAATGGAAGATGAAAGGAAGGAAGAGGAGGAGGAGGAAGGAGGAGAGACTGAAGGAGAAGGAGGAGGAGGAGAAGTAGGAAGAAGAGCAAATGGAGGATGAAAGGGAGGAGGAGGAGGAGGAAGAGAGGAGAAACTGAAGCAGGCTGAGGAGGAGAATGAGGGAGAAAGAAGGAGGAAGAGGAAAATGAGGAGGAAGAGGAGGAGGAAAAAGAGTCACGGAGTACATCGAAATTGCACCAATAAACGTAAAGACTTGCATTGCATTTCTTAAGAATGTTGGGTTGGCTCTCTCTCTCTCTCTCTCTCTCTCTCTCTCTCTCTCTCTCTCTCTCTCTCTCTCTCTCTCTCTCTCTCTCTCTCTCTCTCTCTCTCTCTCTCTGAACCGCCAACTGACTCCAAAAGTTTTAAATGATGGGTTTTCAAAAATTTTAAGCTTACCTCCTCCAGAAGTATTAACTATATCTCAGTAGTAGTAGTAGTGAAAGTAGTAGTAGTAGTATAGTATTATTAGTAGTAGTAGTAGTAGTAGTAGTAGTAGTAGTAGTAGTAGTAGTGATGGTGGTGGTGGTAAATAATAGTAATAGTAGTAGTAGTAGTAGTAGTAAAAGTAGTGATAACAACAGATAATAGCACCAGTGTGTGTGTGTGTGTGTGTGTGTGTGTGTGTGTGTGTGTGTGTGTGTGTGTGTGTGTGTGTGTGTGTGATAGGACTAACAGTTAGGTCTTCAGGGCTATTTATTAACAAGGAGAAGATCGTCAGATTAGGAAAGGGAGAAAGGAATGAGAGAAAAAACCTAAAATAAAGTCACCTTGATGTGTTTTAAGATCGATGAAGGGTGAAGATGTGCCTAAAATAGTTGTGAAGGACGAGTAGGGAGAGAAAGGTCGATGGAGAAGGGAGAAAAGGAGGAAACGGTTAATAATAATAATAATAACAATAATAGTAGTAGTAATAATGATATAGTTGGAATCACAAATATGACCCGTTGTTTGGAGTGGAAGAAGATGGACAATGAAGTAACTGAAACCTTTTTTTAGAAGTATTTTAAGTAAAACAAAAGGAAATGTAGGAAGAAAATAAAAGTGTTTTACCCCCAAAAAATTCAGACAAAAGAGGGAGACACATTTTACAGACTTAAAGAAACAACAAACTTTTTTCTCTTTTTTTTTTTTTCTTGGATCTCTCTTTTTTTCCGTCTTGAAGATAACGAGAAACAGTCAACAAGTGCTTCCAGAATTAATTAACAACACACAATCTTTAAAAAAAATAAAATAACTACATGTTTAATACTCGTTCAAATCCAAAACCAAATCCATCACGTCACTATCAACACACTAACAACCTAACCTAACTTGACCTGACCTGACCTGACCTTGTAAGAGCCAGACAGACAGACAGGGCGGCAGGACTGTGTTTAGTGAGGTGGGAGGATGGATGGGAGGGAAGGGTAAGTGATAGGTGGAGGAGAGATGGGAGGGGAGGGTAAGTGATAGGTGGAGGAGAGATGGGAGGGGAGGGTAAGTGATAGGTGGGGGAGAGATGGGAGGGGAGGGTAAGTGATAGGTGGAGGAGAGATGGGAGGGGAGGGTAAGTGATGGGGACAGAGGGGAGGTGGGAAGGGGTTAGGTTAGTACACAGGAAACGGTGGTGGAAGGGGATGTAACCTGGTGAGGGGATATGTACTGGGGGAGGAGGGGGTGTTGCTTCCTTCCCCCCCCAACCCAAACCCCCGTCCTCCCCACTGTCCAACTTACTAGCAGCGAAAGACTAGTGTTTATGTATTACTGTTGCTGTGGTTATTAGATGC
>JAPQNM010000048.1:13412637-13419976 GCA_029783475.1 Metacarcinus magister
GAATATTTGTTCTATGACTAATAATTACGCAGTAAAATGAAACTATATATTTATATAAAAACATGACTTTCCTCCTCATTTTCTCGAAAGCTATTAGAGATATTCGAAATATCATTGCAGCATCTGACAGACCTAATTAAAATCTACTAATGTCATTATGAATATTTGCACTAGTACTAATAAATACTGAATTTTACTTTTTTTGTAATTACTTTCTTCATCGATTTTCTCGAAAGCTATTAGAGATATTGGAAATATCATTGCATCATCTGATACACGTAATTCAACTGTACAACTGATATTATGAATATTTGTTCTATGACTAATAATTACGCAGTAAAATGAAAACTATATATTTATATAAAAACATGACTTTCCTCCTCATTTTCTCGAAAGCTATTAGAGATATTCGAAATATCATTGCAGCATCTGATAGACCTAATTAAAATCTACTACTGTCATTATGAATATTTGCACTAGTACTAATAAATACTGAATTTTACTTTTTTTTTAATTACTTTCTTCCTCGTTTTCTCGAAAGCTATTAGAGATATTGGAAATATCATTGCATCATCTGATACACGTAATTCAACTGTACAACTGATATTATGAATATTTGTTCTATGACTAATAATTACGCAGTAAAATGAAACTATATATTTATTTAAAAACATGACTTTCCTCCTCATTTTCTCGAAAGCTATTAGAGATATTGGAAATATCATTGCAGCATCTGATAGACCTAATTAAACTGTACAACTGTCATTATGAATATTCATTCTATGACTAATAATTATGCAGTAAAATGAAACTTAATATTTATATAAAAACATGATTTTCCTCCTCATTTTCTCGAAAGCTATTAGAGATATTGGAAATATCATTGCAGCATCTGATAGACCTAATTAAACTGTAAAACTGTCATTATGAATATTCATTCTATGACTAATAATTATGCAGTAAAATGAAACTTAATATTTATATAAAAACATGATTTTCCTCCTCATTTTCTCGAAAGCTATTAGAGATATTGGAAATATCATTGCAGCATCTGATAGACCTAATTAAACTGTAAAACTGACATTATGAATATTTGTTCTATGACTAATAATTACGCAGTAAAATGAAACTATATATTTATATAAAAACATGACTTTCCTCCTCATTTTCTCGAAAGCTATTAGAGATATTCGAAATATCATTGCAGCATCTGACAGACCTAATTAAAATCTACTAATGTCATTATGAATATTTGCACTAGTACTAATAAATACGTAATTTTACTTTTTTTGTAATTACTTTCTTCATCGATTTCTCGAAAGCTATTAGAGATATTGGAAATATCATTGCATCATCTGATACACGAAATTCAACTGTACAACTGATATTATGAATATTTGTTCTATGACTAATAATTACGCAGGAAAATAAAACCGTATTTTTATATAAAAACATGACTTTCCTCCTCATTTTCTCGAAAGCTATTAGAGATATTGGAAATATCATTGCAGCATCTGATAGACCTAATTAAACTGTAAAACTGTCATTATGAATATTCATTCTATGACTAATAATTATGCAGTAAAATGAAACTTAATATTTATATAAAAACATGATTTTCCTCCTCATTTTCTCGAAAGCTATTAGAGATATTGGAAATATCATTGAGGCATCTGATAGACCTAATTAAACTGTAAAACTGACATTATGAATATTTGTTCTATGACTAATAATTACGCAGTAAAATGAAACTATATATTTATATAAAAACATGACTTTCCTCCTCATTTGCTCGAAAGCTATTAGAGACATTGGAAATATCATTGCAGCATCTGATAGACCTAATTAAACTGTACAACTGTCATTATGAATATTCATTCTATGACTAATAATTATGCAGTAAAATGAAACTTAATATTTATATAAAAACATAATTTTCCTCCTCATTTTCTCGAAAGCTATTAGAGATATTGGAAATATCATTGCAGCATCTGATAGACCTAATTAAACTGTAAAACTGTCATTATGAATATTCATTCTATGACTAATAATTATGCAGTAAAATGAAACTTAATATTTATATAAAAACATGATTTTCCTCCTCATTTTCTCGAAAGTTATTAGAGATATTGGAAATATCATTGCAGCATCTGATAGACCTAATTAAACTGTAAAACTGACATTATGAATATTTGTTCTATGACTAATAATTACGCAGTAAAATGAAACTATATATTTATATAAAAACATGACTTTCCTCCTCATTTTCTCGAAAGCTATTAGAGATATTCGAAATATCATTGCAGCATCTGACAGACCTAATTAAAATCTACTAATGTCATTATGAATATTTGCACTAGTACTAATAAATACGTAATTTTACTTTTTTTGTAATTACTTTCTTCATCGATTTCTCGAAAGCTATTAGAGATATTGGAAATATCATTGCATCATCTGATACACGTAATTCAACTGTACAACTGATATTATGAATATTTGTTCTATGACTAATAATTACGCAGGAAAATAAAACCGTATTTTTATATAAAAACATGATTTTCCTCCTCATTTTCTCGAAAGCTATTAGAGATATTGGAAATATCATTGCAGTCTCTGATAGACCTAATTAAACTGTAAAACTGTCATTATGAATATTCATTCTATGACTAATAATTATGCAGTAAAATGAAACTTAATATTTATATAAAAACATGATTTTCCTCCTCATTTTCTCGAAAGCTATTAGAGATATTGGAAATATCATTGAGGCATCTGATAGACCTAATTAAACTGTAAAACTGACATTATGAATATTTGTTCTATGACTAATAATTACGCAGTAAAATGAAACTATATATTTATATAAAAACATGACTTTCCTCCTCATTTTCTCGAAAGCTATTAGAGACATTGGAAATATCATTGCAGCATCTGATAGACCTAATTAAACTGTACAACTGTCATTATGAATATTCATTCTAGGACTAATAATTATGCAGTAAAATGATACTTAATATTTATATAAAAACATAATTTTCCTCCTCATTTTCTCGAAAGCTATTAGAGATATTGGAAATATCATTGCAGCATCTGATAGACCTAATTAAACTGTAAAACTGTCATTATGAATATTCATTCTATGACTAATAATTATGCAGTAAAATGAAACTTAATATTTATATAAAAACATGATTTTCCTCCTCATTTTCTCGAATGTTATTAGAGATATTGGAAATATCATTGCAGCATCTGATAGACCTAATTAAACTGTAAAACTGACATTATGAATATTTGTTCTATGACTAATAATTACGCAGTAAAATGAAACTATATATTTATATAAAAACATGACTTTCCTCCCTCATTTTCTCGAAAGCTATTAGAGATATTCGAAATATCATTGCAGCATCTGACAGACCTAATTAAAATCTACTAATGTCATTATGAATATTTGCACTAGTACTAATAAATACTGAATTTTACTTTTTTTGTAATTACTTTCTTCATCGATTTCTCGAAAGCTATTAGAGATATTGGAAATATCATTGACTCATCTGATACACGTAATTCAACTGTACAACTGATATTATGAATATTTGTTCTATGACTAATAATTACGCAGTAAAATAAAACCGTATTTTTATATAAAAACATGACTTTCCTCCTCATTTTCTCGAAAGCTATTAGAGATATTGGAAATATCATTGCAGCATCTGATAGACCTAATTAAACTGTACAACTGTCATTATGAATATTCATTCAATGACTAATAATTATGCAGTAAAATGAAACTTAATATTTATATAAAAACATGATTTTCCTCCTCATTTTCTCGAAAGCTATTAGAGATATTGGAAATATCCTTGCAGCATCTGATAGACCTAATTAAACTCTAAAACTGATATTATGAATATTTGTTCTATGACTAATAATTACGCAGTAAAATGAAACTATATATTTATATAAAAACATGACTTTCCTCCTCATTTACTCGAAAGCTATTAGAGATATTCGAAAATATCATTGCAGCATCTGATAGACCTAATTAAAATCTACTACTGTCATTATGAATATTTGCACTAGTACTAATAAATACTGAATTTTACTTTTTTTTTAATTACTTTCTTCCTCGTTTTCTCGAAAGCTATTAGAGATATTGGAAATATCATTGCATCATCTGATACACGTAATTCAACTGTACAACTGATATTATGAATATTTGTTCTATGACTAATAATTACGCAGTAAAATAAAACCGTATTTTTATATAAAAACATGACTTTCCTCCTCATTTTCTCGAAAACTATTAGAGATATTGGAAATATCATTGCAGCATCTGATAGACCTAATTAAACTGTACAACTGTCATTATGAATATTCATTCTATGACTAATAATTATGCAGTAAAATGAAACTTAATATTTATATAAAAACATGATTTTCCTCCTCATTTTCTCGAAAGCTATTAGAGATATTGGAAATATCATTGCATCATCTGATAGACCTAATTAAACTGTAAAACTGACATTATGAATATTTGTTCTATGACTAATAATTACGCAGTAAAATGAAACTATATATTTATATAAAAACATGACTTTCCTCCTCATTTTCTCGAAAGCTATTAGAGACATTGGAAATATCATTGCAGCATCTGATAGACCTAATTAAACTGTACAACTGTCATTATGAATATTCATTCTATGACTAATAATTATGCAGTAAAATGAAACTTAATATTTATATAAAAACATAATTTTCCTCCTCATTTTCTCGAAAGCTATTAGAGATATTGGAAATATCATTGCAGCATCTGATAGACCTAATTAAACTGTAAAACTGTCATTATGAATATTCATTCTATGACTAATAATTATGCAGTAAAATGAAACTTAATATTTATATAAAAACATGATTTTCCTCCTCATTTTCTCGAAAGTTATTAGAGATATTGGAAATATCATTGCAGCATCTGATAGACCTAATTAAACTGTAAAACTGACATTATGAATATTTGTTCTATGACTAATAATTACGCAGTAAAATGAAACTATATATTTATATAAAAACATGACTTTCCTCCTCATTTTCTCGAAAGCTATTAGAGATATTGGAAATATCATTGCAGCATCTGATAGACCTAATTAAAACTGTACAACTGTCATTATGAATATTCATTCTATGACTAATAATATGCAGTAAATGAAACTTAATATTTATATAAAAACATGATTTTCCTCCTCATTTTCTCGAAAGCTATTAGAGATATTGGAAATATCATTGCAGCATCTGATAGACCTAATTAACTGTAAAACTGACATTATGAATATTTGTTCTATGACTAATAATTACGCAGTAAAATGAAACTATATATTTATATAAAAACATGACTTTCCTCCTCATTTTCTCGAAAGCTATTAGAGATATTCGAAATATCATTGCAGCATCTGATAGACCTAATTAAAATCTACTACTGTCATTATGAATATTTGCACTAGTACTAATAAATACTGAATTTTACTTTTTTTTAATTACTTTCTTCCTCGTTTTCTCGAAAGCTATTAGAGATATTGGAAATATCATTGCAACATCTGATACACGTAATTCAACTGTACAACTGATATTATGAATATTCGTTCTATGACTAATAATTACGCAGTAAAATAAAACCGTATTTTTATATAAAAACATGACTTTCCTCCTCATTTTCTCGAAAGCTATTAGAGATATTGGAAATATCATTGCAGCATCTGATAGACCTAATTAAACTGTAAAACTGTCATTATGAATATTCATTCTATGACTAATAATTATGCAGTAAAATGAAACTTAATATTTATAGAAAAACATGATTTCTTCCTCATTTTCTCGAAAGCTATTAGAGATATTGGAAATATCATTGAGGCATCTGATAGACCTAATTAAACTGTAAAACTGACATTATGAATATTTGTTCTATGACTAATAATTACGCAGTAAAATGAAACTATATATTTATATAAAAACATGACTTTCCTCCTCATTTGCTCGAAAGCTATTAGAGACATTGGAAATATCATTGCAGCATCTGATAGACCTAATTAAACTGTACAACTGTCATTATGAATATTCATTCTATGACTAATAATTATGCAGTAAAATGAAACTTAATATTTATATAAAAACATAATTTTCCTCCTCATTTTCTCGAAAGCTATTAGAGATATTGGAAATATCATTGCAGCATCTGATAGACCTAATTAAACTGTAAAACTGTCATTATGAATATTCATTCTATGACTAATAATTATGCAGTAAAATGAAACTTAATATTTATATAAAAACATGATTTTCCTCATCATTTTCTCGAAAGTTATTAGAGATATTGGAAATATCATTGCAGCATCTGATAGACCTAATTAAACTGTAAAACTGACATTATGAATATTTGTTCTATGACTAATAATTACGCAGTAAAATGAAACTATATATTTATATAAAAACATGACTTTCCTCCCTCATTTTCTCGAAAGCTATTAGAGATATTCGAAATATCATTGCAGCATCTGACAGACCTAATTAAAATCTACTAATGTCATTATGAATATTTGCACTAGTACTAATAAATACGTAATTTTACTTTTTTTGTAATTACTTTCTTCATCGATTTCTCGAAAGCTATTAGAGATATTGGAAATATCATTGCATCATCTGATACACGTAATTCAACTGTACAACTGATATTATGAATATTTGTTCTATGACTAATAATTACGCAGGAAAATAAAACCGTATTTTTATATAAAAACATGACTTTCCTCCTCATTTTCTCGAAAGCTATTAGAGATATTGGAAATATCATTGCAGTCTCTGATAGACCTAATTAAACTGTAAAACTGTCATTACGAATATTCATTCTATGACTAATAATTATGCAGTAAAATGAAACTTAATATTTATATAAAAACATGATTTTCCTCCTCATTTTCTCGAAAGCTATTAGAGATATTGGAAATATCATTGAGGCATCTGATAGACCTAATTAAACTGTAAAACTGACATTATGAATATTTGTTCTATGACTAATAATTACGCAGTAAAATGAAACTATATATTTATATAAAAACATGACTTTCCTCCTCATTTTGCTCGAAAGCTATTAGAGACATTGGAAATATCATTGCAGCATCTGATAGACCTAATTAAACTGTACAACTGTCATTATGAATATTCATTCTATGACTAATAATTATGCAGTAAAATGAAACTTAATATTTATATAAAAACATAATTTTCCTCCTCATTTTCTCGAAAGCTATTAGAGATATTGGAAATATCATTGCAGCATCTGATAGACCTA
>JAPQNM010000048.1:13420076-13463264 GCA_029783475.1 Metacarcinus magister
GGAGGAGGAGAAGAGGAGAGGAGGAGGAGGAGGAGGAGGAGGAGGAGGAGGAGGAGGAACACATAGGAACACATAGGAAGAACAAACAACAACAGGCCTGCTGGCCCTTACGAGGCTGTTTGTGAGACTACACTATCTACTCTAGAGTGAAGAATACAGGATAAAACAAATATCCATAATAATATATATATATATATATATATATATATATATATATATATATATATATATATATATATATATATATATATTATTATGAATATTTGTTCTATGACTAATAATTACGCAGTAAAATGAAACTTAATATTTTAAAAAAAACATGACTTTCCTCCTCATTTTCTCAAAAGCTATTAGAGATATTGGAAATATCATTGCAGCATCTGATAGACCTAATTAAACTGTACAACTGTCATTATGAATATTCATTCTATGACTAATAATTATGCAGTAAAATGAAACTTAATATTTATATAAAAACATGATTTTCCTCCTCATTTTCTCGAATGTTATTAGAGATATTGGAAATATCATTGCAGCATCTGATAGACCTAATTAAACTGTAAAACTGACATTATGAATATTTGTTCTATGACTAATAATTACGCAGTAAAATGAAACTATATATTTATATAAAAACATGACTTTCCTCCCTCATTTTCTCGAAAGCTATTAGAGATATTCGAAATATCATTGCAGCATCTGACAGACCTAATTAAAATCTACTAATGTCATTATGAATATTTGCACTAGTACTAATAAATACTGAATTTTACTACTTTTGTAATTAATTTCTTCATCGATTTCTCGAAAGCTATTAGAGATATTGGAAATATCATTGACTCATCTGATACACGTAATTCAACTGTACAACTGATATTATGAATATTTGTTCTATGACTAATAATTACGCAGTAAAATAAAACGTATTTTATATAAAAACATGACTTTCCTCCTCATTTTCTCGAAAGCTATTAGAGATATTGGAAATATCATTGCAGCATCTGATAGACCTAATTAAACTGTACAACTGTCATTATAAATATTCATTCAATGACTAATAATTATGCAGTAAAATGAAACTTAATATTTATATAAAAACATGATTTTCCTCCTCATTTTCTCGAAAGCTATTAGAGATATTGGAAATATCCTTGCAGCATCTGATAGACCTAATTAAACTCTAAAACTGATATTATGAATATTTGTTCTATGACTAATAATTACGCAGTAAAATGAAACTATATATTTATATAAAAACATGACTTTCCTCCTCATTTACTCGAAAGCTATTAGAGATATTCGAAATATCATTGCAGCATCTGATAGACCTAATTAAAATCTACTACTGTCATTATGAATATTTGCACTAGTACTAATAAATACTGAATTTTACTTTTTTTTTAATTACTTTCTTCCTCGTTTTCTCGAAAGCTATTAGAGATATTGGAAATATCATTGCATCATCTGATACACGTAATTCAACTGTACAACTGATATTATGAATATTTGTTCTATGACTAATAATTACGCAGTAAAATAAAACCGTATTTTTATATAAAAACATGACTTTCCTCCTCATTTTCTCGAAAACTATTAGAGATATTGGAAATATCATTGCAGCATCTGATAGACCTAATTAAACTGTACAAACTGTCATTATGAATATTCATTCTATGACTAATAATTATGCAGTAAAATGAAACTTAATATTTATATAAAAACATGATTTTCCTCCTCATTTTCTCGAAAGCTATTACAGATATTGGAAATATCATTGAAGCATCTGATAGACCTAATTAAACTGTAAAACTGACATTATGAATATTTGTTCTATGACTAATAATTACGCAGTAAAATGAAACTATATATTTATATAAAAACATTACTTTCCTCCTCATTTTCTCGAAAGCTATTAGAGACATTGGAAATATCATTGCAGCATCTGATAGACCTAATTAAACTGTACAACTGTCATTATGAATATTCTTCTATGACTAATAATTATGCAGTAAAATGAAACTTAATATTTATATAAAAATATAATTTTCCTCCTCATTTTCTCGAAAGCTATTAGAGATATTGGAAATATCATTGCAGCATCTGATAGACCTAATTAAACTGTAAAACTGTCATTATGAATATTCATTCTATGACTAATAATTATGCAGTAAAATGAAACTTAATATTTATATAAAAACATGATTTTCCTCCTCATTTTCTCGAAAGTTATTAGAGATATTGGAAATATCATTGCAGCATCTGATAGACCTAATTAAACTGTAAAACTGACATTATGAATATTTGTTCTATGACTAATAATTACGCAGTAAAATGAAACTATATATTTATATAAAAACATGACTTTCCTCCTCATTTTCTCGAAAGCTATTAGAGATATTCGAAATATCACTGCAGCATCTGACAGACCTAAATAAAATCTACTAATGTCATTATGAATATTTGCACTAGTACTAATAAATACGTAATTTTACTTTTTTTGCAATTAATTTCTTCATCGATTTTTCGAAAGCTATTAGAGATATTGGAAATATCATTGCATCATCTGATACACGTAATTCAACTGTACAACTGATATTATGAATATTTGTTCTATGACTAATAATTACGCAGGAAAATAAAACCGTATTTTTATATAAAAACATGACTTTCCTCCTCATTTTCTCGAAAGCTATTAGAGATATTGGAAATATCATTGCAGTCTCTGATAGAACTAATTAAACTGTAAAACTGTCATTACGAATCTTCATTCTATGACTAATAATTATGCAGTAAAATGAAACTTAATATTTATATAAAAACATGATTTTCCTCCTCATTTTCTCGAAAGCTATTAGAGATATTGGAAATATCATTGAGGCATCTGATAGACCTAATTAAACTGTAAACTGACATTATGAATATTTGTTCTATGACTAATAATTACGCAGTAAAATGAAACTTAATATTTAAAAAAAAACATGACTTTCCTCCTCATTTTCTCGAAAGCTATTAGAGATATTGGAAATATCATTGCAGCATCTGATAGACCTAATTAAACTGTACAACTGTCATTATGAATATTCATTCTATGACTAATAATTATGCAGTAAAATGAAACTTAATATTTATATAAAAACATGATTTTCCTCCTCATTTTCTCGAAAGCTATTAGAGATATTGGAAATATCATTGCAGCATCTGATAGACCTAATTAAACTGTAAAACTGACATTATGAATATTTGTTCTATGACTAATAATTACTCAGTAAAATGAAACTATATATTTATATAAAAACATGACTTTCCTCCTCATTTTCTCGAAAGCTATTAGAGATATTCGAATATCATTGCAGCATCTGATAGACCTAATTAAAATCTACTACTGTCATTATGAATATTTGCACTAGTACTAATAAATACTGAATTTTACTTTTTTTTTAATTACTTTCTTCCTCGTTTTCTCGAAAGCTATTAGAGATATTGGAAATATCATTGCACATCTGATACACGTAATTCAACTGTACAACTGATATTATGAATATTTGTTCTATGACTAATAATTACGCAGTAAAATAAACCGTATTTTTATATAAAAACATGACTTTCCTCCTCATTTTCTCGAAAGCTATTAGAGATATTGAAATATCATTGCAGCATCTGATAGACCTAATTAAACTGTAAAACTGTCATTATGAATATTCATTCTATGACTAATAATTATGCAGTAAAATGAAACTTAATATTTATATAAAAACATGATTTTCCTCCTCATTTTCTCGAAAGCTATTAGAGATATTGGAAATATTATTGAGGCATCTGATAGACCTAATTAAACTGTAAAACTGACATTATGAATATTTGTTCTATGACTAATAATTACGCAGTAAAATGAAACTATATATTTATATAAAAACATGACTTTCCTCCTCATTTGCTCGAAAGCTATTAGAGACATTGGAAATATCATTGCAGCATCTGATAGACCTAATTAAACTGTACAACTGTCATTATGAATATTCATTCTATGACTAATAATTATGCAGTAAAATGAAACTTAATATTTATATAAAAATAATTTCCTCCTCATTTTCTCGAAAGCTATTAGAGATATTGGAAATATCATTGCAGCATCTGATAGACCTAATTAAACTGTACAACTGTCATTATGAATATTCATTCTATGACTAATAATTATGCAGTAAAATGAAACTTAATATTTATATAAAAACATGATTTTCCTCATCATTTTCTCGAAAGCTATTAGAGATATTGGAAATATCATTGCAGCATCTGATAGACCTAATTAAACTGTAAAACTGACATTATGAATATTTGTTCTATGACTAATAATTACGCAGTAAAATGAAACTATATATTTATATAAAAACATGACTTTCCTCCTCATTTTCTCGAAAGCTATTAGAGATATTGGAAATATCATTGCAGCATCTGACAGACCTAATTAAAATCTACTAATGTCATTATGAATATTTGCACTAGTACTAATAAATACGTAATTTTACTTTTTTTGTAATTACTTTCTTCATCGATTTCTCGAAAGCTATTAGAGATATTGGAAATATCATTGCATCATCTGATACACGTAATTCAACTGTACAACTGATATTATGAATATTTGTTCTATGACTAATAATTACGCAGGAAAATAAAACCGTATTTTTATATAAAAACATGACTTTCCTCCTCATTTTCTCGAAAGCTATTAGAGATATTGGAAATATCATTGCAGTCTCCGATAGACCTAATTAAACTGTAAAACTGTCATTACGAATATTCATTCTATGACTAATAATTATGCAGTAAAATGAAACTTAATATTTATATAAAAACATGATTTTCCTCCTCATTTTCTCGAAAGCTATTAGAGATATTGGAAATATCATTGAGGCATCTGATAGACCTAATTAAACTGTAAAACTGACATTATGAATATTTGTTCTATGACTAATAATTACGCAGTAAAATGAAACTATATATTTATATAAAAACATGACTTTCCTCCTCATTTGCTCGAAAGCTATTAGAGACATTGGAAATATCATTGCAGCATCTGATAGACCTAATTAAACTGTACAACTGTCATTATGAATATTCATTCTATGACTAATAATTATGCAGTAAATGAAACTTAATATTTATATAAAAACATAATTTTCCTCCTCATTTTCTCGAAAGCTATTAGAGATATTGGAAATATCATTGCAGCATCTGATAGACCTAATTAAACTGTAAAACTGTCATTATGAATATTCATTCTATGACTAATAATTATGCAGTAAAATGAAACTTAATATTTATATAAAAACATGATTTTCCTCCTCATTTTCTCGAAAGTTATTAGAGATATTGGAAATATCATTGCAGCATCTGATAGACCTAATTAAACTGTAAAACTGACATTATGAATATTTGTTCTATGACTAATAATTACGCAGTAAAATGAAACTATATATTTATATAAAAACATGAATTTCCTCCTCATTTTCTCGAAAGTTATTAGAGACATTGGAAATATCATTGCAGCATCAGATAGACCTAATTAAACTGTACAACTGTCATTATGAATATTCATTCTATGACTAATAATTATGCAGTAAAATGATACTTAATATTTATATAAAAACATAATTTTCCTCCTCATTTTCTCGAAAGCTATTAGAGATATTGGAAATATCATTGCAGCATCTGATAGACCTAATTAAACTGTAAAACTGTCATTATGAATATTCATTCTATGACTAATAATTATGCAGTAAAATGAAACTTAATATTTATATAAAAACATGATTTTCCTCCTCATTTTCTCGAATGTATTAGAGATATTGGAAATATCATTGCAGCATCTGATAGACCTAATTAAACTGTAAAACTGACATTATGAATATTTGTTCTATGACTAATAATTACGCAGTAAAATGAAACTATATATTCATATAAAAACATGACTTTCCTCCCTCATTTTCTCGAAAGCTATTAGAGATATTCGAAATATCATTGCAGCATCTGACAGACCTAATTAAAATCTACTAATGTCATTATGAATATTTGCACTAGTACTAATAAATACTGAATTTTACTACTTTTGTAATTACTTTCTTCATCGATTTTCTCGAAAGCTATTAGAGATATTGGAAATATCATTGACTCATCTGATACACGTAATTCAACTGTACAACTGATATTATGAATATTTGTTCTATGACTAATAATTACGCAGTAAAATAAAACCGTATTTTTATATAAAAACATGACTTTCCTCCTCATTTTCTCGAAAGCTATTAGAGATATTGGAAATATCATTGCAGCATCTGATAGACCTAATTAAACTGTACAACTGTCATTATGAATATTCATTCAATGACTAATAATTATGCAGTAAAATGAAACTTAATATTTATATAAAAACATGATTTTCCTCCTCATTTTCTCGAAAGCTATTAGAGATATTGGAAATATCCTTGCAGCATCTGATAGACCTAATTAAACTCTAAAACTGATATTATGAATATTTGTTCTATGACTAATAATTACGCAGTAAAATGAAACTATATATTTATATAAAAACATGACTTTCCTCCTCATTTACTCGAAAGCTATTAGAGATATTCGAAATATCATTGCAGCATCTGATAGACCTAATTAAAATCTACTACTGTCATTATGAATATTTGCACTAGTACTAATAAATACTGAATTTTACTTTTTTTTTAATTACTTTCTTCCTCGTTTTCTCGAAAGCTATTAGAGATATTGGAAATATCATTGCATCATCTGATACACGTAATTCAACTGTACAACTGATATTATGAATATTTGTTCTATGACTAATAATTACGCAGTAAAATAAAACCGTATTTTTATATAAAAACATGACTTTCCTCCTCATTTTCTCGAAAACTATTAGAGATATTGGAAATATCATTGCAGCATCTGATAGACCTAATTAAACTGTACAACTGTCATTATGAATATTCATTCTATGACTAATAATTATGCAGTAAAATGAAACTTAATATTTATATAAAAACATGATTTTCCTCCTCATTTTCTCGAAAGCTATTAGAGATATTGGAAATATCATTGAGGCATCTGATAGACCTAATTAAACTGTAAAACTGACATTATGAATATTTGTTCTATGACTAATAATTACGCAGTAAAATGAAACTATATATTTATATAAAAACATTACTTTCCTCCTCATTTTCTCGAAAGCTATTAGAGACATTGGAAATATCATTGCAGCATCTGATAGACCTAATTAAACTGTACAACTGTCATTATGAATATTCATTCTATGACTAATAATTATGCAGTAAAATGAAACTTAATATTTATATAAAAATATAATTTTCCTCCTCATTTTCTCGAAAGCTATTAGAGATATTGGAAATATCATTGCAGCATCTGATAGACCTAATTAAACTGTAAAACTGTCATTATGAATATTCATTCTATGACTAATAATTATGCAGTAAAATGAAACTTAATATTTATATAAAAACATGATTTTCCTCCTCATTTTCTCGAAAGTTATTAGAGATATTGGAAATATCATTGCAGCATCTGATAGACCTAATTAAACTGTAAAACTGACATTATGAATATTTGTTCTATGACTAATAATTACGCAGTAAAATGAAACTATATATTTATATAAAAACATGACTTTCCTCCCTCATTTTCTCGAAAGCTATTAGAGATATTCGAAATATCACTGCAGCATCTGACAGACCTAAATAAAATCTACTAATGTCATTATGAATATTTGCACTAGTACTAATAAATACGTAATTTTACTTTTTTTGCAATTAATTTCTTCATCGATTTTTCGAAAGCTATTAGAGATATTGGAAATATCATTGCATCATCTGATACACGTAATTCAACTGTACAACTGATATTATGAATATTTGTTCTATGACTAATAATTACGCAGGAAAATAAAACCGTATTTTTATATAAAAACATGACTTTCCTCCTCATTTTCTCGAAAGCTATTAGAGATATTCGAAATATCATTGCAGCATCTGATAGACCTAATTAAAATCTACTACTGTCATTATGAATATTTGCACTAGTACTAATAAATACTGAATTTTACTTTTTTTTTAATTACTTTCTTCCTCGTTTTCTCGAAAGCTATTAGAGATATTGGAAATATCATTGCAACATCTGATACACGTAATTCAACTGTACAACTGATATTATGAATATTCATTCTATGACTAATAATTACGCAGTAAAATAAAACCGTATTTTTATATAAAAACATGACTTTCCTCCTCATTTTCTCGAAAGCTATTAGAGATATTGAAAATATCATTGCAGCATCTGATAGACCTAATTAAACTGTAAAACTGTCATTATGAATATTCATTCTATGACTAATAATTATGCAGTAAAATGAAACTTAATATTTATAGAAAAACATGAATTTCTTCCTCATTTTCTCGAAAGCTATTAGAGATATTGGAAATATCATTGAGGCATCTGATAGACCTAATTAAACTGTAAAACTGACATTATGAATATTTGTTCTATGACTAATAATTACGCAGTAAAATGAAACTATATATTTATATAAAAACATGACTTTCCTCCTCATTTTCTCGAAAGCTATTAGAGACATTGGAAATATCATTGCAGCATCTGATAGACCTAATTAAACTGTACAACTGTCATTATGAATATTCATTCTATGACTAATAATTATGCAGTAAAATGAAACTTAATATTTATATAAAAACATAATTTTCCTCCTCATTTTCTCGAAAGCTATTAGAGATATTGGAAATATCATTGCAGCATCTGATAGACCTAATTAAACTGTAAAACTGTCATTATGAATATTCATTCTATGACTAATAATTATGCAGTAAAATGAAACTTAATATTTATATAAAAACATGATTTTCCTCATCATTTTCTCGAAAGTTATTAGAGATATTGGAAATATCATTGCAGCATCTGATAGATCTAATTAAACTGTAAAACTGACATTATGAATATTTGTTCTATGACTAATAATTACGCAGTAAAATGAAACTATATATTTATATAAAAACATGACTTTCCTCCCTCATTTTCTCGAAAGCTATTAGAGATATTGGAAATATCATTGCAGCATCTGACAGACCTAATTAAAATCTACTAATGTCATTATGAATATTTGCACTAGTACTAATAAATACGTAATTTTACTTTTTTTGTAATTACTTTCTTCATCGATTTCTCGAAAGCTATTAGAGATATTGGAAATATCATTGCATCATCTGATACACGTAATTCAACTGTACAACTGATATTATGAATATTTGTTCTATGACTAATAATTACGCAGGAAAATAAAACCGTATTTTTATATAAAAACATGACTTTCCTCCTCATTTTCTCGAAAGCTATTAGAGATATTGGAAATATCATTGCAGTCTCGATAGACCTAATTAAACTGTAAAACTGTCATTACGAATATTCATTCTATGACTAATAATTATGCAGTAAAATGAAACTTAATATTTATATAAAAACATGATTTTCCTCCTCATTTTCTCGAAAGCTATTAGAGATATTGGAAATATCATTGAGCATCTGATAGACCTAATTAAACTGTAAAACTGACATTATGAATATTTGTTCTATGACTAATAATTACGCAGTAAAATGAAACTATATATTTATATAAAAACATTACTTTCCTCCTCATTTTCTCGAAAGCTATTAGAGACATTGGAAATATCATTGCAGCATCTGATAGACCTAATTAAACTGTACAACTGTCATTATGAATATTCATTCTATGACTAATAATTATGCAGTAAAATGAAACTTAATATTTATATAAAAACATAATTTTCCTCCTCATTTTCTCGAAAGCTATTAGAGATATTGGAAATATCATTGCAGCATCTGATAGACCTAATTAAACTGTAAAACTGTCATTATGAATATTCATTCTATGACTAATAATTATGCAGTAAAATGAAACTTAATATTTATATAAAAACATGATTTTCCTCCTCATTTTCTCGAAAGCTATTAGAGATATTGGAAATATCATTGCAGCATCTGATAGACCTAATTAAACTGTAAAACTGACATTATGAATATTTGTTCTATGACTAATAATTACGCAGTAAAATGAAACTATATATTTATATAAAAACATGACTTTCCTCCCTCATTTTCTCGAAAGCTATTAGAGATATTCGAAATATCACTGCAGCATCTGACAGACCTAAATAAAATCTACTAATGTCATTATGAATATTTGCACTAGTACTAATAAATACGTAATTTTACTTTTTTTGCAATTAATTTCTTCATCGATTTTTCGAAAGCTATTAGAGATATTGGAAATATCATTGCATCATCTGATACACGTAATTCAACTGTACAACTGATATTATGAATATTTGTTCTATGACTAATAATTACGCAGGAAAATAAAACCGTATTTTTATATAAAAACATGACTTTCCTCCTCATTTTCTCGAAAGCTATTAGAGATATTCGAAATATCATTGCAGCATCTGATAGACCTAATTAAAATCTACTACTGTCATTATGAATATTTGCACTAGTACTAATAAATACTGAATTTTACTTTTTTTTTAATTACTTTCTTCCTCGTTTTCTCGAAAGCTATTAGAGATATTGGAAATATCATTGCAACATCTGATACACGTAATTCAACTGTACAACTGATATTATGAATATTCATTCTATGACTAATAATTACGCAGTAAAATAAAACCGTATTTTTATATAAAAACATGACTTTCCTCCTCATTTTCTCGAAAGCTATTAGAGATATTGAAAATATCATTGCAGCATCTGATAGACCTAATTAAACTGTAAAACTGTCATTATGAATATTCATTCTATGACTAATAATTATGCAGTAAAATGAAACTTAATATTTATAGAAAAACATGATTTTCTTCCTCATTTTCTCGAAAGCTATTAGAGATATTGGAAATATCATTGAGGCATCTGATAGACCTAATTAAACTGTAAAACTGACATTATGAATATTTGTTCTATGACTAATAATTACGCAGTAAAATGAAACTATATATTTATATAAAAACATGACTTTCCTCCTCATTTGCTCGAAAGCTATTAGAGACATTGGAAATATCATTGCAGCATCTGATAGACCTAATTAAACTGTACAACTGTCATTATGAATATTCATTCTATGACTAATAATTATGCAGTAAAATGAAACTTAATATTTATATAAAAACATAATTTTCCTCCTCATTTTCTCGAAAGCTATTAGAGATATTGGAAATATCATTGCAGCATCTGATAGACCTAATTAAACTGTAAAACTGTCATTATGAATATTCATTCTATGACTAATAATTATGCAGTAAAATGAAACTTAATATTTATATAAAAACATGATTTTCCTCATCATTTTCTCGAAAGTTATTAGAGATATTGGAAATATCATTGCAGCATCTGATAGATCTAATTAAACTGTAAAACTGACATTATGAATATTTGTTCTATGACTAATAATTACGCAGTAAAATGAAACTATATATTTATATAAAAACATGACTTTCCTCCCTCATTTTCTCGAAAGCTATTAGAGATATTGGAAATATCATTGCAGCATCTGACAGACCTAATTAAAATCTACTAATGTCATTATGAATATTTGCACTAGTACTAATAAATACGTAATTTTACTTTTTTTGTAATTACTTTCTTCATCGATTTCTCGAAAGCTATTAGAGATATTGGAAATATCATTGCATCATCTGATACACGTAATTCAACTGTACAACTGATATTATGAATATTTGTTCTATGACTAATAATTACGCAGGAAAATAAAACCGTATTTTTATATAAAAACATGACTTTCCTCCTCATTTTCTCGAAAGCTATTAGAGATATTGGAAATATCATTGCAGTCTCCGATAGACCTAATTAAACTGTAAAACTGTCATTACGAATATTCATTCTATGACTAAT
The DNA here is from genome assembly GCA_029783475.1 of Metacarcinus magister. Taxonomy (NCBI): domain Eukaryota; kingdom Metazoa; phylum Arthropoda; class Malacostraca; order Decapoda; family Cancridae; genus Metacarcinus; species Metacarcinus magister. The sequence goes on from JAPQNM010000048.1 coordinate 13,432,092, forward strand.
AATTATGCAGTAAAATGAAACTTAATATTTATATAAAAACATGATTTTCCTCCTCATTTTCTCGAAAGCTATTAGAGATATTGGAAATATCATTGAGGCATCTGATAGACCTAATTAAACTGTAAAACTGACATTATGAATATTTGTTCTATGACTAATAATTACGCAGTAAAATGAAACTATATATTTATATAAAAACATGACTTTCCTCCTCATTTGCTCGAAAGCTATTAGAGACATTGGAAATATCATTGCAGCATCTGATAGACCTAATTAAACTGTACAACTGTCATTATGAATATTCATTCTATGACTAATAATTATGCAGTAAAATGAAACTTAATATTTATATAAAAACATAATTTTCCTCCTCATTTTTCGAAAGCTATTAGAGATATTGGAAATATCATTGCAGCATCTGATAGACCTAATTAAACTGTAAAACTGTCATTATGAATATTCATTATATGACTAATAATTATGCAGTAAAATGAAACTTAATATTTATATAAAAACATGATTTTCCTCCTCATTTTCTCGAAAGTTATTAGAGATATTGGAAATATCATTGCAGCATCTGATAGACCTAATTAAACTGTAAAACTGACATTATGAATATTTGTTCTATGACTAATAATTACGCAGTAAAATGAAACTATATATTTATATAAAAACATGACATTCCTCCCTCATTTTCTCGAAAGCTATTAGAGATATTCGAAATATCATTGCAGCATCTGACAGACCTAATTAAAATCTACTAATGTCATTATGAATATTTGCACTAGTACTAATAAATACGTAATTTTACTTTTTTTGTAATTACTTTCTTCATCGATTTTCTCGAAAGCTATTAGAGATATTGGAAATATCATTGCATCATCTGATACACGTAATTCAACTGTACAACTGATATTATGAATATTTGTTCTATGACTAATAATTACGCAGGAAAATAAAACCGTATTTTTATATAAAAACATGACTTTCCTCCTCATTTTCTCGAAAGCTATTAGAGATATTGGAAATATCATTGCAGTCATCTGATAGACCTAATTAAACTGTAAAACTGTCATTACGAATATTCATTCTATGACTAATAATTATGCAGTAAAATGAAACTAAATATTTATATAAAAACATGATTTTCCTCCTCATTTTCTCGAAAGCTATTAGAGATATTGGAAATATCATTGAGGCATCTTATAGACCTAATTAAACTGTAAAACTGATATTATGAATATTTGTTCTATGACTAATAATTACGCAGTAAAATGAAACTATATATTTATATAAAAACATGACTTTCCTCCTCATTTGCTCGAAAGCTATTAGAGACATTGGAAATATCATTGCAGCATCTGATAGACCTAATTAAACTGTACAACTGTCATTATGAATATTCATTCTATGACTAATAATTATGCAGTAAAATGAAACTTAATATTTATATAAAAACATAATTTTCCTCCTCATTTTCTCGAAAGCTATTAGAGATATTGGAAATATCATTGCAGCATCTGATAGACCTAATTAAACTGTAAAACTGACATTATGAATATTTGTTCTATGACTAATAATTACGCAGTAAAATGAAACTATATATTTATATAAAAACATGACTTTCCTCCTCATTTTCTCGAAAGCTATTAGAGATATTGGAAATATCATTGCAGCATCTGACAGACCTAATTAAAATCTACTAATGTCATTATGAATATTTGCACTAGTACTAATAAATACGTAATTTTACTTTTTTTGTAATTACTTTCTTCCTCGATTTCTCGAAAGCTATTAGAGATATTGGAAATATCATTGCATCATCTGATACACGTAATTCAACTGTACAACTGATATTATGAATATTTGTTCTATGACTAATAATTACGCAGGAAAATAAAACCGTATTTTTATATAAAAACATGACTTTCCTCCTCATTTTCTCGAAAGCTATTAGAGATATTGGAAATATCATTGCAGTCATCCGATAGACCTAATTAAACTGTAAAACTGTCATTACGAATATTCATTCTATGACTAATAATTATGCAGTAAAATGAAACTTAATATTTATATAAAAACATGATTTTCCTCCTCATTTTCTCGAAAGCTATTAGAGATATTGGAAATATCATTGAGGCATCTGATAGACCTAATTAAACTGTAAAACTGACATTATGAATATTTGTTCTATGACTAATAATTACGCAGTAAAATGAAACTATATATTTATATAAAAACATGACTTTCCTCCTCATTTGCTCGAAAGCTATTAGAGACATTGGAAATATCATTGCAGCATCTGATAGACCTAATTAAACTGTACAACTGTCATTATGAATATTCATTCTATGACTAATAATTATGCAGTAAAATGAAACTTAATATTTATATAAAAACATAATTTTCCTCCTCATTTTCTCGAAAGCTATTAGAGATATTGGAAATATCATTGCAGCATCTGATAGACCTAATTAAACTGTAAAACTGTCATTATGAATATTCATTCTATGACTAATAATTATGCAGTAAAATGAAACTTAATATTTATATAAAAACATGATTTTCCTCCTCATTTTCTCGAAAGCTATTAGAGATATTGGAAATATCATTGCAGCATCTGATAGACCTAATTAAACTGTAAAACTGACATTATGAATATTTGTTCTATGACTAATAATTACGCAGTAAAATGAAACTATATATTTATATAAAAACATGATTTCCTCCTCATTTTCTCGAAAGTTATTAGAGACATTGGAAATATCATTGCAGCATCAGATAGACCTAATTAAACTGTACAAACTGTCATTATGAATATTCATTCTATGACTAATAATTATGCAGTAAAATGAACTTAATATTTATATAAAAACATAATTTTCCTCCTCATTTTCTCGAAAGCTATTAGAGATATTGGAAATATCATTGCAGCATCTGATAGACCTAATTAAACTGTAAAACTGTCATTATGAATATTCATTCTATGACTAATAATTATGCAGTAAAATGAAACTTAATATTTATATAAAAACATGATTTTCCTCCTCATTTTCTCGAATGTTATTAGAGATATTGGAAATATCATTGCAGCATCTGATAGACCTAATTAAACTGTAAAACTGACATTATGAATATTTGTTCTATGACTAATAATTTCGCAGTAAAATGAAACTATATATTCATATAAAAACATGACTTTCCTCCTCATTTTCTCGAAAGCTGTTAGAGATATTCGAAATATCATTGCAGCATCTGACAGACCTAATTAAAATCTACTAATGTCATTATGAATATTTGCACTAGTACTAATAAATACTGAATTTTACTACTTTTTGTAATTACTTTCTTCATCGATTTCTCGAAAGCTATTAGAGATATTGGAAATATCATTGACATCATCTGATACACGTAATTCAACTGTACAACTGATATTATGAATATTTGTTCTATGACTAATAATTACGCAGTAAAATAAAACCGTATTTTTATATAAAAACATGACTTTCCTCCTCATTTTCTCGAAAGCTATTAGAGATATTGGAAATATCATTGCAGCATCTGATAGACCTAATTAAACTGTACAACTGTCATTATAAATATTCATTCAATGACTAATAATTATGCAGTAAAATGAAACTTAATATTTATATAAAAACATGATTTTCCTCCTCATTTTCTCGAAAGCTATTAGAGATATTGGAAATATCCTTGCAGCATCTGATAGACCTAATTAAACTCTAAAACTGATATTATGAATATTTGTTCTATGACTAATAATTACGCAGTAAAATGAAACTATATATTTATATAAAAACATGACTTTCCTCCTCATTTTACTCGAAAGCTATTAGAGATATTCGAAATATCATTGCAGCATCTGATAGACCTAATTAAAATCTACTACTGTCATTATGAATATTTGCACTAGTACTAATAAATACTGAATTTTACTTTTTTTTAATTACTTTCTTCCTCGTTTTCTCGAAAGCTATTAGAGATATTGGAAATATCATTGCATCATCTGATACACGTAATTCAACTGTACAACTGATATTATGAATATTTGTTCTATGACTAATAATTACGCAGTAAAATAAAACCGTATTTTTATATAAAAACATGATTTTCCTCCTCATTTTCTCGAAAACTATTAGAGATATTGGAAATATCATTGCAGCATCTGATAGACCTAATTAAACTGTACAACTGTCATTATGAATATTCATTCTATGACTAATAATTATGCAGTAAAATGAAACTTAATATTTATATAAAAACATGATTTTCCTCCTCATTTTCTCGAAAGCTATTAGAGATATTGGAAATATCATTGAGGCATCTGATAGACCTAATTAAACTGTAAAACTGACATTATGAATATTTGTTCTATGACTAATAATTACGCAGTAAAATGAAACTATATATTTATATAAAAACATGACTTTCCTCCTCATTTTCTCGAAAGCTATTAGAGACATTGGAAATATCATTGCAGCATCTGATAGACCTAATTAAACTGTACAACTGTCATTATGAATATTCATTCTATGACTAATAATTATGCAGTAAAATGAAACTTAATATTTATATAAAAATATAATTTTCCTCCTCATTTTCTCGAAAGCTATTAGAGATATTGGAAATATCATTGCAGCATCTGATAGACCTAATTAAACTGTAAAACTGTCATTATGAATATTCATTCTATGACTAATAATTATGCAGTAAAATGAAACTTAATATTTATATAAAAACATGATTTTCCTCCTCATTTTCTCGAAAGTTATTAGAGATATTGGAAATATCATTGCAGCATCTGATAGACCTAATTAAACTGTAAAACTGACATTATGAATATTTGTTCTATGACTAATAATTACGCAGTAAAATGAAACTATATATTTATATAAAAACATGACTTTCCTCCCTCATTTTCTCGAAAGCTATTAGAGATATTCGAAATATCACTGCAGCATCTGACAGACCTAAATAAAATCTACTAATGTCATTATGAATATTTGCACTAGTACTAATAAATACGTAATTTTACTTTTTTTTGCAATTAATTTCTTCATCGATTTTTCGAAAGCTATTAGAGATATTGGAAATATCATTGCATCATCTGATACACGTAATTCAACTGTACAACTGATATTATGAATATTTGTTCTATGACTAATAATTACGCAGGAAAATAAAACCGTATTTTTATATAAAAACATGACTTTCCTCCTCATTTTCTCGAAAGCTATTAGAGATATTCGAAATATCATTGCAGCATCTGATAGACCTAATTAAAATCTACTACTGTCATTATGAATATTTGCACTAGTACTAATAAATACTGAATTTTACTTTTTTTTTAATTACTTTCTTCCTCGTTTTCTCGAAAGCTATTAGAGATATTAGAAATATCATTGCAACATCTGATACACGTAATTCAACTGTACAACTGATATTATGAATATTCATTCTATGACTAATAATTACGCAGTAAAATAAAACCGTATTTTTATATAAAAACATGACTTTCCTCCTCATTTTCTCGAAAGCTATTAGAGATATTGGAAAATATCATTGCAGCATCTGATAGACCTAATTAAACTGTAAAACTGTCATTATGAATATTCATTCTATGACTAATAATTATGCAGTAAAATGAAACTTAATATTTATAGAAAAACATGAATTTCTTCCTCATTTTCTCGAAAGCTATTAGAGATATTGGAAATATCATTGAGGCATCTGATAGACCTAATTAAACTGTAAAACTGACATTATGAATATTTGTTCTATGACTAATAATTACGCAGTAAAATGAAACTATATATTTATATAAAAACATGACTTTCCTCCTCATTTGCTCGAAAGCTATTAGAGACATTGGAAATATCATTGCAGCATCTGATAGACCTAATTAAACTGTACAACTGTCATTATGAATATTCATTCTATGACTAATAATTATGCAGTAAAATGAAACTTAATATTTATATAAAAACATAATTTTCCTCCTCATTTTCTCGAAAGCTATTAGAGATATTGGAAATATCATTGCAGCATCTGATAGACCTAATTAAACTGTAAAACTGTCATTATGAATATTCATTCTATGACTAATAATTATGCAGTAAAATGAAACTTAATATTTATATAAAAACACGATTTTCCTCATCATTTTCTCGAAAGCTATTAGAGATATTGGAAATATCATTGCAGCATCTGATAGATCTAATTAAACTGTAAAACTGACATTATGAATATTTGTTCTATGACTAATAATTACGCAGTAAAATGAAACTATATATTTATATAAAAACATGACTTTCCTCCCTCATTTTCTCGAAAGCTATTAGAGATATTGGAAATATCATTGCAGCATCTGACAGACCTAATTAAAATCTACTAATGTCATTATGAATATTTGCACTAGTACTAATAAATACGTAATTTTACTTTTTTTGTAATTACTTTCTTCATCGATTTCTCGAAAGCTATTAGAGATATTGGAAATATCATTGCATCATCTGATACACGTAATTCAACTGTACAACTGATATTATGAATATTTGTTCTATGACTAATAATTACGCAGGAAAATAAAACCGTATTTTTATATAAAAACATGACTTTCCTCCTCATTTTCTCGAAAGCTATTAGAGATATTGGAAATATCATTGCAGTCTCCGATAGACCTAATTAAACTGTAAAACTGTCATTACGAATATTCATTCTATGACTAATAATTATGCAGTAAAATGAAACTTAATATTTATATAAAAACATGATTTTCCTCCTCATTTTCTCGAAAGCTATTAGAGATATTGGAAATATCATTGAGGCATCTGATAGACCTAATTAAACTGTAAAACTGACATTATGAATATTTGTTCTATGACTAATAATTACGCAGTAAAATGAAACTATATATTTATATAAAAACATGACTTTCCTCCTCATTTGCTCGAAAGCTATTAGAGACATTGGAAATATCATTGCAGCATCTGATAGACCTAATTAAACTGTACAACTGTCATTATGAATATTCATTCTATGACTAATAATTATGCAGTAAAATGAAACTTAATATTTATATAAAAACATAATTTTCCTCCTCATTTTCTCGAAAGCTATTAGAGATATTGGAAATATCATTGCAGCATCTGATAGACCTAATTAAACTGTAAAACTGTCATTATGAATATTCATTCTATGACTAATAATTATGCAGTAAAATGAAACTTAATATTTATATAAAAACATGATTTTCCTCCTCATTTTCTCGAAAGCTATTAGAGATATTGGAAATATCATTGCAGCATCTGATAGACCTAATTAAACTGTAAAACTGACATTATGAATATTTGTTCTATGACTAATAATTACGCAGTAAAATGAAACTATATATTTATATAAAAACATGACATTCCTCCCTCATTTTCTCGAAAGCTATTAGAGATATTCGAAATATCATTGCAGCATCTGACAGACCTAATTAAAATCTACTAATGTCATTATGAATATTTGCACTAGTACTAATAAATACGTAATTTTACTTTTTTTGTAATTACTTTCTTCATCGATTTTCTCGAAAGCTATTAGAGATATTGGAAATATCATTGCATCATCTGATACACGTAATTCAACTGTACAACTGATATTATGAATATTTGTTCTATGACTAATAATTACGCAGTAAAATAAAACCGTATTTTTATATAAAAACATGACTTTCCTCCTCATTTTCTCGAAAGCTATTAGAGATATTGGAAATATCATTGCAGTCTCTGATAGACCTAATTAAACTGTAAAACTGTCATTACGAATATTCATTCTATGACTAATAATTATGCAGTAAAATGAAACTAAATATTTATATAAAAACATGATTTTCCTCCTCATTTTCTCGAAAGCTATTAGAGATATTGGAAATATCATTGCAGGCATCTGATAGACCTAATTAAACTGTAAAACTGATATTATGAATATTTGTTCTATGACTAATAATTACGCAGTAAAATGAAACTATATATTTATATAAAAACATGACTTTCCTCCTCATTTGCTCGAAAGCTATTAGAGACATTGGAAATATCATTGCAGCATCTGATAGACCTAATTAAACTGTACAACTGTCATTATGAATATTCATTCTATGACTAATAATTATGCAGTAAAATGAAACTTAATATTTATATAAAAACATAATTTTCCTCCTCATTTTCTCGAAAGCTATTAGAGATATTGGAAATATCATTGCAGCATCTGATAGACCTAATTAAACTGTAAAACTGTCATTATGAATATTCATTCTATGACTAATAATTATGCAGTAAAATGAAACTTAATATTTATATAAAAACATGATTTTCCTTCTCATTTTCTCGAAAGCTATTAGAGATATTGGAAATATCATTGCAGCATCTGATAGACCTAATTAAACTGTAAAACTGACATTATGAATATTTGTTCTATGACTAATAATTACGCAGTAAAATGAAACTATATATTTATATAAAAACATGACTTTCCTCCTCATTTTCTCGAAAGCTATTAGAGATATTCGAAATATCATTGCAGCATCTGACAGACCTAATTAAAATCTACTAATGTCATTATGAATATTTGCACTAGTACTAATAAATACGTAATTTTACTTTTTTTGCAATTAATTTCTTCATCGATTTTTCGAAAGCTATTAGAGATATTGGAAATATCATTGCATCATCTGATACACGTAATTCAACTGTACAACTGATATTATGAATATTTGTTCTATGACTAATAATTACGCAGTAAAATAAAACCGTATTTTTATATAAAAACATGACTTTCCTCCTCATTTTCTCGAAAGCTATTAGAGATATTGGAAATATCATTGCAGCATCTGATAGACCTAATTAAACTGTACAACTGTCATTATGAATATTCATTCTATGACTAATAATTATGCAGTAAAATGAAACTTAATATTTATATAAAAACATGATTTTCCTCCTCATTTTCTCGAAAGCTATTAGAGATATTGGAAATATCATTGCAGCATCTGATAGACCTAATTAAACTGTAAAACTGACATTATGAATATTTGTTCTATGACTAATAATTACGCAGTAAAATGAAACTATATATTTATATAAAAACATGACTTTCCTCCTCATTTTCTCGAAAGCTATTAGAGATATTCGAAATATCATTGCAGCATCTGACAGACCTAATTAAAATCTACTAATGTCATTATGAATATTTGCACTAGTAGTAATAAATACTGAATTTTACTTTTTTTGTAATTACTTGCTTCCTCGATTTCTCGAAAGCTATTAGAGATATTGGAAATATCATTGCATCATCTGATACACCTAATTCAACTGTACAACTGATATTATGAATATTTGTTCTATGACTAATAATTACGCAGTAAAATAAAACCGTATTTTTATATAAAAACATGACTTTCCTCCTCATTTTCTCGAAAGCTATTAGAGATATTGGAAATATCATTGCAGCATCTGATAGACCTAATTAAACTGTACAACTGTCATTATGAATATTCATTCTATGACTAATAATTATGCAGTAAAATGAAACTTAATATTTATATAAAAACATGATTTTCCTCCTCATTTTCTCGAAAGCTATTAGAGATATTGGAAATATCATTGCAGCATCTGATAGACCTAATTAAACTGTAAAACTGACATTATGAATATTTGTTCTATGACTAATAATTACGCAGTAAAATGAAACTATATATTTATATAAAAACATGACTTTCCTCCTCATTTTCTCGAAAGCTATTAGAGATATTCGAAATATCATTGCAGCATCTGATAGACCTAATTAAAATCTACTACTGTCATTATGAATATTTGCACTAGTACTAATAAATACTGAATTTTACTTTTTTTTTAATTACTTTCTTCCTCGTTTTCTCGAAAGCTATTAGAGATATTGGAAATATCATTGCATCATCTGATACACGTAATTCAACTGTACAACTGATATTATGAATATTTGTTCTATGACTAATAATTACGCAGTAAAATAAAACCGTATTTTTATATAAAAACATGACTTTCCTCCTCATTTTCTCGAAAGCTATTAGAGATATTGGAAATATCATTGCAGCATCTGATAGACCTAATTAAACTGTAAAACTGTCATTATGAATATTCATTCTATGACTAATAATTATGCAGTAAAATGAAACTTAATATTTATATAAAAACATGATTTTCCTCCTCATTTTCTCGAAAGCTATTAGAGATATTGGAAATATCATTGCAGCATCTGATAGACCTAATTAAACTGTAAAACTGACATTATGAATATTTGTTCTATGACTAATAATTACGCAGTAAAATGAAACTATATATTTATATAAAAACATGACTTTCCTCCTCATTTTCTCGAAAGCTATTAGAGATATTGGAAATATCATTGCAGCATCTGATAGACCTAATTAAACTGTACAACTGTCATTATGAATATTCATTCTATGACTAATAATTATGCAGTAAAATGAAACTTATATTTATATAAAAACATGATTTTCCTCCTCATTTTCTCGAAAGCTATTAGAGATATTGGAAATATCATTGCAGCATCTGATAGACCTAATTAAACTGTACAACTGTCATTATGAATATTCATTCTATGACTAATAATTATGCAGTAAAATGAAACTTAATATTTATATAAAAACATGATTTTCCTCCTCATTTTCTCGAAAGCTATTAGAGATATTGGAAATATCATTGCAGCATCTGATAGACCTAATTAAACTGTACAACTGTCATTATGAATATTCATTCTATGACTAATAATTATGCAGTAAAATGAAACTTAATATTTATATAAAAACATGATTTTCCTCCTCATTTTCTCGAAAGCTATTAGAGATATTGGAAATATCATTGCAGCATCTGATAGACCTAATTAAACTGTAAAACTGACATTATGAATATTTGTTCTATGACTAATAATTACGCAGTAAAATGAAACTATATATTTATATAAAAACATGACTTTCCTCCTCATTTTCTCGAAAGCTATTAGAGATATTGGAAATATCATTGCAGCATCTGACAGACCTAATTAAAATCTACTAATGTCATTATGAATATTTGCACTAGTACTAATAAATACGTAATTTTACTTTTTTTGTAATTACTTTCTTCCTCGATTTTCTCGAAAGCTATTAGAGATATTGGAAATATCATTGCATCATCTGATACACGTAATTCAACTGTACAACTGATATTATGAATATTTGTTCTATGACTAATAATTACGCAGTAAAATAAAACCGTATTTTTATATAAAAACATGACTTTCCTCCTCATTTTCTCGAAAGCTATTAGAGATATTGGAAATATCATTGCAGCATCTGATAGACCTAATTAAACTGTACAAACTGTCATTATGAATATTCATTCTATGACTAATAATTATGCAGTAAAATGAAACTTAATATTTATATAAAAACATGATTTTCCTCCTCATTTTCTCGAAAGCTATTAGAGATATTGGAAATATCATTGCAGCATCTGATAGACCTAATTAAACTGTAAAACTGACATTATGAATATTTGTTCTATGACTAATAATTACGCAGTAAAATGAAACTATATATTTATATAAAAACATGACTTTCCTCCTCATTTTCTCGAAAGCTATTAGAGATATTGGAAATATCATTGCAGCATCTGATAGACCTAATTAAACTGTACAACTGTCATTATGAATATTCATTCTATGACTAATAATTATGCAGTAAAATGAAACTTAATATTTATATAAAAACATGATTTTCCTCCTCATTTTCTCGAAAGCTATTAGAGATATTGGAAATATCATTGCAGCATCTGATAGACCTAATTAAACTGTAAAACTGTCATTATGAATATTCATTCTATGACTAATAATTATGCAGTAAAATGAAACTTAATATTTATATAAAAACATGATTTTCCTCCTCATTTTCTCGAAAGCTATTAGAGATATTGGAAATATCATTGCAGCATCTGATAGACCTAATTAAACTGTAAAACTGACATTATGAATATTTGTTCTATGACTAATAATTACGCAGTAAAATGAAACTATATATTTATATAAAAACATGACTTTCCTCCTCATTTTCTCGAAAGCTATTAGAGATATTCGAAATATCATTGCAGCATCTGATAGACCTAATTAAAATCTACTACTGTCATTATGAATATTTGCACTAGTACTAATAAATACTGAATTTTACTTTTTTTTTAATTACTTTCTTCCTCGTTTTCTCGAAAGCTATTAGAGATATTGGAAATATCATTGCATCATCTGATACACGTAATTCAACTGTACAACTGATATTATGAATATTTGTTCTATGACTAATAATTACGCAGTAAAATAAAACCGTATTTTTATATAAAAACATGACTTTCCTCCTCATTTTCTCGAAAGCTATTAGAGATATTGGAAATATCATTGCAGCATCTGATAGACCTAATTAAACTGTACAACTGTCATTATGAATATTCATTCTATGACTAATAATTATGCAGTAAAATGAAACTTAATATTTATATAAAAACATGATTTTCCTCCTCATTTTCTCGAAAGCTATTAGAGATATTGGAAATATCATTGAGGCATCTGATAGACCTAATTAAACTGTAAAACTGACATTATGAATATTTGTTCTATGACTAATAATTACGCAGTAAAATGAAACTATATATTTATATAAAAACATGACTTTCCTCCTCATTTTCTCGAAAGCTATTAGAGATATTGGAAATATCATTGCAGCATCTGATAGACCTAATTAAACTGTACAACTGTCATTATGAATATTCATTCTATGACTAATAATTATGCAGTAAAATGAAACTTAATATTTATATAAAAACATGATTTTCCTCCTCATTTTCTCGAAAGCTATTAGAGATATTGGAAATATCATTGCAGCATCTGATAGACCTAATTAAACTGTAAAACTGTCATTATGAATATTCATTCTATGACTAATAATTATGCAGTAAAATGAAACTTAATATTTATATAAAAACATGATTTTCCTCCTCATTTTCTCGAAAGCTATTAGAGATATTGGAAATATCATTGCAGCATCTGATAGACCTAATTAAACTGTAAAACTGACATTATGAATATTTGTTCTATGACTAATAATTACGCAGTAAAATGAAACTATATATTTATATAAAAACATGACTTTCCTCCTCATTTTCTCGAAAGCTATTAGAGATATTCGAAATATCATTGCAGCATCTGATAGACCTAATTAAAATCTACTAATGTCATTATGAATATTTGCACTAGTACTAATAAATACTGAATTTTACTTTTTTTGTAATTACTTTCTTCCTCGTTTTCTCGAAAGCTATTAGAGATATTGGAAATATCATTGCATCATCTGATACACGTAATTCAACTGTACAACTGATATTATGAATATTTGTTCTATGACTAATAATTACGCAGTAAAATAAAACCGTATTTTTATATAAAAACATGACTTTCCTCCTCATTTTCTCGAAAGCTATTAGAGATATTGGAAATATCATTGCAGCATCTGATAGACCTAATTAAACTGTACAACTGTCATTATGAATATTCATTCTATGACTAATAATTATGCAGTAAAATGAAACTTAATATTTATATAAAAACATGATTTTCCTCCTCATTTTCTCGAAAGCTATTAGAGATATTGGAAATATCATTGCAGGCATCTGATAGACCTAATTAAACTGTAAAACTGACATTATGAATATTTGTTCTATGACTAATAATTACGCAGTAAAATGAAACTATATATTTATATAAAAACATGACTTTCCTCCTCATTTTCTCGAAAGCTATTAGAGACATTGGAAATATCATTGCAGCATCTGATAGACCTAATTAAACTGTACAACTGTCATTATGAATATTCATTCTATGACTAATAATTATGCAGTAAAATGAAACTTAATATTTATATAAAAACATGATTTTCCTCCTCATTTTCTCGAAAGCTATTAGAGATATTGGAAATATCATTGCAGCATCTGATAGACCTAATTAAACTGTAAAACTGACATTATGAATATTTGTTCTATGACTAATAATTACGCAGTAAAATGAAACTATATATTTATATAAAAACATGACTTTCCTCCTCATTTTCTCGAAAGCTATTAGAGATATTCGAAATATCATTGCAGCATCTGATAGACCTAATTAAAATCTACTAATGTCATTATGAATATTTGCACTAGTACTAATAAATACTGAATTTTACTTTTTTTTGTAATTACTTTCTTCCTCGTTTTCTCGAAAGCTATTAGAGATATTGGAAATATCATTGCATCATCTGATACACGTAATTCAACTGTACAACTGATATTATGAATATTTGTTCTATGACTAATAATTACGCAGTAAAATAAAACCGTATTTTTATATAAAAACATGACTTTCCTCCTCATTTTCTCGAAAGCTATTAGAGATATTGGAAATATCATTGCAGCATCTGATAGACCTAATTAAACTGTACAACTGTCATTATGAATATTCATTCTATGACTAATAATTATGCAGTAAAATGAAACTTAATATTTATATAAAAACATGATTTTCCTCCTCATTTTCTCGAAAGCTATTAGAGATATTGGAAATATCATTGCAGCATCTGATAGACCTAATTAAACTGTAAAACTGACATTATGAATATTTGTTCTATGACTAATAATTACGCAGTAAAATGAAACTATATATTTATATAAAAACATGACTTTCCTCCTCATTTTCTCGAAAGCTATTAGAGATATTCGAAATATCATTGCAGCATCTGATAGACCTAATTAAAATCTACTACTGTCATTATGAATATTTGCACTAGTACTAATAAATACTGAATTTTACTTTTTTTTTAATTACTTTCTTCCTCGTTTTCTCGAAAGCTATTAGAGATATTGGAAATATCATTGCATCATCTGATACACGTAATTCAACTGTACAACTGATATTATGAATATTTGTTCTATGACTAATAATTACGCAGTAAAATAAAACCGTATTTTTATATAAAAACATGACTTTCCTCCTCATTTTCTCGAAAGCTATTAGAGATATTGGAAATATCATTGCAGCATCTGATAGACCTAATTAAACTGTACAACTGTCATTATGAATATTCATTCTATGACTAATAATTATGCAGTAAAATGAAACTTAATATTTATATAAAAACATGATTTTCCTCCTCATTTTCTCGAAAGCTATTAGAGATATTGGAAATATCATTGCAGGCATCTGATAGACCTAATTAAACTGTAAAACTGACATTATGAATATTTGTTCTATGACTAATAATTACGCAGTAAAATGAAACTATATATTTATATAAAAACATGACTTTCCTCCTCATTTTCTCGAAAGCTATTAGAGATATTGGAAATATCATTGCAGCATCTGATAGACCTAATTAAACTGTACAACTGTCATTATGAATATTCATTCTATGACTAATAATTATGCAGTAAAATGAAACTTAATATTTATATAAAAACATGATTTTCCTCCTCATTTTCTCGAAAGCTATTAGAGATATTGGAAATATCATTGCAGCATCTGATAGACCTAATTAAACTGTAAAACTGTCATTATGAATATTCATTCTATGACTAATAATTATGCAGTAAAATGAAACTTAATATTTATATAAAAACATGATTTTCCTCCTCATTTTCTCGAAAGCTATTAGAGATATTGGAAATATCATTGCAGCATCTGATAGACCTAATTAAACTGTAAAACTGACATTATGAATATTTGTTCTATGACTAATAATTACGCAGTAAAATGAAACTATATATTTATATAAAAACATGACTTTCCTCCTCATTTTCTCGAAAGCTATTAGAGATATTCGAAATATCATTGCAGCATCTGATAGACCTAATTAAAATCTACTAATGTCATTATGAATATTTGCACTAGTACTAATAAATACTGAATTTTACTTTTTTTTTAATTACTTTCTTCCTCGTTTTCTCGAAAGCTATTAGAGATATTGGAAATATCATTGCATCATCTGATACACGTAATTCAACTGTACAACTGATATTATGAATATTTGTTCTATGACTAATAATTACGCAGTAAAATAAAACCGTATTTTTATATAAAAACATGACTTTCCTCCTCATTTTCTCGAAAGCTATTAGAGATATTGGAAATATCATTGCAGCATCTGATAGACCTAATTAAACTGTAAAACTGTCATTATGAATATTCATTCTATGACTAATAATTATGCAGTAAAATGAAACTTAATATTTATATAAAAACATGATTTTCCTCCTCATTTTCTCGAAAGCTATTAGAGATATTGGAAATATCATTGCAGCATCTGATAGACCTAATTAAACTGTAAAACTGACATTATGAATATTTGTTCTATGACTAATAATTACGCAGTAAAATGAAACTATATATTTATATAAAAACATGACTTTCCTCCTCATTTTCTCGAAAGCTATTAGAGATATTGGAAATATCATTGCAGCATCTGATAGACCTAATTAAACTGTACAACTGTCATTATGAATATTCATTCTATGACTAATAATTATGCAGTAAAATGAAACTTAATATTTATATAAAAACATGATTTTCCTCCTCATTTTCTCGAAAGCTATTAGAGATATTGGAAATATCATTGCAGCATCTGATAGACCTAATTAAACTGTAAAACTGTCATTATGAATATTCATTCTATGACTAATAATTATGCAGTAAAATGAAACTTAATATTTATATAAAAACATGATTTTCCTCCTCATTTTCTCGAAAGCTATTAGAGATATTGGAAATATCATTGCAGCATCTGATAGACCTAATTAAACTGTAAAACTGACATTATGAATATTTGTTCTATGACTAATAATTACGCAGTAAAATGAAACTATATATTTATATAAAAACATGACTTTCCTCCTCATTTTCTCGAAAGCTATTAGAGATATTCGAAATATCATTGCAGCATCTGATAGACCTAATTAAAATCTACTAATGTCATTATGAATATTTGCACTAGTACTAATAAATACTGAATTTTACTTTTTTTTAATTACTTTCTTCCTCGTTTTCTCGAAAGCTATTAGAGATATTGGAAATATCATTGCATCATCTGATACACGTAATTCAACTGTACAACTGATATTATGAATATTTGTTCTATGACTAATAATTACGCAGTAAAATAAAACCGTATTTTTATATAAAAACATGACTTTCCTCCTCATTTTCTCGAAAGCTATTAGAGATATTGGAAATATCATTGCAGCATCTGATAGACCTAATTAAACTGTACAAACTGTCATTATGAATATTCATTCTATGACTAATAATTATGCAGTAAAATGAAACTTAATATTTATATAAAAACATGATTTTCCTCCTCATTTTCTCGAAAGCTATTAGAGATATTGGAAATATCATTGCAGCATCTGATAGACCTAATTAAACTGTAAAACTGACATTATGAATATTTGTTCTATGACTAATAATTACGCAGTAAAATGAAACTATATATTTATATAAAAACATGACTTTCCTCCTCATTTTCTCGAAAGCTATTAGAGATATTGGAAATATCATTGCAGCATCTGATAGACCTAATTAAACTGTACAACTGTCATTATGAATATTCATTCTATGACTAATAATTATGCAGTAAAATGAAACTTAATATTTATATAAAAACATGATTTTCCTCCTCATTTTCTCGAAAGCTATTAGAGATATTGGAAATATCATTGCAGCATCTGATAGACCTAATTAAACTGTAAAACTGACATTATGAATATTTGTTCTATGACTAATAATTACGCAGTAAAATGAAACTATATATTTATATAAAAACATGACTTTCCTCCTCATTTTCTCGAAAGCTATTAGAGATATTCGAAATATCATTGCAGCATCTGATAGACCTAATTAAAATCTACTACTGTCATTATGAATATTTGCACTAGTACTAATAAATACTGAATTTTACTTTTTTTTTAATTACTTTCTTCCTCGTTTTCTCGAAAGCTATTAGAGATATTGGAAATATCATTGCATCATCTGATACACGTAATTCAACTGTACAACTGATATTATGAATATTTGTTCTATGACTAATAATTACGCAGTAAAATAAAACCGTATATTTATATAAAAACATGACTTTCCTCCTCATTTTCTCGAAAGCTATTAGAGATATTGGAAATATCATTGCAGCATCTGATAGACCTAATTAAACTGTACAACTGTCATTATGAATATTCATTCTATGACTAATAATTATGCAGTAAAATGAAACTTAATATTTATATAAAAACATGATTTTCCTCCTCATTTTCTCGAAAGCTATTAGAGATATTGGAAATATCATTGCAGCATCTGATAGACCTAATTAAACTGTAAAACTGACATTATGAATATTTGTTCTATGACTAATAATTACGCAGTAAAATGAAACTATATATTTATATAAAAACATGACTTTCCTCCTCATTTTCTCGAAAGCTATTAGAGATATTCGAAATATCATTGCAGCATCTGATAGACCTAATTAAAATCTACTAATGTCATTATGAATATTTGCACTAGTACTAATAAATACTGAATTTTACTTTTTTTTAATTACTTTCTTCCTCGTTTTCTCGAAAGCTATTAGAGATATTGGAAATATCATTGCATCATCTGATACACGTAATTCAACTGTACAACTGATATTATGAATATTTGTTCTATGACTAATAATTACGCAGTAAAATAAAACCGTATTTTTATATAAAAACATGACTTTCCTCCTCATTTTCTCGAAAGCTATTAGAGATATTGGAAATATCATTGCAGCATCTGATAGACCTAATTAAACTGTACAAACTGTCATTATGAATATTCATTCTATGACTAATAATTATGCAGTAAAATGAAACTTAATATTTATATAAAAACATGATTTTCCTCCTCATTTTCTCGAAAGCTATTAGAGATATTGGAAATATCATTGCAGCATCTGATAGACCTAATTAAACTGTAAAACTGACATTATGAATATTTGTTCTATGACTAATAATTACGCAGTAAAATGAAACTATATATTTATATAAAAACATGACTTTCCTCCTCATTTTCTCGAAAGCTATTAGAGATATTGGAAATATCATTGCAGCATCTGATAGACCTAATTAAACTGTACAACTGTCATTATGAATATTCATTCTATGACTAATAATTATGCAGTAAAATGAAACTTAATATTTATATAAAAACATGATTTTCCTCCTCATTTTCTCGAAAGCTATTAGAGATATTGGAAATATCATTGCAGCATCTGATAGACCTAATTAAACTGTAAAACTGTCATTATGAATATTCATTCTATGACTAATAATTATGCAGTAAAATGAAACTTAATATTTATATAAAAACATGATTTTCCTCCTCATTTTCTCGAAAGCTATTAGAGATATTGGAAATATCATTGCAGCATCTGATAGACCTAATTAAACTGTAAAACTGACATTATGAATATTTGTTCTATGACTAATAATTACGCAGTAAAATGAAACTATATATTTATATAAAAACATGACTTTCCTCCTCATTTTCTCGAAAGCTATTAGAGATATTCGAAATATCATTGCAGCATCTGATAGACCTAATTAAAATCTACTAATGTCATTATGAATATTTGCACTAGTACTAATAAATACGTGAATTTTACTTTTTTTTAATTACTTTCTTCCTCGTTTTCTCGAAAGCTATTAGAGATATTGGAAATATCATTGCATCATCTGATACACGTAATTCAACTGTACAACTGATATTATGAATATTTGTTCTATGACTAATAATTACGCAGTAAAATAAAACCGTATTTTTATATAAAAACATGACTTTCCTCCTCATTTTCTCGAAAGCTATTAGAGATATTGGAAATATCATTGCAGCATCTGATAGACCTAATTAAACTGTACAAACTGTCATTATGAATATTCATTCTATGACTAATAATTATGCAGTAAAATGAAACTTAATATTTATATAAAAACATGATTTTCCTCCTCATTTTCTCGAAAGCTATTAGAGATATTGGAAATATCATTGCAGCATCTGATAGACCTAATTAAACTGTAAAACTGACATTATGAATATTTGTTCTATGACTAATAATTACGCAGTAAAATGAAACTATATATTTATATAAAAACATGACTTTCCTCCTCATTTTCTCGAAAGCTATTAGAGATATTGGAAATATCATTGCAGCATCTGATAGACCTAATTAAACTGTACAACTGTCATTATGAATATTCATTCTATGACTAATAATTATGCAGTAAAATGAAACTTAATATTTATATAAAAACATGATTTTCCTCCTCATTTTCTCGAAAGCTATTAGAGATATTGGAAATATCATTGCAGCATCTGATAGACCTAATTAAACTGTAAAACTGACATTATGAATATTTGTTCTATGACTAATAATTACGCAGTAAAATGAAACTATATATTTATATATAAACATGACTTTCCTCCTCATTTTCTCGAAAGCTATTAGAGATATTGGAAATATCATTGCAGAATCTGATAGACCTAATTAAAATCTACTACTCTCATTATGAATATCTGCTCTGGTACTAATAAATACTGAATTTTACTTTTTTTTAATGACTTTCTTCCTCATTTTCTCGAAAGCTCTTAGAGATATTGAAAATATCATTGCATCATCTGATACACCTAATTCAACTGTACAACTGATATTATGAATATTTGTTCTATGACTAATAATTACGCAGTAAAATGAAAACGTATATTTATATAAAAACATGACTTTCCTCCTCATTTTCTCGAAAGCTATTAGAGATATTGGAAATATCATTGCAGCATCTGATAGACCTAATTAAACTGTACAACTGTCATTATGAATATTCATTCTATGACTAATAATTATGCAGTAAAATGAAACTTAATATTTATATAAAAACATGATTTTCCTCCTCATTTTCTCGAAAGCTATTAGAGATATTGGAAATATCATTGCAGCATCTGATAGACCTAATTAAACTGTAAAACTGACATTATGAATATTTGTTCTATGACTAATAATTACGCAGTAAAATGAAACTATATATTTATATAAAAACATGACTTTCCTCCTCATTTTCTCGAAAGCTATTAGAGATATTCGAAATATCATTGCAGCATCTGATAGACCTAATTAAAATCTACTACTGTCATTATGAATATTTGCACTAGTACTAATAAATACTGAATTTTACTTTTTTTTTAATTACTTTCTTCCTCGTTTTCTCGAAAGCTATTAGAGATATTGGAAATATCATTGCATCATCTGATACACGTAATTCAACTGTACAACTGATATTATGAATATTTGTTCTATGACTAATAATTACGCAGTAAAATAAAACCGTATTTTTATATAAAAACATGACTTTCCTCCTCATTTTCTCGAAAGCTATTAGAGATATTGGAAATATCATTGCAGCATCTGATAGACCTAATTAAACTGTACAACTGTCATTATGAATATTCATTCTATGACTAATAATTATGCAGTAAAATGAAACTTAATATTTATATAAAAACATGATTTTCCTCCTCATTTTCTCGAAAGCTATTAGAGATATTGGAAATATCATTGCAGCATCTGATAGACCTAATTAAACTGTAAAACTGACATTATGAATATTTGTTCTATGACTAATAATTACGCAGTAAAATGAAACTATATATTTATATAAAAACATGACTTTCCTCCTCATTTTCTCGAAAGCTATTAGAGATATTCGAAATATCATTGCAGCATCTGATAGACCTAATTAAAATCTACTACTGTCATTATGAATATTTGCACTAGTACTAATAAATACTGAATTTTACTTTTTTTTTAATTACTTTCTTCCTCGTTTTCTCGAAAGCTATTAGAGATATTGGAAATATCATTGCATCATCTGATACACGTAATTCAACTGTACAACTGATATTATGAATATTTGTTCTATGACTAATAATTACGCAGTAAAATAAAACCGTATTTTTATATAAAAACATGACTTTCCTCCTCATTTTCTCGAAAGCTATTAGAGATATTGGAAATATCATTGCAGCATCTGATAGACCTAATTAAACTGTACAAACTGTCATTATGAATATTCATTCTATGACTAATAATTATGCAGTAAAATGAAACTTAATATTTATATAAAAACATGATTTTCCTCCTCATTTTCTCGAAAGCTATTAGAGATATTGGAAATATCATTGCAGCATCTGATAGACCTAATTAAACTGTAAAACTGACATTATGAATATTTGTTCTATGACTAATAATTACGCAGTAAAATGAAACTATATATTTATATAAAAACATGACTTTCCTCCTCATTTTCTCGAAAGCTATTAGAGATATTGGAAATATCATTGCAGCATCTGATAGACCTAATTAAACTGTACAACTGTCATTATGAATATTCATTCTATGACTAATAATTATGCAGTAAAATGAAACTTAATATTTATATAAAAACATGATTTTCCTCCTCATTTTCTCGAAAGCTATTAGAGATATTGGAAATATCATTGCAGCATCTGATAGACCTAATTAAACTGTACAAACTGTCATTATGAATATTCATTCTATGACTAATAATTATGCAGTAAAATGAAACTTAATATTTATATAAAAACATGATTTTCCTCCTCATTTTCTCGAAAGCTATTAGAGATATTGGAAATATCATTGCAGCATCTGATAGACCTAATTAAACTGTAAAACTGACATTATGAATATTTGTTCTATGACTAATAATTACGCAGTAAAATGAAACTATATATTTATATAAAAACATGACTTTCCTCCTCATTTTCTCGAAAGCTATTAGAGATATTCGAAATATCATTGCAGCATCTGATAGACCTAATTAAAATCTACTAATGTCATTATGAATATTTGCACTAGTACTAATAAATACGTAATTTTACTTTTTTTGTAATTACTTTCTTCCTCGATTTCTCGAAAGCTATTAGAGATATTGGAAATATCATTGCATCATCTGATACACGTAATTCAACTGTACAACTGATATTATGAATATTTGTTCTATGACTAATAATTACGCAGTAAAATAAAACCGTATTTTTATATAAAAACATGACTTTCCTCCTCATTTTCTCGAAAGCTATTAGAGATATTGGAAATATCATTGCAGCATCTGATAGACCTAATTAAACTGTAAAACTGTCATTACGAATATTCATTCTATGACTAATAATTATGCAGTAAAATGAAACTTAATATTTATATAAAAACATGATTTTCCTCCTCATTTTCTCGAAAGCTATTAGAGATATTGGAAATATCATTGCAGCATCTGATAGACCTAATTAAACTGTAAAACTGACATTATGAATATTTGTTCTATGACTAATAATTACGCAGTAAAATGAAACTATATATTTATATAAAAACATGACTTTCCTCCTCATTTTCTCGAAAGCTATTAGAGATATTGGAAATATCATTGCAGCATCTGATAGACCTAATTAAACTGTACAACTGTCATTATGAATATTCATTCTATGACTAATAATTATGCAGTAAAATGAAACTTAATATTTATATAAAAACATGATTTTCCTCCTCATTTTCTCGAAAGCTATTAGAGATATTGGAAATATCATTGCAGCATCTGATAGACCTAATTAAACTGTAAAACTGTCATTATGAATATTCATTCTATGACTAATAATTATGCAGTAAAATGAAACTTAATATTTATATAAAAACATGATTTTCCTCCTCATTTTCTCGAAAGCTATTAGAGATATTGGAAATATCATTGCAGCATCTGATAGACCTAATTAAACTGTAAAACTGACATTATGAATATTTGTTCTATGACTAATAATTACGCAGTAAAATGAAACTATATATTTATATAAAAACATGACTTTCCTCCTCATTTTCTCGAAAGCTATTAGAGATATTCGAAATATCATTGCAGCATCTGACAGACCTAATTAAAATCTACTAATGTCATTATGAATATTTGCACTAGTACTAATAAATACGTGAATTTTACTTTTTTTTGTAATTACTTTCTTCATCGATTTTCTCGAAAGCTATTAGAGATATTGGAAATATCATTGCATCATCTGATACACGTAATTCAACTGTACAACTGATATTATGAATATTTGTTCTATGACTAATAATTACGCAGTAAAATAAAACCGTATTTTTATATAAAAACATGACTTTCCTCCTCATTTTCTCGAAAGCTATTAGAGATATTGGAAATATCATTGCAGCATCTGATAGACCTAATTAAACTGTACAAACTGTCATTATGAATATTCATTCTATGACTAATAATTATGCAGTAAAATGAAACTTAATATTTATATAAAAACATGATTTTCCTCCTCATTTTCTCGAAAGCTATTAGAGATATTGGAAATATCATTGCAGGCATCTGATAGACCTAATTAAACTGTAAAACTGACATTATGAATATTTGTTCTATGACTAATAATTACGCAGTAAAATGAAACTATATATTTATATAAAAACATGACTTTCCTCCTCATTTTCTCGAAAGCTATTAGAGATATTGGAAATATCATTGCAGCATCTGATAGACCTAATTAAACTGTACAACTGTCATTATGAATATTCATTCTATGACTAATAATTATGCAGTAAAATGAAACTTAATATTTATATAAAAACATGATTTTCCTCCTCATTTTCTCGAAAGCTATTAGAGATATTGGAAATATCATTGCAGCATCTGATAGACCTAATTAAACTGTACAAACTGTCATTATGAATATTCATTCTATGACTAATAATTATGCAGTAAAATGAAACTTAATATTTATATAAAAACATGATTTTCCTCCTCATTTTCTCGAAAGCTATTAGAGATATTGGAAATATCATTGCAGCATCTGATAGACCTAATTAAACTGTAAAACTGACATTATGAATATTTGTTCTATGACTAATAATTACGCAGTAAAATGAAACTATATATTTATATAAAAACATGACTTTCCTCCTCATTTTCTCGAAAGCTATTAGAGATATTCGAAATATCATTGCAGCATCTGATAGACCTAATTAAAATCTACTACTGTCATTATGAATATTTGCACTAGTACTAATAAATACTGAATTTTACTTTTTTTTTAATTACTTTCTTCCTCGTTTTCTCGAAAGCTATTAGAGATATTGGAAATATCATTGCATCATCTGATACACGTAATTCAACTGTACAACTGATATTATGAATATTTGTTCTATGACTAATAATTACGCAGTAAAATAAAACCGTATTTTTATATAAAAACATGACTTTCCTCCTCATTTTCTCGAAAGCTATTAGAGATATTGGAAATATCATTGCAGCATCTGATAGACCTAATTAAACTGTACAACTGTCATTATGAATATTCATTCTATGACTAATAATTATGCAGTAAAATGAAACTTAATATTTATATAAAAACATGATTTTCCTCCTCATTTTCTCGAAAGCTATTAGAGATATTGGAAATATCATTGCAGCATCTGATAGACCTAATTAAACTGTAAAACTGACATTATGAATATTTGTTCTATGACTAATAATTACGCAGTAAAATGAAACTATATATTTATATAAAAACATGACTTTCCTCCTCATTTTCTCGAAAGCTATTAGAGATATTGGAAATATCATTGCAGCATCTGATAGACCTAATTAAACTGTACAACTGTCATTATGAATATTCATTCTATGACTAATAATTATGCAGTAAAATGAAACTTAATATTTATATAAAAACATGATTTTCCTCCTCATTTTCTCGAAAGCTATTAGAGATATTGGAAATATCATTGCAGCATCTGATAGACCTAATTAAACTGTACAACTGTCATTATGAATATTCATTCTATGACTAATAATTATGCAGTAAAATGAAACTTAATATTTATATAAAAACATGATTTTCCTCCTCATTTTCTCGAAAGCTATTAGAGATATTGGAAATATCATTGCAGCATCTGATAGACCTAATTAAACTGTAAAACTGACATTATGAATATTTGTTCTATGACTAATAATTACGCAGTAAAATGAAACTATATATTTATATAAAAACATGACTTTCCTCCTCATTTTCTCGAAAGCTATTAGAGATATTCGAAATATCATTGCAGCATCTGATAGACCTAATTAAAATCTACTACTGTCATTATGAATATTTGCACTAGTACTAATAAATACTGAATTTTACTTTTTTTTTAATTACTTTCTTCCTCGTTTTCTCGAAAGCTATTAGAGATATTGGAAATATCATTGCATCATCTGATACACGTAATTCAACTGTACAACTGATATTATGAATATTTGTTCTATGACTAATAATTACGCAGTAAAATAAAACCGTATTTTTATATAAAAACATGACTTTCCTCCTCATTTTCTCGAAAGCTATTAGAGATATTGGAAATATCATTGCAGCATCTGATAGACCTAATTAAACTGTACAACTGTCATTATGAATATTCATTCTATGACTAATAATTATGCAGTAAAATGAAACTTAATATTTATATAAAAACATGATTTTCCTCCTCATTTTCTCGAAAGCTATTAGAGATATTGGAAATATCATTGCAGCATCTGATAGACCTAATTAAACTGTAAACTCTCATTATGAATATTTGTTCTATGACTAATAATTACGCAGTAAAATGAAACTATATATTTATATAAAAACATGACTTTCCTCCTCATTTTCTCGAAAGCTATTAGAGATATTGGAAATATCATTGCAGCATCTGATAGACCTAATTAAACTGTACAACTGTCATTATGAATATTCATTCTATGACTAATAATTATGCAGTAAAATGAAACTTAATATTTATATAAAAACATGATTTTCCTCCTCATTTTCTCGAAAGCTATTAGAGATATTGGAAATATCATTGCAGCATCTGATAGACCTAATTAAACTGTAAAACTGACATTATGAATATTTGTTCTATGACTAATAATTACGCAGTAAAATGAAACTATATATTTATATAAAAACATGACTTTCCTCCTCATTTTCTCGAAAGCTATTAGAGATATTGGAAATATCATTGCAGCATCTGATAGACCTAATTAAAATCTACTACTGTCATTATGAATATTTGCACTAGTACTAATAAATACGTGAATTTTACTTTTTTTTTAATTACTTTCTTCCTCGATTTTCTCGAAAGCTATTAGAGATATTGGAAATATCATTGCATCATCTGATACACGTAATTCAACTGTACAACTGATATTATGAATATTTGTTCTATGACTAATAATTACGCAGTAAAATAAAACCGTATTTTTATATAAAAACATGACTTTCCTCCTCATTTTCTCGAAAGCTATTAGAGATATTGGAAATATCATTGCAGCATCTGATAGACCTAATTAAACTGTAAAACTGTCATTATGAATATTCATTCTATGACTAATAATTATGCAGTAAAATGAAACTTAATATTTATATAAAAACATGATTTTCCTCCTCATTTTCTCGAAAGCTATTAGAGATATTGGAAATATCATTGCAGCATCTGATAGACCTAATTAAACTGTAAAACTGACATTATGAATATTTGTTCTATGACTAATAATTACGCAGTAAAATGAAACTATATATTTATATAAAAACATGACTTTCCTCCTCATTTTCTCGAAAGCTATTAGAGATATTGGAAATATCATTGCAGCATCTGATAGACCTAATTAAACTGTACAACTGTCATTATGAATATTCATTCTATGACTAATAATTACGCAGTAAAATGAAACTTAATATTTATATAAAAACATGATTTTCCTCCTCATTTTCTCGAAAGCTATTAGAGATATTGGAAATATCATTGCAGCATCTGATAGACCTAATTAAACTGTAAAACTGTCATTATGAATATTCATTCTATGACTAATAATTATGCAGTAAAATGAAACTTAATATTTATATAAAAACATGATTTTCCTCCTCATTTTCTCGAAAGCTATTAGAGATATTGGAAATATCATTGCAGCATCTGATAGACCTAATTAAACTGTAAAACTGACATTATGAATATTTGTTCTATGACTAATAATTACGCAGTAAAATGAAACTATATATTTATATAAAAACATGACTTTCCTCCTCATTTTCTCGAAAGCTATTAGAGATATTGGAAATATCATTGCAGCATCTGATAGACCTAATTAAACTGTACAACTGTCATTATGAATATTCATTCTATGACTAATAATTATGCAGTAAAATGAAACTTAATATTTATATAAAAACATGATTTTCCTCCTCATTTTCTCGAAAGCTATTAGAGATATTGGAAATATCATTGCAGCATCTGATAGACCTAATTAAACTGTAAAACTGTCATTATGAATATTCATTCTATGACTAATAATTATGCAGTAAAATGAAACTTAATATTTATATAAAAACATGATTTTCCTCCTCATTTTCTCGAAAGCTATTAGAGATATTGGAAATATCATTGCAGCATCTGATAGACCTAATTAAACTGTAAAACTGACATTATGAATATTTGTTCTATGACTAATAATTACGCAGTAAAATGAAACTATATATTTATATAAAAACATGACTTTCCTCCTCATTTTCTCGAAAGCTATTAGAGATATTCGAAATATCATTGCAGCATCTGATAGACCTAATTAAAATCTACTACTGTCATTATGAATATTTGCACTAGTACTAATAAATACTGAATTTTACTATTTTTTGTAATTACTTTCTTCCTCGATTTCTCGAAAGCTATTAGAGATATTGGAAATATCATTGCATCATCTGATACACGTAATTCAACTGTACAACTGATATTATGAATATTTGTTCTATGACTAATAATTACGCAGTAAAATAAAACCGTATTTTTATATAAAAACATGACTTTCCTCCTCATTTTCTCGAAAGCTATTAGAGATATTGGAAATATCATTGCAGCATCTGATAGACCTAATTAAACTGTACAACTGTCATTATGAATATTCATTCTATGACTAATAATTATGCAGTAAAATGAAACTTAATATTTATATAAAAACATGATTTTCCTCCTCATTTTCTCGAAAGCTATTAGAGATATTGGAAATATCATTGCAGCATCTGATAGACCTAATTAAACTGTAAAACTGACATTATGAATATTTGTTCTATGACTAATAATTACGCAGTAAAATGAAACTATATATTTATATAAAAACATGACTTTCCTCCTCATTTTCTCGAAAGCTATTAGAGATATTCGAAATATCATTGCAGCATCTGATAGACCTAATTAAAATCTACTACTGTCATTATGAATATTTGCACTAGTACTAATAAATACTGAATTTTACTTTTTTTTTTAATTACTTTCTTCCTCGTTTTCTCGAAAGCTATTAGAGATATTGGAAATATCATTGCATCATCTGATACACGTAATTCAACTGTACAACTGATATTATGAATATTTGTTCTATGACTAATAATTACGCAGTAAAATAAAACCGTATTTTTATATAAAAACATGACTTTTCCTCCTCATTTTCTCGAAAGCTATTAGAGATATTGGAAATATCATTGCAGCATCTGATAGACCTAATTAAACTGTACAACTGTCATTATGAATATTCATTCTATGACTAATAATTATGCAGTAAAATGAAACTTAATATTTATATAAAAACATGATTTTCCTCCTCATTTTCTCGAAAGCTATTAGAGATATTGGAAATATCATTGCAGCATCTGATAGACCTAATTAAACTGTAAAACTGACATTATGAATATTTGTTCTATGACTAATAATTACGCAGTAAAATGAAACTATATATTTATATAAAAACATGACTTTCCTCCTCATTTTCTCGAAAGCTATTAGAGATATTGGAAATATCATTGCAGCATCTGATAGACCTAATTAAACTGTACAACTGTCATTATGAATATTCATTCTATGACTAATAATTATGCAGTAAAATGAAACTTAATATTTATATAAAAACATGATTTTCCTCCTCATTTTCTCGAAAGCTATTAGAGATATTGGAAATATCATTGCAGCATCTGATAGACCTAATTAAACTGTAAAACTGTCATTATGAATATTCATTCTATGACTAATAATTACGCAGTAAAATGAAACTTAATATTTATATAAAACATGATTTTCCTCCTCATTTTCTCGAAAGCTATTAGAGATATTGGAAATATCATTGCAGCATCTGATAGACCTATTTAAACTGTAAAACTGACATTATGAATATTTGTTCTATGACTAATAATTACGCAGTAAAATGAAACTATATATTTATATAAAAACATGACTTTCCTCCTCATTTTCTCGAAAGCTATTAGAGATATTCGAAATATCATTGCAGCATCTGATAGACCTAATTAAAATCTACTAATGTCATTATGAATATTTGCACTAGTACTAATAAATACGTGAATTTTACTTTTTTTTTAATTACTTTCTTCCTCGATTTTCTCGAAAGCTATTAGAGATATTGGAAATATCATTGCATCATCTGATACACGTAATTCAACTGTACAACTGATATTATGAATATTTGTTCTATGACTAATAATTACGCAGTAAAATAAAACCGTATTTTTATATAAAAACATGACTTTCCTCCTCATTTTCTCGAAAGCTATTAGAGATATTGGAAATATCATTGCAGCATCTGATAGACCTAATTAAAATGTACACTGTCATTATGAATATTCTTCTATGACTAATAATAGCAGTAAAATGAAACTTATATTTATATAAAAACATGATTTTCCTCCTCATTTTCTCGAAAGCTATTAGAGATATTGGAAATATCATTGCAGCATCTGATAGACCTAATTAAACTGTACAACTGACATTATGAATATTCATTCTATGACTAATAATTACGCAGTAAAATGAAAACCTATATTTTATATAAAAACATGACTTTCCTCCTCATTTTCTCGAAGCTATTAGAGATATTGGAAATATCATTGCAGCATCTGATAGACCTAATT
>JAPQNM010000048.1:13463364-13501835 GCA_029783475.1 Metacarcinus magister
AATATCATTGCAGCATCTGATAGACCTAATTAAACTGTACAACTGTCATTATGAATATTCATTCTATGACTAATAATTATGCAGTAAAATGAAACTTAATATTTATATAAAAACATGATTTTCCTCCTCATTTTCTCGAAAGCTATTAGAGATATTGGAAATATCATTGAGGCATCTGATAGACCTAATTAAACTGTAAAACTGACATTATGAATATTTGTTCTATGACTAATAATTACGCAGTAAAATGAAACTATATATTTATATAAAAACATGACTTTCCTCCTCATTTTCTCGAAAGCTATTAGAGATATTGGAAATATCATTGCAGCATCTGATAGAACTAATTAAATTGTAAAACTGACATTATGAATATTTGTTCTATGACTAATAATTACGCAATAAAATGAAACTATATATTTATATAAAAACATGACTCTCCTCCTCATTTTCTCGAAAGCTATTAGAGATATTGGAAATATCATTGCAGCATCTGATAGACCTAATTAAACTGTATAACTCTCATTATGAATATTCATTCTATGACTAATAATTATGCAGTAAAATGAAACTTAATATTTATATAAAAACATGATTTTCCTCCTCATTTTCTCGAAGGTATTAGAGATATTGGAAATATCATTGCAGCATCTGATAGACCTAATTAAACTGTAAAACTAACATTATGAATATTTGTTCTATGACTAATAATTACGCAGTAAAATGAAACTATATATTTATATAAAAACATGACTTTCCTCCTCATTTTCTCGAAAGCTATTAGAGATATTCGAAATATCATTGCAGCATCTGATAGACCTAATTAAAATCTACTACTGTCATTATGAATATATGCACTAGTACTAATAAATACTGAATTTTCCTTTTTTTTAATTACTTTCTTCCTCGTTTTCTCGAAAGCTATTAGAGATATTGGAAATATCATTGCATCATCTGATATACGTAATTCAACTGTATAACTGATATTATGAATATTTGTTCTATGACTAATAATTACGCAGTAAAATAAAACCGTATTTTTATATAAAAACATGACTTTCCTCCTCATTTTCTCGAAAGCTATTAGAGATATTGGAAATATCATTGCAGCATCTGATAGACCTAATTAAACTGTATTACTGTCATTATGAATATTCATTCTATGACGAATAATTATGCAGTAAAATGAAACTTAATATTTTTATAAAAACATGATTTTCCTCCTCATTTTCTCGAAAGCTATTAGAGATATTGGAAATATCATTGCAGCATTTGATAGACCTAATTAAACTGTAAAACTGTCATTATGAATATTCATTCTATGACTAATAATTATGCAGTAAAATGAAACTTAATATTTATATAAAAACATGATTTTCCTCCTCATTTTCTCGAAAGCTATTAGAGATATTGGAAATATCATTGCAGTATCTGATAGACCTAATTAAACTGTAAAACTGACATTATGAATATTTGTTCTATGACTAATAATTACGCAGTAAAATGAAACTATATATTTATATAAAAACATGACTTTCCTCCTCATTTTCTCGAAAGCTATTAGAGATATTCGAAATATCATTGCAGCATCTGATAGACCTAATTAAACTGTACAACTGTCATTATGAATATTCATTCTATGACTAATAATTATGCAGTAAAATGAAACTTAATATTTATATAAAAACATGATTTTCCTCCTCATTTTCTCGAAAGCTATTAGAGATATTGGAAATATCATTGCAGCATCTGATAGACCTAATTAAACTGTACCACTGTCATTATGAATATTCATTCTATGACTAATAATTATGCAGTAAAATGAAGCTTAATATTTATATAAAAACATGATTTTCCTCCTCATTTTCTCGAAAGCTATTAGAGATATTGGAAATATCATTGCAGCATCTGATAGATCTAATTAAACTGTAAAACTAACATTATGAATATTTGTTCTATGACTAATAATTACGCAGTAAAATGAAACTATATATTTATATAAAAACATGACTTTCCTCCTTATTTTCTCGAAAGCTGTTAGAGATATTGGAAATATCATTGCAGTATCTGATAGACCTAATTAAATTGTAAAACTAACATTATGAATATTTGTTCTATGACTAATAATTACGCAGTAAAATGAAACTATATACATATATAAAAACATGACTTTCCTCCTCATTTTCTCGAAAGCTATTAGAGATATTGGAAATATCATTGCAGCATCTGATAGACCTAATTAAAATCTACTACTGTCATTATGAATATATGCACTAGTACTAATAAATACTGAATTTTACTTTTTTTTTAATTACTTTTTTCCTCGTTTTCTCGAAAGCTATTAGAGATATTGGAAATATCATTGCATCATCTGATATACGTAATTCAACTGTACAACTGATATTATGAATATTTGTTCTATGACTAATAATCACGTAGTAAAATAAAACCGTATTTTTATATAAAAACATGACTTTCCTCCTCATTTTCTCGAAAGCTATTAGAGATATTGTAAATATCATTGCAGCATCTGATAGACCTAATTAAACTGTACAACTGTCATTGTGAATATTCATTCTATGACTAATAATTATGCAGTAAAATGAAACTTAATATTTATATAACAACATGAATTTCCTCCTCATTTTCTCGAAAGCTATTAGAGATATTGGAAATATCATTGAGGCATCTGATAGACCTAATTAAACTGTAAAACTGACATTATGAATATATGTTCTATGACTAATAATTACGCAGTAAAATGAAACTATATATTTATATAAAAACATGATTTTCCTCCTCATTTTCTCGAAAGCTATTAGAGATATTGGAAATATCATTGCAGCATCTGATAGACCTAATTAAACCGTACAACTGTCATTATGAATATTCATTCTATGACTAATAATTATGCAGTAAAATGAAACTTAATATTTATATAAAAACATGATTTTCCTCCTCATTTTCTCGAAAGCTATTTGAAATATTGGAAATATCATTGCAGCATTTGATAGACCTAATTAAACTGTAAAACTGACATTATGAATATTTGTTCTATGACTAATAATTATGCAGTAAAATGAAACTTAATATTTATATAAAAACATGATTTTCCTCCTCATTTTCTCGAAAGCTATTAGAGATATTGGAAATATCATTGCAGCATCTGATAGACCTAATTAAACTGTACAACTGTCATTATGAATATTCATTCTATGACTAATAATTATTCAGTAAAATGAAACTTAATATTTATATAAAAACATGATTTTCCTCCTCATTTTCTCGAAAGCTATTAGAGATATTGGAAATATCATTGCAGCATCTGATAGACCTAATTAAACTGTAAAACTGACATTATGAATATTTGTTCTATGACTAATAATTACGCAGTAAAATGAAACTATATATTTATATAAAAACATGACTTTCCTCCTTATTTTCTCGAAAGCTGTTAGAGATATTGGAAATATCATTGCAGCATCTGATAGACCTAATTAAACTGTAAAACTAACATTATAAATATTTGTTCTATGACTAATAATTACGCAGTAAAATGAAACTATATATTTATATAAAAACATGACTTTCCTCCTCATTTTCTCGAAAGCTATTAGAGATATTGGAAATATCATTGCAGCATCTGATAGACCTAATTAAACTGTACAACTGTCATTATGAATATTCATTCTATGACTAATAATTATGCAGTAAAATGAAACTTAATATTTATATAAAAACATGATTTTCCTCCTCATTTTCTCGAAAGCTATTAGAGATATTGGAAATATCATTGCAGCATCTGATAGACCTAATTAAACTGTACAACTGTCATTATGAATATTCATTCTATGACTAATAATTATGCAGTAAAATGAAACTTAATATTTATATAAAAACATGATTTTCCTCCTCATTTTCTCGAAAGCTATTAGAGATATTGGAAATATCATTGAGGCATCTGATAGACCTAATTAAACTGTAAAACTGACATTATGAATATTTGTTCTATGACTAATAATTACGCAGTAAAATGAAACTATATATTTATATAAAAACATGACTTTCCTCCTCATTTTCTCGAAAGCTATTAGAGATATTGGAAATATCATTGCAGCATCTGATAGACCTAATTAAACTGTATAACTCTCATTATGAATATTCATTCTATGACTAATAATTATGCAGTAAAATGAAACTTAATATTTATATAAAAACATGATTTTCCTCCTCATTTTCTCGAAGGTATTAGAGATATTGGAAATATCATTGCAGCATCTGATAGACCTAATTAAACTGTAAAACTAACATTATGAATATTTGTTCTATGACTAATAATTACGCAGTAAAATGAAACTATATATTTATATAAAAACATGACTTTCCTCCTCATTTTCTCGAAAGCTATTAGAGATATTCGAAATATCATTGCAGCATCTGATAGACCTAATTAAAATCTACTACTGTCATTATGAATATATGCACTAGTACTAATAAATACTGAATTTTCCTTTTTTTTTAATTACTTTCTTCCTCGTTTTCTCGAAAGCTATTAGAGATATTGGAAATATCATTGCATCATCTGATATACGTAATTCAACTGTATAACTGATATTATGAATATTTGTTCTATGACTAATAATTACGCAGTAAAATAAAACCGTATTTTTATATAAAAACATGACTTTCCTCCTCATTTTCTCGAAAGCTATTAGAGATATTGGAAATATCATTGCAGCATCTGATAGACCTAATTAAACTGTATTACTGTCATTATGAATATTCATTCTATGACGAATAATTATGCAGTAAAATGAAACTTAATATTTTTATAAAAACATGATTTTCCTCCTCATTTTCTCGAAAGCTATTAGAGATATTGGAAATATCATTGCAGCATTTGATAGACCTAATTAAACTGTAAAACTGTCATTATGAATATTCATTCTATGACTAATAATTATGCAGTAAAATGAAACTTAATATTTATATAAAAACATGATTTTCCTCCTCATTTTCTCGAAAGCTATTAGAGATATTGGAAATATCATTGCAGTATCTGATAGACCTAATTAAACTGTAAAACTGACATTATGAATATTTGTTCTATGACTAATAATTACGCAGTAAAATGAAACTATATATTTATATAAAAACATGACTTTCCTCCTCATTTTCTCGAAAGCTATTAGAGATATTCGAAATATCATTGCAGCATCTGATAGACCTAATTAAACTGTACAACTGTCATTATGAATATTCATTCTATGACTAATAATTATGCAGTAAAATGAAACTTAATATTTATATAAAAACATGATTTTCCTCCTCATTTTCTCGAAAGCTATTAGAGATATTGGAAATATCATTGCAGCATCTGATAGACCTAATTAAACTGTACCACTGTCATTATGAATATTCATTCTATGACTAATAATTATGCAGTAAAATGAAGCTTAATATTTATATAAAAACATGATTTTCCTCCTCATTTTCTCGAAAGCTATTAGAGATATTGGAAATATCATTGCAGCATCTGATAGATCTAATTAAACTGTAAAACTAACATTATGAATATTTGTTCTATGACTAATAATTACGCAGTAAAATGAAACTATATATTTATATAAAAACATGACTTTCCTCCTTATTTTCTCGAAAGCTGTTAGAGATATTGGAAATATCATTGCAGTATCTGATAGACCTAATTAAATTGTAAAACTAACATTATGAATATTTGTTCTATGACTAATAATTACGCAGTAAAATGAAACTATATACATATATAAAAACATGACTTTCCTCCTCATTTTCTCGAAAGCTATTAGAGATATTGGAAATATCATTGCAGCATCTGATAGACCTAATTAAAATCTACTACTGTCATTAGGAATATTTGCACTAGTACTAATAAATACTGAATTTTACATTTTTTTTAATTACTTTCTTCCTCGTTTTCTCGAAAGCTATTAGAAATATTGGAAATATCATTGCATCATCTGATATACGTAATTCAACTGTACAACTGATATTATGAATATTTGTTCTATGACTAATAATTACGCAGTAAAATAAAGCCGTATTTTTGTATAAAAACATGACTTTCCTCCTCATTTTCTCGAAAGCTATTAGAGATATTGGAAATATCATTGCAGCATCTGATAGACCTAATTAAACTGTACAACTGTCATTATGAATATTCATTCTATGACTAATAATTATGCAGTAAAATGAAACTTAATATTTATATAAAAACATGATTTTCCTCCTCATTTTCTCGAAAGCTATTAGAGATATTGGAAATATCATTGCAGCATCTGATAGACCTAATTAAACTGTACAACTGTCATTATGAATATTCATTCTATGACTAATAATTATGCAGTAAAATGAAACTTAATATTTATATAAAAACATGAGTTTCCTCCTCATTTTCTCGAAAGCTATTAGAAATATTGGAAATATCATTGAGGCATCTGATAGACCTAATTAAACTGTAAAACTGACATTATGAATATTTGTTCTATGACTAATAATTACGCAGTAAAATGAAACTATATATTTATATAAAAACATGACTTTCCTCCTCATTTTCTCGAAAGCTATTAGAGATATTGAAAATATCATTGCAGCATCTGATAGACCTAATTAAATTGTAAAACTGACATTATGAATATTTGTTCTATGACTAATAATTACGCAGTAAAATGAAACTATATATTTATATAAAAACATGACTTTCCTCCTCTTTTTCTCGAAAGCTATTAGAGATATTGGAAATATCATTGCAGCATCTGATAGACCTAATTAAACTGTACAACTGTCATTATGAATATTCATTCTATGACTAATAATTATGCAGTAAAATGAAACTTAATATTTATATAAAAACATGATTTTCCTCCTCATTTTATCGAAGGTATTAGAGATATTGGAAATATCATTGCAGCATCTGATAGACCTAATTAAACTGTAAAACTAACATTATGAATATTTGTTCTATGACTAATAATTACGCAGTAAAATGAAACTATATATTTATATAAAAACATGACTTTCCTCCTCATTTTCTCGAAAGCTATTAGAGATATTCGAAATATCATTGCAGCATCTGATAGACCTAATTAAAATCTACTACTGTCATTATGAATATATGCACTAGTACTAATAAATACTGAATTTTACTTTTTTTTTAATTACTTTCTTCCTCGTTTTCTCGAAAGCTATTAGAGATATTGGAAATATCATTGCATCATCTGATATACGTAATTCAACTGTACAACTGATATTATGAATATTTGTTCTATGACTAATAATTACGCAGTAAAATAAAACCGTATTTTTATATAAAAACATGACTTTCCTCCTCATTTTCTCGAAAGCTATTAGAGATATTGGAAATATCATTGCAGCATCTGATAGACCTAATTAAACTGTACAACTGTCATTATGAATATTCATTCTATGACTAATAATTATGCAGTAAAATGAAACTTAATATTTATATAAAAACATGATTTTCCTCCTCATTTTCTCGAAAGCTATTAGAGATATTGGAAATATCATTGAGGCATCTGATAGACCTAATTAAACTGTAAAACTGACATTATGAATATTTGTTCTATGACTAATAATTACGCAGTAAAATGAAACTATATATTTATATAAAAACATGACTTTCCTCCTCATTTTCTCGAAAGCTATTAGAGATATTGGAAATATCATTGCAGCATCTGATAGACCTAATTAAATTGTAAAACTGACATTATGAATATTTGTTCTATGACTAATAATTACGCAGTAAAATGAAACTATATATTTATATAAAAACATGACTTTCCTCCTCTTTTCCTCGAAAGCTATTAGAGATATTGGAAATATCATTGCAGCATCTGATAGACCTAATTAAACTGTACAACTGTCATTATGAATATTCATTCTATGACTAATAATTATGCAGTAAAATGAAACTTAATATTTATATAAAAACATGATTTTCCTCCTCATTTTCTCGAAGGTATTAGAGATATTTGAAATATCATTGCAGCATCTGATAGACCTAATTAAACTGTAAAACTAACATTATGAATATTTGTTCTATGACTAATAATTACGCAGTAAAATGAAACTATATATTTATATAAAAACATGACTTTCCTCCTCATTTTCTCGAAAGCTATTAGAGATATTCGTAATATCATTGCAGCATCTGATAGACCTAATTAAAATCTACTACTGTCATTATGAATATATGCACTAGTACTAATAAATACTGAATTTTACTTTTTTTTTAATTACTTTCTTCCTCGTTTTCTCGAAAGCTATTAGAGATATTGGAAATATCATTGCATCATCTGATATACGTAATTCAACTGTACAACTGATATTATGAATATTTGTTCTATGACTAATAATTACGCAGTAAAATAAAGCCGTATTTTTATATAAAAACATGACTTTCCTCCTCATTTTCTCGAAAGCTATTAGAGATATTGGAAATATCATTGCAGCATCTGATAGACCTAATTAAACTGTACAACTGTCATTATGAATATTCATTCTATGACTAATAATTATGCAGTAAAATGAAACTTAATATTTATATAAAAACATGATTTTCCTCCTCATTTTCTCGAAAGCTATTAGAGATATTGGAAATATCATTGCAGCATCTGATAGACCTAATTAAACTTTAAAACTGACATTATGAATATTTGTTCTATGAATAATAATTACGCAGTAAAATGAAACTATATATTTATATAAAAACATGACTTTCCTCCTCATTTTCTCGAAAGCTATTAGAGATATTGGAAATATCATTGCAGCATCTGATAGACCTAATTAAATTGTAAAACTGACATTATGAATATTTGTTCTATGACTAATAATTACGCAGTAAAATGAAACTATATATTTATATAAAATCATGACTTTCCTCCTCTTTTCCTCGAAAGCTATTAGAGATATTGGAAATATCATTGCAGCATCTGATAGACCTAATTAAACTGTACAACTGTCATTATGAATATTCATTTTATGACTAATAATTATGCAGTAAAATGAAACTTAATATTTATATAAAAACATGATTTTCCTCCTCATTTTCTCGAAGGTATTAGAGATATTTGAAATATCATTGCAGCATCTGATAGACCTAATTAAACTGTAACACTAACATTATGAATATTTGTTCTATGACTAATAATTACGCAGTAAAATGAAACTATATATTTATATAAAAACATGACTTTCCTCCTCATTTTCTCGAAAGCTATTAGAGATATTCGAAATATCATTGCAGCATCTGATAGACCTAATTAAAATCTACTACTGTCATTATGAATATATGCACTAGTACTAATAAATACTGAATTTTACTTTTTTTTAATGACTTTCTTCCTCGTTTTCTCGAAAGCTATTAGAGATATTGGAAATATCATTGCATCATCTGATATACGTAATTCAACTGTACAACTGATATTATGAATATTTGTTCTATGACTAATAATTACGCAGTAAAATAAAACCGTATTTTTATATAAAAACATGACTTTCCTCCTCATTTTCTCGAAAGCTATTAGAGATATTGGAAATATCATTGCAGCATCTGATAGACCTAATTAAACTGTACAACTGTCATTATGAATATTCATTCTATGACTAATAATTATGCAGTAAAATGAAACTTAATATTTATATAAAAACATGATTTTCCTCCTCATTTTCTCGAAAGTTATTAGAGATATTGGAAATATCATTGAGGCATCTGATAGACCTAATTAAACTGTAAAACTGACATTATGAATATTTGTTCTATGACTAATAATTACGCAGTAAAATGAGACTATATATTTATATAAAAACATGACTTTCCTCCTCATTTTCTCGAAAGCTATTAGAGATATTGGAAATATCATTGCAGCATCTGATAGACCTAATTAAATTGTAAAACTGACATTATGAATATTTGTTCTATGACTAATAATTACGCAGTAAAATGAAACTATATATTTATATAAAAACATGACTTTCCTCCTCTTTTCCTCGAAAGCTATTAGAGATATTGGAAATATCATTGCAGCATCTGATAGACCTAATTAAACTGTACAACTGTCATTATGAATATTCATTCTATGACTAATAATTATGCAGTAAAATGAAACTTAATATTTATATAAAAACATGATTTTCCTCCTCATTTTCTCGAAGGTATTAGAGATATTTGAAATATCATTGCAGCATCTGATAGACCTAATTAAACTGTAAAACTAACATTATGAATATTTGTTCTATGACTAATAATTACGCAGTAAAATGAAACTATATATTTATATAAAAACATGACTTTCCTCCTCATTTTCTCGAAAGCTATTAGAGATATTCGTAATATCATTGCAGCATCTGATAGACCTAATTAAAATCTACTACTGTCATTATGAATATATGCACTAGTACTAATAAATACTGAATTTTACTTTTTTTTTAATTACTTTCTTCCTCGTTTTCTCGAAAGCTATTAGAGATATTGGAAATATCATTGCATCATCTGATATACGTAATTCAACTGTACAACTGATATTATGAATATTTGTTCTATGACTAATAATTACGCAGTAAAATAAAGCCGTATTTTTATATAAAAACATGACTTTCCTCCTCATTTTCTCGAAAGCTATTAGAGATATTGGAAATATCATTGCAGCATCTGATAGACCTAATTAAACTGTACAACTGTCATTATGAATATTCATTCTATGACTAATAATTATGCAGTAAAATGAAACTTAATATTTATATAAAAACATGATTTTCCTCCTCATTTTCTAGAAAGCTATTAGAGATATTGGAAATATCATTGCAGCATCTGATAGACCTAATTAAACTGTAAAACTGACATTATGAATATTTGTTCTATGAATAATAATTACGCAGTAAAATGAAACTATATATTTATATAAAAACATGACTTTCCTCCTCATTTTCTCGAAAGCTATTAGAGATATTGGAAATATCATTGCAGCATCTGATAGACCTAATTAAATTGTAAAACTGACATTATGAATATTTGTTCTATGACTAATAATTACGCAGTAAAATGAAACTATATATTTATATAAAATCATGACTTTCCTCCTCTTTTCCTCGAAAGCTATTAGAGATATTGGAAATATCATTGCAGCATCTGATAGACCTAATTAAACTGTACAACTGTCATTATGAATATTCATTTTATGACTAATAATTATGCAGTAAAATGAAACTTAATATTTATATAAAAACATGATTTTCCTCCTCATTTTCTCGAAGGTATTAGAGATATTTGAAATATCATTGCAGCATCTGATAGACCTAATTAAACTGTAAAACTAACATTATGAATATTTGTTCTATGACTAATAATTACGCAGTAAAATGAAACTATATATTTATATAAAAACATGACTTTCCTCCTCATTTTCTCGAAAGCTATTAGAGATATTCGTAATATCATTGCAGCATCTGATAGACCTAATTAAAATCTACTACTGTCATTATGAATATATGCACTAGTACTAATAAATACTGAATTTTACTTTTTTTTTAATTACTTTCTTCCTCGTTTTCTCGAAAGCTATTAGAGATATTGGAAATATCATTGCATCATCTGATATACGTAATTCAACTGTACAACTGATATTATGAATATTTGTTCTATGACTAATAATTACGCTGTAAAATAAAGCCGTATTTTTATATAAAAACATGACTTTCCTCCTCATTTTCTCGAAAGCTATTAGAGATATTGGAAATATCATTGCAGCATCTGATAGACCTAATTAAACTGTACAACTGTCATTATGAATATTCATTCTATGACTAATAATTATGCAGTAAAATGAAACTTAATATTTATATAAAAACATGATTTTCCTCATTTTCTCGAAAGCTATTAGAGATATTGGAAATATCATTGCAGCATCTGATAGACCTAATTAAACTTTAAAACTGACATTATGAATATTTGTTCTATGACTAATAATTACGCAGTAAAATTAAACTATATATTTATATAAAAACATGACTTTCCTCCTTATTTTCTCGAAAGCTGTTAGAGATATTGGAAATATCATTGCAGCATCTGATAGACCTAATTAAATTGTAAAACTAACATTATGAATATTTGTTCTATGACTAATAATTACGCAATAAAATGAAACTATATACTTATATAAAAACATGACTTTCCTCCTCATTTTCTCGAAAGCTATTAGAGATATTCGAAATATCATTGCAGCATCTGATAGACCTAATTAAAATCTACTACTGTCATTAGGAATATTTGCACTAGTACTAATAAATACTGAATTTTACTTTTTTTTTAATTACTTTCTTCCTCGTTTTCTCGAAAGCTATTAGAGATATTGGAAATATCATTGCATCATCTGATATACGTAATTCAACTGTACAACTGATATTATGAATATTTGTTCTATGACTAATAATTACGCAGTAAAATAAAGCCGTATTTTTATATAAAAACATGACTTTCCTCCTCATTTTCTCGAAAGCTATTAGAGATATTGGAAATATCATTGCAGCATCTGATAGACCTAATTAAACTGTACAACTGTCATTATGAATATTCATTCTATGACTAATAATTATGCAGTAAAATGAAACTTAATAT
The DNA here is from genome assembly GCA_029783475.1 of Metacarcinus magister. Lineage (NCBI taxonomy): Eukaryota > Metazoa > Arthropoda > Malacostraca > Decapoda > Cancridae > Metacarcinus > Metacarcinus magister. Next base: position 13,476,035 of record JAPQNM010000048.1, read on the forward strand.
TTATATAAAAACATGATTTTCCTCCTCATTTTCACGAAAGCTATTAGAGATATTGGAAATATCATTGCAGCATCTGATAGACCTAATTAAACTGTACAACTGTCATTATGAATATTCATTCTATGACTAATAATTATGCAGTAAAATGAAACTTAATATTTATATAAAAACATGTTTTTCCTCCTCATTTTCTCCAAAGCTATTAGAAATATTGGAAATATCATTGAGGCATCTGATAGACCTAATTAAACTGTAAAACTGACATTATGAATATTTGTTCTATGACTAATAATTACGCAGTAAAATGAAACTATATATTTATATAAAAACATGACTTTCCTCCTCATTTTCTCGAAAGCTATTAGAGATATTGGAAATATTATTGCAGCATCTGATAGACCTAATTAAATTGTAAAACTGACATTATGAATATTTGTTCTATGACTAATAATTACGCAGTAAAATGAAACTATATATTTATATAAAAACATGACTTTCCTCCTCTTTTTCTCGAAAGCTATTAGAGATATTGGAAATATCATTGCAGCATCTGATAGACCTAATTAAACTGTACAACTGTCATTATGAATATTCATTCTATGACTAATAATTATGCAGTAAAATGAAACTTAATATTTATATAAAAACATGATTTTCCTCCTCATTTTCTCGAAGGTATTAGAGATATTGGAAATATCATTGCAGCATCTGATAGACCTAATTAAACTGTAAAACTAACATTATGAATATTTGTTCTATGACTAATAATTACGCAGTAAAATGAAACTATATATTTATATAAAAACATGACTTTCCTCCTCATTTTCTCGAAAGCTATTAGAGATATTCGAAATATCATTGCAGCATCTGATAGACCTAATTAAAATCTACTACTGTCATTATGAATATATGCACTAGTACTAATAAATACTGAATTTTACTTTTTTTTAAATTACTTTCTTCCTCGTTTTCTCGAAAGCTATTAGAGATATTGGAAATATCATTGCATCATCTGATATATGTAATTCAACTGTACAACTGATATTATGAATATTTGTTCTATGACTAATAATTACGCAGTAAAATAAAACCGTATTTTTATATAAAAACATGACTTTCCTCCTCATTTTCTCGAAAGCTATTAGAGATATTGGAAATATCATTGCAGCATCTGATAGACCTAATTAAACTGTACAACTGTCATTATGAATATTCATTCTATGACTAATAATTATGCAGTAAAATGAAACTTAATATTTATATAAAAACATGATTTTCCTCCTCATTTTCTCGAAAGCTATTAGAGATATTGGAAATATCATTGAGGCATCTGATAGACCTAATTAAACTGTAAAACTGACATTATGAATATTTGTTCTATGACTAATAATTATGCAGTAAAATGAAACTTAATATTTATATAAAAACATGATTTTCCTCCTCATTTTCTCGAAAGCTATTAGAGATATTGGAAATATCATTGCAGCATCTGATAGACCTAATTAAACTGTACCACTGTCATTATGAATATTCATTCTATGACTAATAATTATGCAGTAAAATGAAACTTAATATTTATATAAAAACATGATTTTCCTCCTCATTTTCTCGAAAGCTATTAGAGATATTGGAAATATCATTGCAGCATCTGATAGACCTAATTAAACTTTAAAACTGACATTATGAATATTTGTTCTATGAATAATAATTACGCAGTAAAATGAAACTATATATTTATATAAAAACATGACTTTCCTCCTCATTTTCTCGAAAGCTATTAGAGATATTGGAAATATCATTGCAGCATCTGATAGACCTAATTAAATTGTAAAACTGACATTATGAATATTTGTTCTATGACTAATAATTACGCAGTAAAATGAAACTATATATTTATATAAAATCATGACTTTCCTCCTCTTTTCCTCGAAAGCTATTAGAGATATTGGAAATATCATTGCAGCATCTGATAGACCTAATTAAACTGTACAACTGTCATTATGAATATTCATTCTATGACTAATAATTATGCAGTAAAATGAAACTTAATATTTATATAAAAACATGATTTTCCTCCTCATTTTCTCGAAGGTATTAGAGATATTTGAAATATCATTGCAGCATCTGATAGACCTAATTAAACTGTAAAACTAACATTATGAATATTTGTTCTATGACTAATAATTACGCAGTAAAATGAAACTATATATTTATATAAAAACATGACTTTCCTCCTCATTTTCTCGAAAGCTATTAGAGATATTCGTAATATCATTGCAGCATCTGATAGACCTAATTAAAATCTACTACTGTCATTATGAATATATGCACTAGTACTAATAAATACTGAATTTTACTTTTTTTTTAATTACTTTCTTCCTCGTTTTCTCGAAAGCTATTAGAGATATTGGAAATATCATTGCATCATCTGATATACGTAATTCAACTGTACAACTGATATTATGAATATTTGTTCTATGACTAATAATTACGCTGTAAAATAAAGCCGTATTTTTATATAAAAACATGACTTTCCTCCTCATTTTCTCGAAAGCTATTAGAGATATTGGAAATATCATTGCAGCATCTGATAGACCTAATTAAACTGTACAACTGTCATTATGAATATTCATTCTATGACTAATAATTATGCAGTAAAATGAAACTTAATATTTATATAAAAACATGATTTTCCTCATTTTCTCGAAAGCTATTAGAGATATTGGAAATATCATTGCAGCATCTGATAGACCTAATTAAACTTTAAAACTGACATTATGAATATTTGTTCTATGACTAATAATTACGCAGTAAAATTAAACTATATATTTATATAAAAACATGACTTTCCTCCTTATTTTCTCGAAAGCTGTTAGAGATATTGGAAATATCATTGCAGCATCTGATAGACCTAATTAAATTGTAAAACTAACATTATGAATATTTGTTCTATGACTAATAATTACGCAATAAAATGAAACTATATACTTATATAAAAACATGACTTTCCTCCTCATTTTCTCGAAAGCTATTAGAGATATTCGAAATATCATTGCAGCATCTGATAGACCTAATTAAAATCTACTACTGTCATTAGGAATATTTGCACTAGTACTAATAAATACTGAATTTTACTTTTTTTTTAATTACTTTCTTCCTCGTTTTCTCGAAAGCTATTAGAGATATTGGAAATATCATTGCATCATCTGATATACGTAATTCAACTGTACAACTGATATTATGAATATTTGTTCTATGACTAATAATTACGCAGTAAAATAAAGCCGTATTTTTATATAAAAACATGACTTTCCTCCTCATTTTCTCGAAAGCTATTAGAGATATTGGAAATATCATTGCAGCATCTGATAGACCTAATTAAACTGTACAACTGTCATTATGAATATTCATTCTATGACTAATAATTATGCAGTAAAATGAAACTTAATATTTATATAAAAACATGATTTTCCTCCTCATTTTCACGAAAGCTATTAGAGATATTGGAAATATCATTGCAGCATCTGATAGACCTAATTAAACTGTACAACTGTCATTATGAATATTCATTCTATGACTAATAATTATGCAGTAAAATGAAACTTAATATTTATATAAAAACATGTTTTTCCTCCTCATTTTCTCCAAAGCTATTAGAAATATTGGAAATATCATTGAGGCATCTGATAGACCTAATTAAACTGTAAAACTGACATTATGAATATTTGTTCTATGACTAATAATTACGCAGTAAAATGAAACTATATATTTATATAAAAACATGACTTTCCTCCTCATTTTCTCGAAAGCTATTAGAGATATTGGAAATATTATTGCAGCATCTGATAGACCTAATTAAATTGTAAAACTGACATTATGAATATTTGTTCTATGACTAATAATTACGCAGTAAAATGAAACTATATATTTATATAAAAACATGACTTTCCTCCTCTTTTTCTCGAAAGCTATTAGAGATATTGGAAATATCATTGCAGCATCTGATAGACCTAATTAAACTGTACAACTGTCATTATGAATATTCATTCTATGACTAATAATTATGCAGTAAAATGAAACTTAATATTTATATAAAAACATGATTTTCCTCCTCATTTTCTCGAAGGTATTAGAGATATTGGAAATATCATTGCAGCATCTGATAGACCTAATTAAACTGTAAAACTAACATTATGAATATTTGTTCTATGACTAATAATTACGCAGTAAAATGAAACTATATATTTATATAAAAACATGACTTTCCTCCTCATTTTCTCGAAAGCTATTAGAGATATTCGAAATATCATTGCAGCATCTGATAGACCTAATTAAAATCTACTACTGTCATTATGAATATATGCACTAGTACTAATAAATACTGAATTTTACTTTTTTTTAAATTACTTTCTTCCTCGTTTTCTCGAAAGCTATTAGAGATATTGGAAATATCATTGCATCATCTGATATATGTAATTCAACTGTACAACTGATATTATGAATATTTGTTCTATGACTAATAATTACGCAGTAAAATAAAACCGTATTTTTATATAAAAACATGACTTTCCTCCTCATTTTCTCGAAAGCTATTAGAGATATTGGAAATATCATTGCAGCATCTGATAGACCTAATTAAACTGTACAACTGTCATTATGAATATTCATTCTATGACTAATAATTATGCAGTAAAATGAAACTTAATATTTATATAAAAACATGATTTTCCTCCTCATTTTCTCGAAAGCTATTAGAGATATTGGAAATATCATTGAGGCATCTGATAGACCTAATTAAACTGTAAAACTGACATTATGAATATTTGTTCTATGACTAATAATTACGCAGTAAAATGAAACTATATATTTATATAAAAACATGACTTTCCTCCTCATTTTCTCGAAAGCTATTAGAGATATTGGAAATATCATTGCAGCATCTGATAGACCTAATTAAATTGTAAAACTGTCATTATGAATATTTGTTCTATGACTAATAATTACGCAGTAAAATGAAACTATATATTTATATAAAAACATGACTTTCCTCCTCATTTTCTCGAAAGCTATTAGAGATATTGGAAATATCATTGCAGCATCTGATAGACCTAATTAAACTGTACAACTGTCATTATGAATATTCATTCTATGACTAATAATTATGCAGTAAAATGAAACTTAATATTTATATAAAAACATGATTTTCCTCCTCATTTTCTCGAAGGTATTAGAGATATTGGAAATATCATTGCAGCATCTGATAGACCTAATTAAACTGTAAAACTAACATTATGAATATTTGTTCTATGACTAATAATTACGAAGTAAAATTAAACTATATATTTATATAAAAACATGACTTTCCTCCTCATTTTCTCGAAAGCTATTAGAGATATTCGTAATATCATTGCAGCATCTGATAGACCTAATTAAAATCTACTACTGTCATTATGAATATATGCACTAGTACTAATAAATACTGAATTTTACTTTTTTTTTAATTACTTTCTTCCTCGTTTTCTCGAAAGCTATTAGAGATATTGGAAATATCATTGCATCATCTGATATACGTAATTCAACTGTACAACTGATATTATGAATATTTGTTCTATGACTAATAATTACGCAGTAAAATAAAACCGTATTTTTATATAAAAACATGACTTTCCTCCTCATTTTCTCGAAAGCTATTAGAGATATTGGAAATATCATTGCAGCATCTGATAGACCTAATTAAACTGTACAACTATCATTATGAATATTCATTCTATGACTAATAATTATGCAGTAAAATGAAACTTAATATTTTTATAAAAACATGATTTTCCTCCTCATTTTCTCGAAAGCTATTAGAGATATTGGAAATATCATTGCAGCATTTGATAGACCTAATTAAACTGTACAACTGTCATTATGAATATTCATTCTATGACTAATAATTATGCAGTAAAATGAAACTTAATATTTATATAAAAACATGATTTTCCTCCTCATTTTCTCGAAAGCTATTAGAGATATTGGAAATATTATTGCAGCATCTGATAGACCTAATTAAACTGTAAAACTGACATTATGAATATTTGTTCTATGACTAATAATTACGCAGTAAAATGAAACTATATATTTATATAAAAACATGACTTTCCTCCTCATTTTCTCGAAAGCTATTAGAGATATTCGAAATATCATTGCAGCATCTGATAGACCTAATTAAACTGTACAACTGTCATTATGAATATTCATTCTATGACTAATAATTACGCAGTAAAATGAAACTTAATATTTATATAAAAACATGATTTTCCTCCTCATTTTCTCGAAAGCTATTAGAGATATTGGAAATATCATTGAGGCATCTGATAGACCTAATTAAACTGTAAAACTGACATTATGAATATTTGTTCTATGACTAATAATTACGCAGTAAAATGAAACTATATATTTATATAAAAACATGACTTTCCTCCTCATTTTCTCGAAAGCTATTAGAGATATTGGAAATATCATTGCAGCATCTCATAGACCTAATTAAATTGTAAAACTGACATTATGAATATTTGTTCTATGACTAATAATTACGCAGTAAAATGAAACTATATATTTATATAAAAACATGATTTTCCTCCTCTTTTTCTCGAAAGCTATTAGAGATATTGGAAATATCATTGCAGCATCTGATAGACCTAATTAAACTGTACAACTGTCATTATGAATATTCATTCTATGACTAATAATTATGCAGTAAAATGAAACTTAATATTTATATAAAAACATGATTTTCCTACTCATTTTCTCGAAGGTATTAGAGATATTGGAAATATCATTGCAGCATCTGATAGACCTAATTAAACTGTAAAACTAACAATATGAATATTTGTTCTATGACTAATAATTACGCAGTAAAATGAAACTATATATTTATATAAAAACATGACTTTCCTCCTCATTTTCTCGAAAGCTATTAGAGATATTCGTAATATCATTGCAGCATCTGATAGACCTAATTAAAATCTACTACTGTCATTATGAATATATGCACTAGTACTAATAAATACTGAATTTTACTTTTTTTTTAATTACTTTCTTCCTCGTTTTCTCGAAAGCTATTAGAGATATTGGAAATATCATTGCATCATCTGATATACCTAATTCAACTGTACAACTGATATGAATATTTGTTCTATGACTATAATACGCCGTAAAATAAAGCCGTATTTTTATAAAAAACATGACTTTCCCCTCATTTTCTCGAAAGCTATTAGAGATATTGGAAATATCATTGCAGCATCTGATAGACCTAATTAAACTGTACAACTGTCATTATGAATATTCATTTTATGACTAATAATTATGCAGTAAAATGAAACTTAATATTTATATAAAAACATGATTTTCCTCCTCATTTTCTCGAAAGCTATTAGAGATATTGGAAATATCATTGCAGCATCTGATAGACCTAATTAAACTGTAAAACTGACATTATGAATATTTGTTCTATGACTAATAATTACGCAGTAAAATGAAACTATATATTTATATAAAAACATGACTTTCCTCCTTATTTTCTCGAAAGCTGTTAGAGATATTGGAAATATCATTGCAGCATCTGATAGACCTAATTAAATTGTAAAACTAACATTATGAATATTTGTTCTATGACTAATAATTACGGAGTAAAATGAAACTATATACTTATATAAAAACATGACTTTCCTCCTCATTTTCTCGAAAGCTATTAGAGATATTCGAAATATCATTGCAGCATCTGATAGACCTAATTAAAATCTACTACTGTCATTAGGAATATTTGCACTAGTACTAATAAATACTGAATTTTACTTTTTTTTTAATTACTTTCTTCCTCGTTTTCTCGAAAGCTATTAGAGATATTGGAAATATCATTGCATCATCTGATATACGTAATTCAACTGTACAACTGATATTATGAATATTTGTTCTATGACTAATAATTACGCAGTAAAATAAAGCCGTATTTTTATATAAAAACATGACTTTCCTCCTCATTTTCTCGAAAGCTATTAGAGATATTGGAAATATCATTGCAGCATCTGATAGACCTAATTAAACTGTACAACTGTCATTATGAATATTCATTCTATGACTAATAATTATGCAGTAAAATGAAACTTAATATTTATATAAAAACATGATTTTCCTCCTCATTTTCTCGAAAGCTATTAGAGATATTGGAAATATCATTGCAGCATCTGATAGACCTAATTAAACTGTACAACTGTCATTATGAATATTCATTCTATGACTAATAATTATGCAGTAAAATGAAACTTAATATTTATATAAAAACATGATTTTCCTCCTTATTTTCTCGAAAGCTATTAGAAATATTGGAAATATCATTGAGGCATCTGATAGACCTAATTAAACTGTAAAACTGACATTATGAATATTTGTTCTATGACTAATAATTACGCAGTAAAATGAAACTATATATTTATATAAAAACATGACTTTCCTCCTCATTTTCTCGAAAGCTATTAGAGATATTGGAAATATCATTGCAGCATCTGATAGACCTAATTAAATTGTAAAACTGACATTATGAATATTTGTTCTATGACTAATAATTACGCAGTAAAATGAAACTATATATTTATATAAAAACATGACTTTCCTCCTCTTTTTCTCGAAAGCTATTAGAGATATTGGAAATATCATTGCAATATCTGATAGACCTAATTAAACTGTACAACTGTCATTATGAATATTCATTCTATGACTAATAATTATGCAGTAAAATGAAACTTAATATTTATATAAAAACATGATTTTCCTCCTCATTTTCTCGAAGTTATTAGAGATATTGGAAATATCATTGCAGCATCTGATAGACCTAATTAAACTGTAAAAATAACATTATGAATATTTGTTCTATGACTAATAATTACGCAGTAAAATGAAACTATATATTTATATAAAAACATGACTTTCCTCCTCATTTTCTCGAAAGCTATTAGAGATATTCGAAATATCATTGCAGCATCTGATAGACCTAATTAAAATCTACTACTGTCATTATGAATATATGCACTAGTACTAATAAATACTGAATTTTACTTTTTTTTTAATTACTTTCTTCCTCGTTTTCTCGAAAGCTATTAGAGCTATTGGAAATATCATTGCATCATCTGATATACGTAATTCAACTGTACAACTGATATTATGAATATTTGTTCTATGACTAATAATTACGCAGTAAAATAAAACCGTATTTTTATATAAAAACATGACTTTCCTCCTCATTTTCTCGAAAGCTATTAGAGATATTGGAAATATCATTGCAGCATCTGATAGACCTAATTAAACTGTACAACTGTCATTATGAATATTCATTCTATGACTAATAATTATGCAGTAAAATGAAACTTAATATTTATATAAAAACATGATTTTCCTCCTCATTTTCTCGAAAGCTATTAGAAATATTGGAAATATCATTGAAGCATCTAATAGACCTAATTAAACTGTAAAACTGACATTATGAATATTTGTTCTATGACTAATAATTACGCAGTAAAATGAAACTATATTTTATAAAAACATGACTTTCCTCCTCATTTTCTCGAAAGCTATTAGATATTGGAAATATCATGCAGCATCTGATAGACCTAATAAACGTACAACTGCATATGAATTTTTCTATGACTAATAATAGCAGTAAAATGAAACTAATTTTATAAAAACTGATTTTCCTCCTCATTTTCTCGAAGCTATTAGAGATATTGGAAATATCATTGCAGCATCTGATAGACCTAATTAAACTGTACAACTGTCATTATGAATATTCGTTCTATGACTAATAATTATGCAGTAAAATGAAACTTAATATTTATATAAAAACATGATTTTCCTCCTCATTTTCTCGAAAGCTATTAGAGATATTGGAAATATCATTGCAGCATCTGATAGACCTAATTAAACTGTAAAACTAACATTATGAATATTTGTTCTATGACTAATAATTACGCAGTAAAATGAAACTATATATTTATATAAAAACATGACTTTCCTCCTCATTTTCTCGAAAGCTATTAGAGATATTCGAAATATCATTGCAGCATCTGATAGACCTAATTAAAATCTACTACTGTCATTATGAATATATGCACTAGTACTAATAAATACTGAATTTTACTTTTTTTTTAATTACTTTCTTCCTCGTTTTCTCGAAAGCTATTAGAGATATTGGAAATATCATTGCATCATCTGATATACGTAATTCAACTGTACAACTGATATTATGAATATTTGTTCTATGACTAATAATTACGCAGTAAAATAAAACCGTATTTTTATATAAAAACATGACTTTCCTCCTCATTTTCTCGAAAGCTATTAGAGATATTGGAAATATCATTGCAGCATCTGATAGACCTAATTAAACTGTACAACTGTCATTATGAATATTCATTCTATGACTAATAATTATGCAGTAAAATGAAACTTAATATTTATATAAAAACATGATTTTCCTCCTCATTTTCTCGAAAGCTATTAGAGATATTGGAAATATCATTGCAGCATCTGATAGACCTAATTAAACTGTAAAACTGACATTATGAATATTTGTTCTATGACTAATAATTACGCAGTAAAATGAAACTATATATTTATATAAAAACATGACTTTCCTCCTCATTTTCTCGAAAGCTATTAGAGATATTGGAAATATCATTGCAGCATCTGATAGACCTAATTAAATTGTAAAACTGACATTATGAATATTTGTTCTATGACTAATAATTACGCAGTAAAATGAAACTATATATTTATATAAAAACATGACTTTCCTCCTCTTTTTCTCGAAAGCTATTAGAGATATTGGAAATATCATTGCAGCATCTGATAGACCTAATTAAAATGTACAACTGTCATTATGAATATTCATTTTATGACTAATAATTATGCAGTAAAATGAAACTTAATATTTATATAAAAACATGATTTTCCTCCTCATTTTCTCGAAGGTATTAGAGATATTGGAAATATCATTGCAGCATCTGATAGACCTAATTAAACTGTAAAACTAACATTATGAATATTTGTTCTATGACTAATAATTACGCAGTAAAATGAAACTATATATTTATATAAAAACATGACTTTCCTCCTCATTTTCTCGAAAGCTATTAGAGATATTCGTAATATCATTGCAGCATCTGATAGACCTAATTAAAATCTACTACTGTCATTATGAATATATGCACTAGTACTAATAAATACTGAATTTTACTTTTTTTTTAATTACTTTCTTCCTCGTTTTCTCGAAAGCTATTAGAGATATTGGAAATATCATTGCATCATCTGATATACGTAATTCAACTGTACAACTGATATTATGAATATTTGTTCTATGACTAATAATTACGCAGTAAAATAAAACCGTATTTTTATATAAAAACATGACTTTCCTCCTCATTTTCTCGAAAGCTATTAGAGATATTGGAAATATCATTGCAGCATCTGATAGACCTAATTAAATTGTACAACTGTCATTATGAATATTCATTCTATGACTAATAATTATGCAGTAAAATGAAACTTAATATTTATATAAAAACATGATTTTCCTCCTCATTTTCTCGAAAGCTATTAGAGATATTGGAAATATCATTGAGGCATCTGATAGACCTAATTAAACTGTAAAACTGACATTATGAATATTTGTTCTATGACTAATAATTACGCAGTAAAATGAAACTATATATTTATATAAAAACATGACTTTCCTCCTCATTTTCTCGAAAGCTATTAGAGATATTGGAAATATCATTGCAGCATCTCATAGACCTAATTAAATTGTAAAACTGACATTATGAATATTTGTTCTATGACTAATAATTACGCAGTAAAATGAAACTATATATTTATATAAAAACATGATTTTCCTCCTCTTTTTCTCGAAAGCTATTAGAGATATTGGAAATATCATTGCAGCATCTGATAGACCTAATTAAACTGTACAACTGTCATTATGAATATTCATTCTATGACTAATAATTATGCAGTAAAATGAAACTTAATATTTATATAAAAACATGATTTTCCTACTCATTTTCTCGAAGGTATTAGAGATATTGGAAATATCATTGCAGCATCTGATAGACCTAATTAAACTGTAAAACTAACAATATGAATATTTGTTCTATGACTAATAATTACGCAGTAAAATGAAACTATATATTTATATAAAAACATGACTTTCCTCCTCATTTTCTCGAAAGCTATTAGAGATATTCGTAATATCATTGCAGCATCTGATAGACCTAATTAAAATCTACTACTGTCATTATGAATATATGCACTAGTACTAATAAATACTGAATTTTACTTTTTTTTTAATTACTTTCTTCCTCGTTTTCTCGAAAGCTATTAGAGATATTGGAAATATCATTGCATCATCTGATATACGTAATTCAACTGTACAACTGATATTATGAATATTTGTTCTATGACTAATAATTACGCCGTAAAATAAAGCCGTATTTTTATATAAAAACATGACTTTCCTCCTCATTTTCTCGAAAGCTATTAGAGATATTGGAAATATCATTGCAGCATCTGATAGACCTAATTAAACTGTACAACTGTCATTATGAATATTCATTTTATGACTAATAATTATGCAGTAAAATGAAACTTAATATTTATATAAAAACATGATTTTCCTCCTCATTTTCTCGAAAGCTATTAGAGATATTGGAAATATCATTGCAGCATCTGATAGACCTAATTAAACTGTAAAACTGACATTATGAATATTTGTTCTATGACTAATAATTACGCAGTAAAATGAAACTATATATTTATATAAAAACATGACTTTCCTCCTTATTTTCTCGAAAGCTGTTAGAGATATTGGAAATATCATTGCAGCATCTGATAGACCTAATTAAATTGTAAAACTAACATTATGAATATTTGTTCTATGACTAATAATTACGGAGTAAAATGAAACTATATACTTATATAAAAACATGACTTTCCTCCTCATTTTCTCGAAAGCTATTAGAGATATTCGAAATATCATTGCAGCATCTGATAGACCTAATTAAAATCTACTACTGTCATTAGGAATATTTGCACTAGTACTAATAAATACTGAATTTTACTTTTTTTTTAATTACTTTCTTCCTCGTTTTCTCGAAAGCTATTAGAGATATTGGAAATATCATTGCATCATCTGATATACGTAATTCAACTGTACAACTGATATTATGAATATTTGTTCTATGACTAATAATTACGCAGTAAAATGAAAAGCCGTATTTTTATATAAAAACATGACTTTCCTCCTCATTTTCTCGAAAGCTATTAGAGATATTGGAAATATCATTGCAGCATCTGATAGACCTAATTAAACTGTACAACTGTCATTATGAATATTCATTCTATGACTAATAATTATGCAGTAAAATGAAACTTAATATTTATATAAAAACATGATTTTCCTCCTCATTTTCTCGAAAGCTATTAGAGATATTGGAAATATCATTGCAGCATCTGATAGACCTAATTAAGCTGTACAACTGTCATTATGAATATTCATTCTATGACTAATAATTATGCAGTAAAATGAAACTTAATATTTATATAAAAACATGATTTTCCTCTTCATTTTCTCGAAAGCTATTAGAAATATTGGAAATATCATTGAGGCATCTGATAGACTTAATTAAACTGTAAAACTGACATTATGAATATTTGTTCTATGACTAATAATTACGCAGTAAAATGAAACTATATATTTATATAAAAACATGACTTTCCTCCTCATTTTCTCGAAAGCTATTAGAGATATTGGAAATATCATTGCAGCATCTGATAGACCTAATTAAATTGTAAAACTGACATTATGAATATTTGTTCTATGACTAATAATTACGCAGTAAAATGAAACTATATATTTATATAAAAACATGACTTTCCTCCTCTTTTTCTCGAAAGCTATTAGAGATATTGGAAATATCATTGCAGCATCTGATAGACCTAATTAAACTGTACAACTGTCATTATGAATATTCATTCTATGACTAATAATTATGCAGTAAAATGAAACTTAATATTTATATAAAAACATGATTTTCCTCCTCATTTTCTCGAAGGTATTAGAGATATTGGAAATATCATTGCAGCATCTGATAGACCTAATTAAACTGTAAACTAACATTATGAATATTTGTTCTATGACTAATAATTACGCAGTAAAATGAAACTTATATTTATATAAAAACATGACTTTCCTCCTCATTTTCTCGAAAGCTATTAGAGATATTCGAAATATCATTGCAGCATCTGATAGACCTAATTAAATCTACAACTGTCATTATGAATATATGCACTAGTACTAATAAATACTGAAATTTTACTTTTTTTTAAAATACTGACTTTCTCCTCGTTTTCTCGAAAGCTATTAGAGATATTGGAATATCATTGCATCATCTGATATACGTAATTCAACTGTACAACTGATATTATGAATATTTGTTCTATGACTAATAATTACGCAGTAAAATGAAACGTATTTTTATATAAAAACATGACTTTCCTCCTCATTTTCTCGAAAGCTATTAGAGATATTGGAAATATCATTGCAGCATCTGATAGACCTAATTAAACTCTACAACTGTCATTATGAATATTCATTCTATGACTAATAATTATGCAGTAAAATGAAACTTAATATTTATATAAAAACATGATTTTCCTCCTCATTTTCTCGAAAGCTATTAGAGATATTGGAAATATCATTGAGGCATCTGATAGACCTAATTAAACTGTAAAACTGACATTATGAATATTTGTTCTATGACTAATAATTACGCAGTAAAATGAAACTATATATTTATATAAAAACATGACTTTCCTCCTCATTTTCTCGAAAGCTATTAGAGATATTGGAAATATCATTGCAGCATCTGATAGACCTAATTAAATTGTAAAACTGACATTATGAATATTTGTTCTATGACTAATAATTACGCAGTAAAATGAAACTATATATTTATATAAAAACATGACTTTCCTCCTCTTTTTCTCGAAAGCTATTAGAGATATTGGAAATATCATTGCAGCATCTGATAGACCTAATTAAACTGTACAACTGTCATTATGAATATTCATTCTATGACTAATAATTATGCAGTAAAATGAAACTTAATATTTATATAAAAACATGATTTTCCTCCTCATTTTCTCGAAAGCTATTAGAGATATTGGAAATATCATTGCAGCATCTGATAGACCTAATTAAACTGTAAAACTAACATTATGAATATTTGTTCTATGACTAATAATTACGCAGTAAAATGAAACTATATATTTATATAAAAACATGACTTTCCTCCTCATTTTCTCGAAAGCTATTAGAGATATTCGTAATATCATTGCAGCATCTGATAGACCTAATTAAAATCTACTACTGTCATTATGAATATATGCACTAGTACTAATAAATACTGAATTTTACTTTTTTTTAAATTACTTTCTTCCTCGTTTTCTCGAAAGCTATTAGAGATATTGGAAATATCATTGCATCATCTGATATACGTAATTCAACTGTACAACTGATATTATGAATATTTGTTCTATGACTAATAATTACGCAGTAAAATAAAACCGTATTTTTATATAAAAACATGACTTTCCTCCTCATTTTCTCGAAAGCTATTAGAGATATTGGAAATATCATTGCAGCATCTGATAGACCTAATTAAACTGTACAACTGATCATTATGAATATTCATTCTATGACTAATAATTATGCAGTAAAATGAAACTTAATATTTTTATAAAAACATGATTTTCCTCCTCATTTTCTCGAAAGCTATTAGAGATATTGGAAATATCATTGCAGCATCTGATAGACCTAATTAAACTGTACAACTGTCATTATGAATATTCATTCTATGACTAATAATTATGCAGTAAAATGAAACTTAATATTTATATAAAAACATGATTTTCCTCCTCATTTTCTCGAAAGCTATTAGAGATATTGGAAATATCATTGCAGCATCTGATAGACCTAATTAAACTGTACAACTGACATTATGAATATTTGTTCTATGACTAATAATTACGCAGTAAAATGAAACTTATATTTATATAAAAACATGACTTTCCTCCTCATTTTCTCGAAAGCTATTAGAGATATTGGAAATATCATTGCAGCATCTGATAGACCTAATTAAACTGTACAACTGTCATTATGAATATTTGTTCTATGAATAATAATTACGCAGTAAAATGAACTTAATATTTATATAAAAACATGACTTTCCTCCTCATTTTCTCGAAAGCTATTAGAGATATTGGAAATATCATTGCAGCATCTGATAGACCTAATTAAACTGTAAAACTGACATTATGAATATTTGTTCTATGACTAATAATTACGCAGTAAAATGAAACTAATATTTATATAAAAACATGACTTTCCTCCTCATTTTCTCGAAAGCTATTAGAGATATTGGAATATCATGCAGCATCTGATAGACCTAATTAAACTGTAAAACTGTCATATGAATATTTGTCTATGACTAATAATTACGCAGTAAAATTAAACTTAATATTATATAAAAACATGACTTTCCTCCTCATTTTCTCGAAAGCTATTAGAGATATTGGAAATATCATTGCAGCATCTGATAGACCTAATTAAACTGTACAACTGATATTATGAATATTGTTCTATGACTAATAATTACGCAGTAAAATGAAACTAATATTTATATAAAAACATGACTTTCCTCCTCATTTTCTCGAAAGCTATTAGAGATATTGGAAATATCATTGCAGCATCTGATAGACCTAATTAAACTGTACACTGATATTATGAATATTTGTCTATGACTAATAATACGCAGTAAATGAAACTTAATTTATATAAAAAATGACTTTCCTCGTCATTTCTCGAAAGCTATTAGAGATATTGGAAATATCATTGCAGCATCTGATAGACCTAATTAAACTGTACAACTGATATTATGAATATTTGTTCTATGACTAATAATTACGCAGTAAAATGAAACTTAATTTTATATAAAAACATGACTTTCCTCCTCATTTTCTCGAAAGCTATTAGAGATATTGGAAATATCATTGCAGCATCTGATAGACCTAATTAAACTGTACAACTGTCATTATGAATATTTTCTATGACTAATAATTAGCAGTAAAATGAAACTTAATATTTATATAAAAACATGACTTTCTCCTCATTTTCTCGAAAGCTATTAGAGATATTGGAAATATCATTGCAGCATCTGATAGACCTAATTAAACTGTACAACTGATATTATGAATATTTGTTCTATGACTAATAATTACGCAGTAAAATGAAACTTATATTTATATAAAAACATGACTTTCCTCCTCATTTTCTCGAAAGCTATTAGAGATATTGGAAATATCATTGCAGCATCTGATAGACCTAATTAAACTGTAAAACTGATATTATGAATATTTGTTTCTATGACTAATAATTACGCAGTAAAATGAAACTTAATATTATATAAAAACATGACTTTCCTCCTCATTTCTCGAAAGCTATTAGAGATATTGGAAATATCATTGCAGCATCTGATAGACCTAATTAAACTGCTACAACTGTCATTATGAATATTTGTCACTAGTACTAATAAATACGCAGTGAATTTTACTTTTATTTATAAAATGACTTTCTCCTCGTATTTCTCGAAAGCTATAGAGATATGGAAATATCATTGCAGCATCTGATAGACTAATTAAACTGTACAACTGATATTATGAATATTTGTCTATGACTAATAATTACGCAGTAAAATGAAACTTATTTTTGATATAAAAAACATGACTTTCCTCCTCATTTTCTCGAAAGCTATTAGAGATATTGGAAAATCATTGCAGCATCTGATAGACCTAATAAACTGTACAACTGATATTATGAATATTTGTTCTATGACTAATAATTACGCAGTAAAATGAAACTTAATATTATATAAAAACATGATTTCTCCTCATTTTCTCGAAAGCTATTAGAGATATTGGAAATATCATTGCAGCATCTGATAGACCTAATTAAACTGTACAACTGTCATTATGAATATTTGTTCTATGACTAATAATACGCAGTAAAATGAAACTTAATATTTATAAAAACATGACTTTCCTCCTCATTTCTCGAAGCTATTAGAGATATTGGAAATATCATTGCAGCATCTGATAGACCTAATTAAACTGTAAAACTGATATTATGAATATTGTTCTATGACTAATAATTACGCAGTAAAATGAAACTAATATTTATATAAAAACATGACTTTCTCCTCATTTTCTCGAAAGCTATTAGAGATATTGGAAATATCATTGCAGCATCTGATACACCTAATAAACTGTACAACTGATATTATGAATATTTGTTCTATGACTAATAAGTACGCAGTAAAATGAAACTTAATATTTATATAAAAACATGACTTTCCTCTCATTTTTCTCGAAAGCTATTAGAGATATTGGAAATATCATTGCAGCATCTGATAGACCTAATTAAACTGTAAAACTGACATTATGAATATTGATTCTATGACTAATAATTACGCAGTAAAATGAAACTTAATATTATATAAAAACATGACTTTCCTCCTCATTTTCTCGAAAGCTATTAGAGATATTGGAAATATCATTGCAGCATCTGATAGACCTAATTAAACTGTAAAACTGACATTATGAATATTGTTCTATGACTAATAATTACGCAGTAAAATGAAACTAATATTTATATAAAAACATGATTTCTCCTCATTTTCTCGAAAGCTATTAGAGATATGGAAATATCATTGCAGCATCTGATAGACCTAATTAAAATATACTACTGTCATTATGAATATTTTCACTAGTACTAATAAATACGGATTTTACTTTTTTTTATTACTTTCTTCCTCGTTTTCTCGAAAGCTATTAGAGATATTGGAATATCATTGCATCATCTGATACACCTATTCAACTGTACAACTGATATTATGAATATTGTTCTATGACTAATAATTACGCAGTAAAATAAAACCGTATTTTTATATAAAAACATGACTTTCCTCGTCATTTTCTCGAAAGCTATTAGAGATATTGGAAATATCATTGCAGCATTGATAGACCTAATTAAACTGTACACTGATATTATGAATATTGTTCTATGACTAATAATTACGCAGTAAAATGAAACTTAATATTTATATAAAAACATGACTTTCCTCCTCATTTTCTCGAAAGCTATTAGAGATATTGGAAATATCATTGCAGCATCTGATAGACCTAATTAAACTGTAAAACTGACATTATGAATATTTGTTCTATGACTAATAATTACGCAGTAAAATGAAACTAATATTTATATAAAACATGACTTTCCTCCTCATTTTCTCGAAAGCTATTAGAGATATTGGAAATATCATTGCAGCATCTGATAGACCTAATTAAACTGTACACTGTCATTATGAATATTTGTTCTATGACTAATAACTACGCAGTAAAATGAAACTTAATATTTATATAAAAACATGACTTTCCTCCTCATTTCTCGAAAGCTATTAGAGATATTGGAAATATCATTGCAGCATCTGATACACCTAATTAAACTGTACAACTGTCATTATGATATTGTTTCTATGACTAATATTAGCAGTAAAATGAAACTTAATATTATATAAAACATGACTTTCCTCCTCATGTTCTCGAAAGCTATTAGAGATATTGGAAATATCATTGCAGCATCTGATAGACTAATAAACTGTAAAACGATCATTATGAATATTTGTTCTATGGACTAATAATTACGCAGTAAAATGAAACTAATATTTATATAAAAAACATGACTTTCCTCCTCATTTTCTCGAAAGCTATTAGAGATATTGAAATATCATTGCAGCATCTGATAGACCTAATTAAAATCTACTACGTCATTATGAATATTTGCACTAGTACTAATAAATACTGAATTTTACTTTTTTTAAATACTTTCTTCCTCGTTTTCTCGAAAGATATTAGAGATATTGGAAATATCATTGCATCATCTGATACACCTAATTCAACTGTACAACTGATATTATGAATATTTGTTCTATGACTAATAATTACGCAGTAAAATAAAACTGTATTTTATATAAAAACATGACTTCTCCTCATTTTCTCGAAAGCTATTAGAGATATTGGACAATATCATTGCAGCATCTGATAGACCTAATTAAACTGTAAACTGATATTATGAATATTTGTTCTATGACTAATAATTACGCAGTAAAATGAAACTTAATATTTATATAAAAACATGAGTTTCCTCCTCATTTTCTCGAAAGCTATTAGAGATATTGGAAATATCATTGCAGCATCTGATAGACCTAATTAAACTGTACAAACTGTCATTATGAATATTTTCTATGACTAATAATTACGCAGTAAAATGAAACTAATATTTATATAAAAAACATGACTTTCCTCCTCATTTTCTCGAAAGCTATTAGAGATATTGGAAATATCATTGCAGCATCTGATAGACCTAATTAAACTGTACAACTGATCATATGAATATTTGTTCTATGACTAATAATTACGCAGTAAAATGAAAACTTATATTTATATAAAAACATGACTTTCTCCTCATTTTCTCGAAAGCTATTAGAGATATTGGAAATATCATGCAGCATCTGATAGACCTAATTAAACTGTACAACTGATATTATGAATATTTGTTCTATGACTAATAATTACGCAGTAAAATGAAACTTAATATTATATAAAACATGACTTTCCTCCTCATTTTCTCGAAAGCTATTAGAGATATGGAAATATCATGCAGCATTGATAGACCTAATTAAACTGTAAAACTGACATTATGAATATTGTTCTAGACTAATAATACGCAGTAAATGAAACTATATATTTATATAAAAACATGACTTCCTCCTCATTTTCTCGAAAGCTATTAGAGATATTGGAAATATCATTGCAGCATCTGATAGACCTAATTAAATGTACAACTGACATTATGAATATTGTTCTATGACTAATAATTACGCAGTATAAAATGAAACTTAATATTATATAAAAAACATGATTTCCTCCTCATTTTCTCGAAAGCTATTAGAGATATTGGAAATATCAGTGCAGCATCTGATAGACCTATTAACTGTACAACTGATCATTATGAATATTTGTTCTATGACTAATAATTACGCAGTAAAATGAAACTTAATATTTATATAAAAACATGATTTCACTCCTCATTTTCTCGAAGCTATTAGAGATATTGGAAATATCATTGCAGCATCTGATAGACCTAATTAAACTGTAAAACTGACATTATGATATTTGTTCTATGACTAATAATTACGCAGTAAAATGAAACTATATATTTATATAAAAACATGACTTTCCTCCTCATTTTCTCGAAGCTATTAGAGATATTGGAAATATCATTGCAGCATCTGATAGACCTAATAAAATCTACTACTGTCATTAGGAATATTTGCACTAGTACTAATAATACTGAATTTTACTTTTTTTTAATTACTTTCTCCTCGTTTTCTCGAAAGCTATTAGAGATATTGGAAATATCATTGCATCATCTGATATACCTAATTCAACTGTACAACTGATTATGAATATTGTTCTATGACTAATAATTACGCAGTAAAATAAAACCGTATTTTTATATAAAAACATGACTTTCCTCCTCATTTTCTCGAAAGCTATTAGAGATATTGGAAATATCATTGCAGCATCTGATAGACCTAATAACTGTACAACTGTCATTATGAATATTCGTTCTATGACTAATAATTATGCAGTAAAATGAAACTTAATATTTATATAAAAACATGACTTTCCTCCTCATTTTCTCGAAGCTATTAGAGATATTGGAAATATCATTGCAGCATCTGATAGACCTAATTAACTGTAAAACTGACATTATGAATATTTGTTCTATGACTAATAATACGCAGTAAAATGAAACTATATATTTATATAAAAACATGACTTTCCTCCTCATTTCTCGAAAGCTATTAGAGATATTGGAAATATCATTGCAGCATCTGATAGACCTAATTAAACTGTAAAACTGACATTATGAATATTTGTTCTATGACTAATAATTACGCAGTAAAATGAACTTAATATTTATATAAAAACATGAGTTTCCTCCTCATTTTCTCGAAAGCTATTAGAGATATTGAAATATCATGCAGCATCTGATAGACCAATTAAAATGTACAACTGTCATTAGAATATTTGCACTATATAATAAATACGAAATTTTACTTTTTTTAATAACTTTCTCCTCGTTTTCTCGAAGCTATTAGAGATATTGAAATACTTGCAGCATCTGATATACTAATTAACTGTACAACTGATATTATGAATTTTGTCTATGACTAATAATTCGCAGTAAAATGAAACGTAATATTTATATAAAAACATGACTTTCCTCTCATTTTCTCGAAAGCTTAGAGATATTGGAATATCATTGCAGCATCTGATAGACCTAATTAAACTGTTACAACTGTCATGTATGAATATTGCATTCTATGACTATAATATCGCAGTAAAATGAAACTTAATATTATATAAAAACATGATTTCCTCCTCATTTTCTCGAAAGCTATAGAGATATGGAAATATCATTGCAGCATCTGATAGACCTAATTAAACTGTACAACTGTCATTATGAATATTTGCATTCTATGACTAATAATATGCAGTAAAATGAAACTTAATATTTATATAAAAACATGATTTTCCTCCTTATTTCTCGAAAGCTATTAGAGATATTGGAAATATCATTGCAGCATCTGATAGACTAATTAACCTGTAAAACTGACATTATGAATATTTGTTCTATGACTAATAATTACGCAGTAAAATGAAACTATATATTTATATAAAAACATGACTTTCCTCCTCATTTTCTCGAAAGCTATTAGAGATATTGGAAATATATTGCAGCATCTGATAGACCTAATTAAATGTAAAACTGACATTATGAATATTTGTTCTATGACTAAGAATTACGCAGTAAAATGAAACTATATATTTATATAAAAACATGACTTTCCTCCTCTTTTCTCGAAAGCTATTAGAGATATGGAAATATCATTGCAAATCTGATAGACCTAATTAAACTGTACAACTGTCATTAGAATATCTTCTATGACTAATAATTATGCAGTAAAATGAAACTAATATTATATAAAAACATGATTTTCCTCCTCATTTTCTCGAAGCTATTAGAGATATTGGAAATATCATTGCAGCATCTGATAGACCTAATTAAACTGTAAAGAATTATGATATTTGTTCTATGACTAATAATTACGCAGTAAAATGAAACTATATATTTATATAAAAACATGACTTTCCTCCTCATTTTCTCGAAAGCTATTAGAGATATTCGAAATATCATTGCAGCATCTGATAGACCTAATTAAAATCTACTACTGTCATTATGAATATATGCACTAGTACTAATAAATACTGAATTTTACTTTTTTTTAATTACTTTCTTCCTCGTTTTCTCGAAAGCTATTAGAGATATTGGAAATATCATTGCATCATCTGATACACGTAATTCAACTGTACAACTGATATTATGAATATTTGTTCTATGACTAATAATTACGCAGTAAAATAAAACCGTATTTTTATATAAAAACAATGACTTTCCTCCTCATTTTCTCGAAAGCTATTAGAGATATTGGAAATATCATTGCAGCGAATCTGATAGACCTAATTAACTGTACACTGTCATATGATATTCATTCTATGACTAATAATTATGCAGTAAAATGAAACTTAATATTATATAAAAACATGATTTCCTCCTCATTTTCTCGAAAGCTATTAGAAATATTGGAAATATCATTGAAGCATCTGATAGACCTAATTAAACTGTAAAACTGACATTATGAATATTTGTTCTATGACTAATAATTACGCAGTAAAATGAAACTATATATTTATATAAAAACATGACTTTCCTCCTCATTTCTCGAAAGCTATTAGAGATATTGGAAATATCATTGCAGCATCTGATAGACCTAATTAAACTGTACAACTGTCATTATGAATATTCATTCTATGACTAATAATTATGCAGTAAAATGAAACTTAATATTTATATAAAACATGATTTTCCTCCTCATTTTCTCGAAGTATTAGAGATATTGGAAATATCATTGCAGCATCTGATAGACCTAATTAAACTGTAAACTGACATTATGAATATTTGTTCTATGACTAATAATTACGCAGTAAAATGAAACTATATATTTATATAAAAACATGACTTTCCTCCTCTATTTTCTCGAAAGCTATTAGAGATATTCGAAATATCATTGCAGCATCTGATAGACCTAATTAAAATCTACTACTGTCATTATGAATATATGCACTAGTACTAATAAATACTGAATTTTACTTTTTTTTAATTACTTTCTTCCTCGTTTTCTCGAAAGCTATTAGAGATATGGAAATATCATTGCATCATCGATATACGTAATTCAACTGTACAACTGATATTATGAATATTTGTTCTATGACTAATAATTACGCAGTAAAATAAACCGTATTTTATATAAAAACATGACTTTCCTCCTCATTTTCTCGAAAGCTATTAGAGATATGGAATATCATTGCAGCATCTGATAGACCTAATTAAACTGTACAACTGTCATTATGAATATTCATTCTGTGACTAATAATTATGCAGTAAAATGAAACTTAATATTTATATAAAACATGATTTCCTCCTCATTTTCTCGAAAGCTATTAGAGATATTGGAAAGTATCATTGCAGCATCTGATAGACCTAATGTAAACTGTACAAACTGTCATTATGAATATTCATCTATGACTAATAATTATGCAGTAAATGAAACTTAATATTATATAAAAACATGATTTTCCTCTCATTTCTCGAAAGCTATTAGAAATATTGGAATATCATGAGGCATCTGATAGACCTATAAACTTTAAAACTGACATTTGAATATTTGTTCTATGACTAATAATTACGCAGTAAAATGAAACTATATATTTATATAAAAACATGACTTTCCTCCCTCATTTTCTCGAAAGCTATAGAGATATTGGAATATCATTGCGATCTGATAGACCTAATTAAATTGTAAAACGACATTATGAATATTGTCTATGACAATAATTACGCAGTAAAATGAAAACTATATATTTATATACAAAACATGACTTCCTCCTCTTTTCTCGAAAGACTATTAGAGATATTGGAAATATCATTGCAGCATCTGATAGACCTAATTAAAATGTACAACTGTCATTATGAATATTCATTATGACTAATAATATGCAGTAAAATGAAACTGTAATATTATATAAAAACATGATTTCCTCCTCATTTTCTCGAAGGTATTAGAGGATATTGGAAATATCATTGCAGATCTGATAGACCTAATTAAACTGTAAAACTAACATTATGAATATTGTTCTATGACTAATAATTACGCAGTAAAATGAAAACTATATATTATATAAAAACATGACTTTCTCCTCATTTTCTCGAAAGCTATTAGAGATATTCGTAATATCATTGCAGCATCTGATAGAACTAATTAAAATCTACTACTGTCATTTGAGATATATGCACTGATAGTACATAAATACTGAATTTTACTTTTTTTTAATACTTTCTTCCTCGTTTTCTCGAAAGCTATTAAGAGTATTGGAAATATCATGTGCATCATCGTGATATACGTAA
>JAPQNM010000048.1:13501935-13511935 GCA_029783475.1 Metacarcinus magister
CTATGGGTTGTTCTCTCCGCTCGATCAGCGCGACGTCTTCATAGTCCCCCCCCCTCTCCACCCTCTACCATCTCTCTCATTAGCTAAATTCGCTACCACTAGCTAGTCCACGCCAACCATAACTCTTTCTATCCTCTGCGCGTCTATACTACTTTCTCTCTCTACGTCGTCTCGCCCCTCGACCTCTCCTTCCAGTATCTCTTAACCTACCTAAAACTGCACTTCATATCCTGTTGTTGCATTCTTTTCTTTTACTTTTACCCCACTACCGCTGAAGCTCAAGAGAAGAGATATTTCGTCGGACACTTTATGTTGTCACAATACTTCTCTCCTTCTTCCAGCCTCAACTGGTCACCTCAACTTTGCTTTTCTGACTCGTAGTTCACCTTATTGAACACAGATCCTAGATGCTTCTATCTCAGTGCCCAGATTCACATATCGTCTTTTCCTTGCATGCTTTCTAGTAATATATGGCATATGTATCCTATAGTCATACCTCTCGCCTCAACTTCCACCCTTCCTTCTTTTCTTGTACTAGTTCCATTCGCTCCTTTCTCCTATCCTGCTCTCTCCTCTCCTCCTAGTGTTTTATTGGTTTTTGGCTCATCTAACTACTCCTCATGTCACTCTCGTCTCAAGCTCTCTCTCTCTCTCTCTCCTCTCTCATCTCTCTCTCTCCTCCTCTCTCTCCTCTACCTCTCTCTCTCTCCTCTACTCTCTACTCTATTTACTCTCACGTATCTTCCTTTCAAGCTCCTATTTCATTTATCATCAGCTCACCGATACAGAGCAGAGAGCAGAGATGAACATGCACCTAGGAGAGAGAGAGGACGACAACGATATGTCAGCTGAGGCTATGCGAGTGCGTCTCTAGTGTCTCTTTGAGTATGAGATTCTAGCGTAGATATGATTTGGTTGTGAGGTATTGTTACTTGGACGATGATGAGAGAATGCGTACGAGAAACGAGATGGAGAGAGAAGAGAGAGGAGAATTAGACCTCTCATTGGTGTTTATACACATATTACAACATCACCACGTGTCCCAAGGGCCAGACCCAAAACAGACATGTCAAAGACATATAAGAACCTAAATGATTATTATTAGAATTGTCATGTATTTAATTATATTATTATTATTATTTATGTTTTATTATGATTATATCTATGCTATCATTGCATCATTATCTATCTTATTGGAAAAGTATAACGGACAGACTAAAGGACTTCGAGAAGCGAAAGCAAGGGAGCAAAGAGGAACGGTAAGTTAAGCTGTCAAGAGAGGAGTCGAAAGAAAAGAGGGAGGAAGGATGGGGAAGATAAAGAAGAGCAGAAGAGAAAAAAGAATCCAGAAGTTCCCCCATAGTAAGTAAGCAAGAAAATAGAATACACAGGGACACACATCCGCCCTTGGCCTACTCTGTGCACCCTTTTCTCAATATGCTAGAAGAAAAGGAACAAGAGGACAACCACTATAATAGAGAGAAAAATGGAATAAAAGGAGGCAGGAAAAAGGAAGAGAAAATGTGTAGAAGAAGAACGAGAAAGAACAGGAGGAGGAGGAGAAAGAGAAGAAGGAAAAGGAGGAGGAAGAGGAGGAGCAGGCGCAGGAGAAGGAGGAGGAAGATAAATTAGAGGAAAAATTCAAGGAAGAACGGGAGGAGATGGAGGAAGAAGCAGAAAGAAAACAAGACAAGGAGGAGGAGGAGGAGGAGGAGGCTTCTTGGAATATGTGTGTGGAGATGCAGTTTCCAGTAAAGTTGTTAAATTGGCCACGTTGTTATTGATGTGGAAAAGTCACCATCAGTGTGCTTTGTTCCTGTGTGTATGTGTGTGTGTGTGTGTGTGTGTGTGTGTGTGTGTGTGTGTGTGTGTGTGTGTGTGTGTGTGTGTGTGTGTGTGTGTGTGTGTGTGTGTGTGTGTGTGTGTGTGTCTGTTTGTGAATGGTTGTGTGGTTTTCTGAGCGTAGAATTAAGTCAAGGTTATTGTAGTAGTAGTAGTATTTTTTATTGTTATTATTATTAGTAGTAGTAGTAGTATTTTTATTATTACTATTACTGTTATTACTATTACTATTAATATCTTTATTATTATTACTATTATTATTATTATTAATACTATTTTTATCATTATTATTATTAGTAGTAGTAGTAGTTGCAGTATATAGTAGTAGTATTTTTATTATTATCACTACTACTATTATTTTTTATCATTACTATTATTATTATCATCATTATTATTATTATTATTATTATCATCATCATTATTATTATCATCATCATTATTATTATTATTATTATTATTATTATTACCATTATTATTGTATCATTATTGTATTATTACTATACCATTATTATCATTATCATTATTACCATTACAACCGTAGTCCCTTTCCCTGCCGAGATTAATTTGGTTTTGAAATATCACCATCTGCAAGTCTCGCTATTCCCCGGACGTTCATTAGGGAGCGAAAGGTTACCTGGACACACAAGTAAAGTTCATGGACAGTTATGTGGCAAGAAGACTTCATTCACTCTCTCTCTCTCTCTCTCTCTCTCTCTCTCTCTCTCTCTCTCTCTCTCTCTCTCTCTCTCTCTCTCTCTCTCTCTCTCTCTCTCTCTCTCTCTCTCTCTCTCTCTCTCTCTCTCTCTCTCTGTCTTTCTCTGTCTGCCTGTGTTTATCTGTGCATCATTTCATCACCTCGCTCCATCTATGTTCACTTTCAGGTTCTCCGTTTCCCGCGGCGCCCCTCGACTACAGGAGGAAAGCACAGGCTGGAGGAGGAAAGTAATTACTCCTGTGCCAGCGACGTTTATTGGGCGAGGGTGGAGGAGGAGGAGGAGGAGGAGGAGGAGGAGGAGGAGGAGGAAGAGGAAGAGGTGGAGGAGTTTAATTTTGGGCTTTGTAAAACTTGTGATTCGTAATGAAAAGTGATTGAGATTTTTTCGTCATGCATGTATCAAGTGTGTGTGTGTGTGTGTGTGTGTGTGTGTGTGTGTGTGTGTGTGTGTGTGTGTGTGTGTGTGTGTGTGTGTGTGTGTGTGTGTGTGTGTGTTTATTGGCGCCATAAAGCAATTTCCTTTCTTTTTTTTTGTTCGGGAGGGGAAGGGAAGAGGAAGAGTGAAGTTCGAGAGGCCAGGAAAGTGGATTTAGAGACGGTGTTAGTAATGATGATGATGATGATGATGATGATGATTATGATGATGATGATGATGTTATTGCTTACTTATTGATCTGGTGAAAGTGAGTGTACGTACGTGTCTTCCTATCACTACTCTCTCTCTCTCTCTCTCTCTCTCTCTCTCTCTCTCTCTCTCTCTCTCTCTCTCTCTCTCTCTCTCTCTCTCTCTCTCTCTCTCTCTCTCTCTCTCTCTCTCTCTCTCTCTCTCTCTCTCTCTCTCTTTAGTGTTGACCTGTAGACCCTCTTCCTATGATCCAATTCTTCCATAACATAGATTCATGTACTGTATATTCCTAGACTTTGTGAGTTCATGTGAAGAGCGATGTATGTGAATTGGTACCCTTGGGAAGTATTAATTTTCTCGTTCAGGAGGATGCTGGTAGGGGAGAGAGGGAAAAAAGGACTCCCCTGCTTCTTCCCCTGCCGATGAAGTGAAGGGGACAAGTGCTAGTATTGCTGTTGTTGGGTTTTTTATCTATTTTTTTTTCTTATGTGTATGTAGTAAAGGTGAGTTTAGGTCATCCCACGGCGCCTCTCGTGGAAATTTATGGGTCAGTTGCGTCATTAGTCCTACATTCTTGTCTTGTGTCGTGAGTATCTAAAAAAATTATGATTACGTGAGAGTTTTAAGTTAAAAATTATATAGTTCGGTGAGACTTTTCTTCTATTCTATTATTTTTTTTTTGTTTTTCTCCCTTGCAAGTCATGTTTTATTTTTGGTGCAGAAATGACTGACTGACTTTATTGCAGCACGGAGGAGGTAAAAAAAAAAGAAGAAGAAGGAAAACATTGTGTGATGAACGAGGTTGGAAAGTAAACAAGCAGTAGTGTGTGGCCCGCGGGATGATAGTGGTGGTGGTGGACACACACACACACACACACACATACACACTGACTCGCACCTTATGTATGCTTCAGGCTGTGGTGCTTGTAAATATATATAGTTCCTTCCACCCTCACCTTCCCTTCTCTCCCCCCAAAACCGTAAACTCTTCACACCCAACCCCAGCAAACCCACAGTAAAAAAAAATATTGTTGTTCTAGTTGTTTCAGTCATTTCCTCAGTAATTGTCGTTCCATTAACCTAACACATGTATGCTTTTTTTTTTCTTCTTTTTTTGTTCTTCTTTTTTAATTGCAAAGTTTTTTTTCACAGGAATATATGAGTATGACTTTTCTAACCTATTGTATTTTTTTTTTTTTTCTCTCTTTCTTTTTTCTTACGAAGTTGATATCACAAGTGTTATAGTTAGTGTTGTAGTTGATATTTCTCGTTTTCCATCATTTTCTAAGCGACCAGTGTATATATATTTCTCTTCTCTCTCTCTCTCTCTCTCTCTCTCTCTCTCTCTCTCTCTCTCTCTCTCTCTCTCTCTCTCTCTCTCTCTCTCTCTCTCTCTCTCTCAAAGATCACGATTCTGGCAGCGTTCTTCTGTTCCTCACTGCAGCTGCCCCTCCACGTCACTTTGAACAAGGAAGCCCCCGACAAAGAGGGAGGGAGGGAGGGAGGGAGGGAGGGTAAGGAATGTACAAGAGGAAAGCGAGCGAGGGAGAGACAAGAGATGGAGGAGTGAGGATGAGAGACAGACATAGCACACCGTTTTACAATACACACGGGAAATTTCCGGTTAACACCTCCATGGTTATGAGGAGAGAGAGAGAGAGAGAGAGAGAGAGAGAGAGAGAGAGAGAGAGAGAGAGAGAGAGAGAGAGAGAGAGAGAGAGAGAGAGAGAGAGAGAGAGAGAGAGGGGGAGGGGGGAGTTTCTCGAGTCAATGTGGTGGGTAGCAATATAGTGGTAGGAAGGTTAGGTTAGATTAGATTAGGTTAGGTTAGGTTAGGATGGAAGTCAGGACGTGGAGATGAATAAGGAAGGTGAGGAAGGGAATTCAGTGGCTGGGGAGGGGAGGAAGGGCGTGGGAGTGCCTGAAGGACGGAAGGAAGGGCGTGAGAGTGTCTGAAGGAAGGGAGGAAAGGTCATGGAAGTGCCTGAAGGAAGGGCGTGAGAGTACCTGAAGGAGGGAAGGAAGGTTGTGGAAGTGCCTGAAGGAAGAGAGGAAGGAGAGGAGGCGGATAAATTTAGATCGTGTAAGAAAAGATGCTAAGTTGAGGGTGAGGGCTGTAGACGAGTATTTATGTAACGTTTGAGGGTAGTAGAGTGATATAAATAGTGATAAAATGCAGTGATAGAGGAA
This sequence comes from Metacarcinus magister, assembly GCA_029783475.1. Taxonomy (NCBI): domain Eukaryota; kingdom Metazoa; phylum Arthropoda; class Malacostraca; order Decapoda; family Cancridae; genus Metacarcinus; species Metacarcinus magister. The sequence goes on from JAPQNM010000048.1 coordinate 13,507,308, forward strand.
AACAGTGACGGCCAGTGAGTTACAGTGACGAGTGAAAAGAGGAAGAAATAGTGTATGAATTAATGGATATGGTTTTTTTTTTATTTTATTTATTTACTTATCTATTTTTTATTTGACTGATTTAAAGAGACTGAGAGGGAGGGAGAACGGAAGAGGGAAAACAAGACTTTATTTCGGGGTTAAGACGTAAAAAGGAGTGTTGATGACAAGAGGTCTGTTTGTGTGTGTGTGTGTGTGTGTGTAGCAAAAACACACACACACACACACAAGGATCAACTCCACCCTTCGTTTCTCTCTTATTTACTCAGTGCTCGCTGTTTTCCCTTTTCCTCTGGTGGCCCTCGTGACTCCCCTTCCTATATTGCTTGTTTGGAGCCCCGACCAGCGTGTTACAGACTTACTTAAAGGCGCCAACAACCTGGCAAGGCACGACGCACGCTTCGTAGTATGTAAATATTAAACTTATATAAAGACATAAGCAATACAAATAAATTTTTAACGGTATATAAATGCATAAATCATTTGGTTATTATACAGACATAAGAAAAAAATATAAAATAATATGACCCGTATGAAATTTGCAAATATGAAAACTCGTGATGTATTGAGATGAATAAATGTTTGATATATTTGCTTTATAATCAATATAATGAAAAAAATAAAAAATGGAGAATCTGTGACTGTGTACACAACCAAATTCACGATTAGATTAGAAATAGAGATAATTTCCAAACCTGTTTACCTCCATTCAGTGTGTTTCAATCAGCAAGTAATTAAAAGTGTACCCTCATAGCAGATGGCACGTAGTAACAAGAATAGGTGTAATTATAATTAGTGGAGGGTTCTTTTTCCATTAATCCATTTTAGCATTCAGTATATTTGTTCATGTGTTACATTACATTACTTTCCTTCGTATAATATTTCACGAATGCCAAGGGAGGAAGGACTTCACCGCATGAATTACGAACACTAATTATATTTCAGCGTGTTCGAGGTATTCTTTTTTTTTTTCTAACTTTCTCTCTTTTTCTGGTGTTTCCGAATCGAGTGACGCGCGGCATGTCCCCAAAACGTTCCAGGAAATCCGAATTCTCTCAGCCCTCACCGAACCAGAATCGCGTTAATACTGGAGCTCCACAGATCTGGTTAAATTCACAGTTTATCGGTAGCCGGTGCACATAACTCTCTCTATATATTCACCGGGTCGCTTTAGGTCTCCTCCTCCTCCTCCTCCTCCTCCTCTTCCTCCTCCTCCTCTTCTTCCTCCTATTATTTTTATCATTAATATTTATTTTTTATCATTATTATTTATTTTTATCATTAATATTTATTTTTATCATTAATATTTATTTTTATCATTAATATTTATTTTTATCATTAATATTTATTTTATCATTAATATTTATTTTTATCATTATATTTATTTTTATCATTAATATTTATTTTTATCATTAATATTTATTTTTATCATTAATATTTATTTTTATCATTAATATTTATTTTTATCATTAATATTTATTTTTATCATTATATTTATTTTTATCATCATTATTTATTTTTATCATTATATTTATTTTTATCATCATTATTTATTTTTATCATCAATATTTATTTTTATCATCAATATTTATTTTTATCATTAATATTTATTTTTATCACTAATATTTATTTTTATCATTAATATTTATTTTTATCATTAATATTTATTTTTATCATTAATATTTATTTTTATCATTAATATTTATTTTTATCATTATTATTTATTTTTATCATTAATATTTATTTTTATCATTAATATTTATTTTTATCATCATTATTTATTTTTATCATCATTATTATTTTTTATCATCATTATTTATTTTTATCATCAATATTTATTTTTATCATCACTATTTATTTTTATCATTAATATTTATTTTTATGATTAGTATTTATTTTTATCATTAATATTTATTTTTATCATAATATTATTTTTATCATTAATATTTATTTTTATCATTAATATTTATTTTTATCATTAATATTTATTTTTATCATTATTATTTATTTTTATCATTAATATTTATTTTTATCATTATTATTTATTTTTATCATTAATATTTATTTTTATCATTATTATTTATTTTTATCATTAATATTTATTTTTATCATTAATATTTATTTTTATCATTAATATTTATTTTTATCATTATTATTTATTTGTATCATTATATTTATTTGTATCATTATATTTATTTTTATCATTAATATTTATTTTTATCATTAATATTTATTTTTATCATTAATATTTATTTTTATCATTAATATTTATTTTTATCATTAATATTTATTTTTATCATTATTATTTATTTTTATCATTAATATTTATTTTTATCATTATTATTTATTTTTATCATCATTATTTATTTTTATCATCATTATTTATTTTTATCATCAATATTTATTTTTATCATCAATATTTATTTTTATCATTAATATTTATTTTTATCATTAATATTTATTTTTATCATTAATATTTATTTTTATCATTAATATTTATTTTTATCATTATTATTTATTTTTATCATTATATTTATTTGTATCATTATTATTTATTTGTATCATTAATTTTATTTTTATCATTAATATTTATTTTCATCATTAATATTTATTTTTATCATTATTATTTATTTGTATCATTATTATTTATTTGTATCATTATTATTTATTTTGTATCATTAATATTTATTTTTATCATTAATATTTATTTTTATCATTAATATTTATTTTTATCATTAATATTTATTTTTATCATTAATATTTATTTTTATCATTATTATTTATTTTTATCATTATTATTTATTTTTATCATTAATATTTATTTTTATCATTAATATTTATTTTTATCATTAATATTTATTTTTATCATTATTATTTATTTGTATCATTATTATTTATTTGTATCATTAATATTTATTTGTATCATTAATATTTATTTTTATCATTAATATTTATTTTTATCATTAATATTTATTTTTATCATTAATATTTATTTTTATCATTAATATTTATTTTTATCATTAATATTTATTTTTATCATTAATATTTATTTTTATCATTAATATTTATTTTTATCATTAATATTTATTTTTATCATTATTATTTATTTTTATCATCATTATTTATTTTTATCATCATTATTTATTTTTATCATCAATATTTATTTTTATCATCAATATTTATTTTTATCATTAATATTTATTTTAATCATTAATATTTATTTTTATCATTAATATTTATTTTTATCATTAATATTTATTTTTTATCATTATTATTTATTTGTATCATTATTATTTATTTGTGTCATTATTATTTATTTGTATCATTAATGTTTATTTTTATCATTAATATTTATTTTCATCATTAATATTTATTTTTATCATTATAATTTATTTTTATCATTAATATTTATTTTTATCATTAATATTTATTTTTATCATTAATATTTATTTTATCATTAATATTTATTTTTATCATTAATATTTATTTTTATCATTATTATTTATTTTTATCATCATTATTTATTTTTATCATTATTTATTTTTATCATCATTATTTATTTTTATCATCAATATTTATTTTTATCATTAATATTTATTTTTATCATTAATATTTATTTTCATCATTAATATTTATTTTTATCATTATTATTTATTTGTATCATTATTATTTTTATCATTTATTTTTTATCATTATTATTTATTTTGTATCATTAATATTTATTTTTATCATTAATATTTATTTTTATCATTAATATTTATTTTTATCATTAATATTATTTTTATCATTAATATTTATTTTTATCATTATATTTATTTTTATCATTATTATTTATTTTTATCATTAATATTTATTTTTATCATTAATATTTATTTTTATCATTAATATTTATTTTTTATCATTATTATTTATTTGTATCATTATTATTTATTTGTATCATTATTATTTATTTTGTATCATTAATATGTATTTTTATCATTAATATTTATTTTTATCATTAATATTTATTTTTATCATTAATATTTATTTTTATCATTAATATTTATTTTTATCATTAATATTTATTTTTATCATTAATATTTATTTTTATCATTAATATTTATTTTTATCATTAATATTTATTTTTATCATTATTATTTATTTTTATCATCATTATTTATTTTTATCATCATTATTTATTTTTATCATCAATATTTATTTTTATCATCAATATTTATTTTTTATCATTAATATTTATTTTTATCATTAATATTTATTTTTATCATTAATATTTATTTTTATCATTAATATTTATTTTTATCATTATATTTATTTGTATCATTATTATTTATTTGTATCATTATTATTTATTTTGTATCATTAATGTTTATTTTTATCATTAATATTTATTTTCATCATTAATATTTATTTTTATCATTATTACTTATTTGTATCATTAATATTTATTTTTATCATTAATATTTATTTTTATCATTAATATTTATTTTTATCATTAATATTTATTTTTATCATTAATATTTATTTTTATCATTATTATTTATTTTTATCATCATTATTTATTTTTATTATCATTATTTATTTATATCATC
>JAPQNM010000048.1:13514435-13531935 GCA_029783475.1 Metacarcinus magister
TAGTGCAGTGACAGATCGGTTTCAGGTCATTATTTATTAAAAGCAGCAGCAGCCTCAGATCATTATTTATATTTATCATTATTTTTTTTTTTCCTATTTCCCGTTGCTATGGAGATGAAGGTCATTAATGCTGATGATGATCCCTTTCCATCGTGTTCTTTTGACAAGTTAAAGGTCATCTGTCCATTCTAGGCCGCGGGGGATGACTCACTTTTCCTGCACCGATACATAAAGTCGAGGGTGTGTTCTCTGATCTGGTAACAGTGTTGGGAGGAATTAAAAAGGCAGAGTAACTAGTATGTTTTTGTCTTTTTTTATCAATTGACTTTTACTACTACATTATTATTATTATTGTTATTATTATTATTATTATTATTATTATTATTATTATTTCCTTTTAGAGTAAGATATTTATTTACAGAGATTGTGTGTAGCCTACATATTTAGTTCATCATCATTAGTTCTTGACATAATGCTTTCCAGGACACTCTCATACCAGAAACCTTTATTTACATCCTACACGTGACTCAGTACAACCATCCTGCCAAGAGTGTTCATAGAAGTGCATCATGCTCTTGTCTGTAGCGACGTGTAACCATAGTCATAGTAAAGGGGTTTTAGCGCGTGTAGAGACTTGCCGCAGGGAATACGTAAGACTGTGTGGGGGAGAGGTGGATGTTAGGAAGCCTTGGGAGAGACAGGTGGCCGAATACGACCAAATGATAATACGTAGGAGAGGGAAGGGGAAGGAAGGGGGCAGAACAGAGGGACGAGGCGGGGACGAAGAAGATTAGAATCCTTTTGTTGCAGCCGCCCCTGTTGGGAGGTGGGGGAGGCGACGTCTAATCTGATTAAATGATTGATTTTAATCCTTCAGACGACCGCTGTTGAGGAAGCAGGTAGCTTTCAGTTGTCAACCCATAAAACATCAAATTTACAAATCCCTTTTGCTGGCCCCGTAAGCATATTAGATTAACAATCTATATGTATGGCTCCAAAGCCAGACACAAAGCAACTCAATTAACTATTACTGACGAGGAGCATCAATTTGTTAGGAAAAGACAGATATAAAAACTGAATGGAATGAGAATAATAATGGTAATCTGTTTCGTCAGGATTAATTAAAAGACCTCTATTTTTAAAGCCTCGTGCCCGCCAGTGTGTGTCAGCGACAAGGAAGGCGGGTAAAGGTAGGTGAGTGGGACACATTCTTTATATTTAAAGTGGCCAAGCCGGCTCTTGACACGTTGATTTAGTTATCATATTTCGCGCTAGTGTCAGTCAGTCACCGGCCTTGCACACTGGACTGATCTGCAGGAATGTGACCAGAGGATCCGAGCAGCGCGGGGAAAGTGGTGTGAAAAAGTAAGAGTATGACGTCGTAGAGAACTGGGCAAACTAAGCGTAACTACAAGTGGAACGAAGTATGTCATTGGTCTAGAACAATAGCATCGCGCTGTCATGGCTTATTGGTTTATGAGATGTGGAGCAAAAAATTATAGTGTTCATTACCTCACCGTCAGCACAGCGCAGCCCTCGTGAGAAAGTGGCGGAGGCTCTATAACGAAGTCTGCAGGACGCCTGGTTACGCCCTCCCTCCCACCCACCCATTTCCGGGGCGGCATCCGGTGTGGTTTACCTTGGCAGCGGCTTGTTTTGTCTCCCCAGCACACTGTAGGGGCGTCCACGCGGGTACTGGCTTGTGTCTCTGTTCTCAGGTGTCAGCTAATAGATACGCGTTATCCTCAGGTGCTAAAGGTAGGTGTGGCTGCCAATGTTGTGTTTCGTAAAGTATGGATGTTCTTCATTATTTAATGTGGTTATCTAGATCAAGTGTTCATACATTGGGAGATGTGTATATTCTCACATGACTCATTCCTGTTAGTTCCGGTGCGTGAGTGACTACAGACATGAAAAAAAAGTAGTAGTGACTACAGACATGAAAAAAGTAGTAGTGACTACAGACATGAAAAAAAGTAGTAGTGACTACAGACATGAAAAAAGTAGTTTGAATATAAGTAATTAATTAACTGAGTGATTGATAGAATACTTGCTATTATAACAGGCAGACGTAGATAAAATGTACTGTCTTATAATAATAATGTGTTAATAACTTGCATACAGAATTACACTCAAAGCAAAAAACAAAATCAAAACAAAAAATTAATGAGTTGCACGGTTGGGCTGGGGTGCGTCCTGTCCTCCCACACAGGTGAGCTGCTCCTCCCTCCCTGTACCTGTGTATGTGTACCTGTGTGCCCCGCCCCGCCCTTGCAGCCCCCCGGTGGAGACACGAATCGGGGGGAAAGCATTTGCAGTGGACGGAGGTGAGTGAAGGGTTGTGTGTGTGTGGTGGCGTAACTCTGATGGACTGTTGGTGAAACTCGACCACAAGTGTACTAGTGACGCGCTGGTGCAGGGACGGTGAGGGACGGACTCACCAAACACCTCCTATGTGTGTGGAGAGTACGACGACGACGACGAGGATATTGAACGTAAATAAGGACTTGTTAAGGTTTTCTGGACGCAGTTTAATGATTGTTGATGCTTGTGTGCTAAAGGTTAAGTGACGTGCGTGCCCCGTCATGCGAGAGGTCACCAAGCACGGAAGGAAGTGGTGGTGGTGGTGTTAGTAGGTGAGGTACCTTGGTGATATTGGTGGTGGTTATTCTTCCCTCGGTGTGGCTCAAGCGTTCAAGTACCTCGTGAAATATAACTTGGCATAGAACAGCCACAGTGCTATGTTTTGACAGCATGTTCAGTGTTGTTGTTTGTTGACATCCTATCAAGCTTGGGTAATACTGCACCTAGACGGTATGTGCCATTTCATGCAGTTGCCAAGGGTGTTTTGAAACTGTTGTTTAATAAGTGTTGCTACACAAGGTATGTATGTACCTGCACAGTACAGTACAGTTGGTACATATTGGTGGTGTTTCTGTGAAGGGAATGGACCCTTGCTATACAGAGGTAAGGTTGTGTGCAAGATAGGTTTGTGATTACTGTTGTTAGAGTGGGGCAGAGACTATGCATTAGGGTAAAAAGGAATAACAAATGGTTAGTATTTTAGGTAAATATTTAGTATTTGCCCATAATTTATTGATGTTCTATTTTATTTTATTTTATTTTATTTTATTTTATTTTATTTATTTATTTTTTTTTTTTTTTTTTTTTTTTTTTTTTTGTAGACAATTTATAGATATTTTTCTTCAATGGCATTACTGTTACAAATGCAGTTTTTCCATTAACATTCTTGTCTATGTAGGAATTGTTTTTTTAGGCTGTGGTTGACTTGGGGGCACTCACCAGCCTAAGTCACAGTGTCAGTGTCATTGGTGGGGAAAGGTAATAGAATCTAAGTGTCTCAGAATTGTCTAAAATAATGGCATTTTTTGTAATGATACTAGGGAGGTAGAGTCATAATAGGGAGGATGGCTTCCTCTGGCAAGGTCTGTAAAGTTTGGTTATATTTTAAACAAATTATAAAGTAGGTAGGAAATTTTTTTTTATTACAAGATAGTATTCTATTTCTTCTTCCCCTCCTGAAGATCAAACAGTGGCATCAGTTAAACTCCACCTTATTGATGTTATTTAGGTGTATCTTGATGCAGTGCAGTATGCAGATTAGTGTAAATTGTCGGTCTCATTAAGCTTTTTGACGCTGACAGTAGAGAGGTGTTTTGAATTCTGGAAAATATAATTATCCCATCACTGTGTCACTCTTTGCCTACAGTGTGCATTGCAGGAAGAATACAGGGCCAAGCAGTGCCACATTAATACGAGAAGTTTAAGATGTGCAACTGAAAATGCCTCATGTAAACTGTTGTCTGCCATGTTTTATGTGACAAGCAGATGAATTGCATTTTTGTAGATTGTGGTCCTTAGAATTAAAGGTGAGAAGAAAAAGAAGGTAAGGTTGATATGAAATTGTAATCTATGCGTAGATTCCAAAGGGACGAGTGTTTGTAGCTTGCAATTTTCTGACGGCATCAAGACATATGCGAAGAATGATACCAAAATATTTCTGTAGTCAGCGGTGATCAATCGTATTTGAAAACAAGTTATAACAAAAAATTACAACATTATCTTACTGAAAGGAACCAAATATCCAAATGAGCTGAAACAATCTCCTTTTACCGTCAAGATTCGTGATAGTACAGTTACTATTTGAGGCATCAAGAATAGAAAGATTGAACTCGCAAAAAGTAGTTTTTGAGAAGAATGCGTTTCAAGTTTTTGCCTGGTCTTAATAATAACACTTGACATGCCAATTCACTTAAATTAGGTATTGTTGGAAATCATTTTTAATTTAGAATGTAATCTAAGTAGTCAAAAGGTTGTCAATTATCATGATTTTGATTCTTGAGTTTCATTTCCTGCATTGTTTGGCTTTGATCAGGTTACATGTAGCCTTTGAAGGTTTCCTTGGGTAGCAGTCCTTCACAGATAGGTTGGGTGGGTCTTGGCAGCCTCGGCTAGATCTACTTTCACTTCATACTTATACCATTAACCTCCTCAAGGTGTAGTAATAAACACCACAGCAGCAGCAGCCAACCTGTCCTCAAGGCCTGTGTGTGTGGATCATGCTTGGTATTTGTTAAGCTTTGTCATGAATTTGTTTTTTTTATTTTATTACTTTGCTGTAAATTAAATTCTAAGCAAAATTGAAAATGTCAAAGTCATTATGTAACTTGACGTTTTGATGCACATAACATTAAAGTAAATCATTTTGGCATTTTGCTTATCCATTTTTATATTCATGATTTGCACTTGTGACTTTGCTCTCAAAATGGCATTGAACCTTGTCATGTGAATGGGATTTATGTATTACATCGAGAATTGTAGAAATAAACCACACACACGCACACAATTATAGTACATGATGGCACAATTGAAATTTTGCAGTTTTGCAGATTCTGTACAACTATCAAAAATATTATGAATCAAAAATACTTAATCCACACTTTTTCAACCTTGCAGTGAACTCATGATGCAGGATGGACACAGACTGCCTACAGGAAGAGATTAGTGTTGCTGCAGAGAGGACACCAGCACTAAGCACCCTCCCCTGCAAAGAAGACAGGGATGCTGGTGGGACGCAACACACCACTCAATACTGGAATGGCATGAAGGGAAACAAGGGTGAGGGTGGTGATGCCAGCCCAGGATCTAGGATAGAGGCAGCCAAACGTTCCTTAGAGAAGGCCATGAATGGGGAGGGTGCAGGAAGAACCGCTAAGGGGGAACATGAAGAGAACTTTCCAACACCTTCGGAAGTCAAAGTGTTGAGGGAAGCTGGCCCCTCTTCCTCACCTTCTCCGCATTTCAAAAGTTCTTACGCCAAGTCTCTCGCAGACTCGTACAGACGTGCAAGCATACCAGTTGTCATATCATCTCCAAAGGGACAGTTCTACTTCAAAAAGGATGAATTTTTAACCTTAAGTGCAAAACCAGTGAGACGTGCAGACAGCAGCCATGAAAAGTTCCATAGTTTGAGTATGAATGGTGACAGTAGAGTACCGTCAGCTCAGAATCCAGAGCCGCAGTCACTCCCTCCTGTCATAGACTCACAGGATCAGAAAAAAAATCAGGAGACTGAAAAAAGCAAGGAAAAATCAGCCTCCAGTGTTCCAGGCACCAGTGTGTATGAAAGACTCCTGGAGCAGGATGTGTTTGTGCCATATGAGCATCTCCAACACATACAAGAGGAACATGGTGGCAGCCTCACCCAAGAGGACTGCAATAATCTGGGATCCATCTCCACAAATGACGGCAGGAAGCTTGTGAAACTCTCAGGTAAGTCTTTTTTATGTGATTTTAACTTCTCATAACCAAAGATGTGCAATGTTTGTTTCACTACTGTATTGTTGTGTATTACAAGGATTTTTAATTGCTTAGAAACTGATCTGGAACAAGTCATGAAAAGTGAATAAACACTTACTTGTGGCTGAGATTAGTCTCTGGCACAGAAAATGGTGTTTTGAAGCATTACAGATTCCTTCCAAGTGATCACCATTTACTTAATAGATTTTGTCAGCCTGTTGCTTACTGCATCACTGCAATAAACAACAGACTTCTGGTTGGCCCGAGTTAAATAGTGTATTTCATGGTGTACAATGCACTCAGTTACCCATCTAATCCTAGAATCTCCCTATAAATTATACAGTGATGATAAACATTATTCATTGAAGAGGAATGATGGTGTATTCGCAAAACTGATGAAAGTGATCATCTTTATCACACTAATACATTTTTGGTTGTTTAATCTTTGGCATTTTTTTCAGATTACAGGGAACAATGGTTGAAGTTATATGATGAATATTACAAGAAATTTGAGCTTTAAGTGTTGGATTGGTGTTTATGTCAGTAGTGACTTTCATGTTGTATCTGCTACTGTTTGTTAGGATGTTTTATGTGCCACTGATCAACCACAGCTTTAGGGAAAACTTTTATTACTATGCATTTAGTATTTGCTCATGATCATCATTTTAAAAGTCATGTTCCATATTTACATTGGTCATCCACTACCACCTGATGGCAGCGTGTTACTTACTGTCTAAGTCCTTCCTCAACACCATTCCATGACTGCCTTTGATCTTCCTGCTGGTAGTATGAGGCTTGTGGTGAACAATGTACCGTTGCTCTGCCTCCAATAGGTTTAATCTGCCTCATACTGGACATACATTGGGTGTATTGGACACTACTACATATGTATACGTGGTGAGATTTGGCTACATACTCATTATTATGTTCATGAATTAAGGACTGCCTATTTTAGAGTGGCTTGAATTCATATAAATCCATTTATCTCACTTTTCTGTCACTTTCATCAAGTACTTTATGTATCACTTTATGTGCCCCCCCCCCCCAATGTGTGTACACCTCCTTAATGCCTGTAAACAGACTGATGCCTTGTGCATTAGGTTTCTCCCACCAGGTTATTGCAGTGGCATGGATTGAGGATGTTTGATTCAATGAATGGTCCAGCGTGACCATTACAACAGAGTGGATGCACCAAGTACAGTGTACATGTGCTTGATACTTTGTTTCATCACATGACTGGTTGACATTTTTTAATTGGATTTTTTTTCACTCCATGTGTACTCTGCTGCAGAACAAATCTTAACATACATGTGTACACCAATTTGTTCTCAAACTCAGAAGGATCCAATACTTATTTAATATTTTCTTTAATATTTTGTACTTTGATATTATTTGTTTGATGCAATATTTGTAATTTTTCAGATATCAAAGTATTACTGAGGCAGCAGGAGCAGCAAGGCAGAACCCAGAATGGCCACTCACTAGTCAGCGGTTCCGTCAAGGATTCACAGGTCGGTAACTCCTTCCTCTAATCACCTGTTGTGTCTAGATTAATGTTCATTATCAAATTGGGTACAACTAATTATTATCTTACACTTGATTCCCCAACTAGTGCAAATATTTATTATATGTAGAATTAATAAGTTTATCTACCAAATTGTTAATGCAATTATTGTGTGTATTTGTGTTCTTATTGGTGATGCTCATACATTCAACATCATCTGACTAGGAGATATCCCTTGCATGACTCCAACAATCCTTCATCCTGCTGAGCCGTAACTTTCAGTCTGTAAGTTATGGTGTCGGAAGGGTGACTAAACGTGGTGACAAATTTATGGTTAGAGATGGAACAACACCAACAACTTTAATTCCTGCCTTGTTGAAGCTTTCTCTTAACCATTGATAGGAAATTCTCAAACACTTATCAACTCTTAATACCATATCTGATTCAGTGTATGGATTCCACAGATGGCAGTCCACTAGCTAGTTTTCTTAATTGAATCTCTATAATCCTCTCATTAGGCTTTCCAAACTACCCTCTTACAGTTTGTGTCCGTCTTTCTATACTACCATCATATATTATCCATCTGCCTATGGTTTTAACTCCTTCAAGATAAGATATTAGACATTTCTGGAACTAAATTGACGTTACCCTCTTTGAAACTCTATTATTATCAACATTTTAGGATGTGAAAATACTAGTTGATTTATATGCTTGTTTACACTATTTTAATTATTTATTTATTCATCTGTGTGTTTAATTATTTTATAAAATTTGTGTTGCCCTTTGATCAGTCTGCTTTCCATGTAAAAAGAAAATAGTAGCATGTCATATATGTATGTATTTTATTTAGTTACTTTTCCACGTAGTATATACTTCATTTCAATTAATTCACTCAATCCCTCTCATTCGCTCGTAAAATTATTCATTGATTTGTTCTCTCTCTCTCTCTCTCTCTCTCTCTCTCTCTCTCTCTCTCTCTCTCTCTCTCTCTCTCTCTCTCTCTCTCTCTCTCTCTCTCTCTCTCTCTCTCTCTCTCTCTCTCTCTCTCTCTCGCTCTCATATTCATTGATTTACTGTATGATGGACTCGCTTCGTCACTCACTTGCTCGCTCGTCAATATGTTTCATCGTCATTTACTTCCTCCTTTTTCATTTCTCTTTCACTCTTTCCCTCAGTCATCATCTCATTCCCATCCTCCCTCCATCCCGTCCTGAGTTCCACCTTCCCTGTAAATACCACCCGTGACTGTGTCTTGATAAAATGTTATGCTTGAGTTAATCTTTAAATCTAGTAAATCTGCATGTAAAGGATATGTTGAAACTAAGTTGACTTGATCATTTACTTACATTATGGTATTAACATATTCTGCCTTAGGATTATGAAAGAACATTGTATTGACTATAATATAAACCTTACTACTGAGACTCTATAGATATAAGCATAGTTGTGTGTTTTTATTTATATTTATGTGGATATGAAGACTGTCTTGTGAGATCTAGATGCTCCCAAGAGTCTACATAGCTCATAGAATAACCAGATGCATTTTTTCTATCACAAACAGGTGGAGAGTCTACTGGTGGAGCATGGCCAACTGGGGGATAGAGTGGACCAGTTATGTTGTGTTCTGGCTGATCGGGACTCTACCATTCAGCGGCTGGAGGAAGACCTTCTACGGATTAGAATGGTGTGTGGCAGAGGGAGTGAAGGGAATGTGTAGACCTGTGAAGGATAGCAAGGTGTGGAGGCTTAGTGGGTGGTGAAGGGAGTGTGTAAGGTTATGGTGGTACAGCAAGGACAAGCAGGGTATTATAGGGTGTTTTTTAGGGGGACATGGTAAGGTGTTGATAGTGTGGGTATTGCATGAAGTTACAAAAGTTGGTGGAGGTTGGAGAAGATTAATCTTATTCACATTGTGTTTATTTATTATTTTTACTTTTGTTGGATACAATCTTTAAGGAATACAATTAAACCATAGAAAATATGTATAATTTGGTAGTAGCTTGTTGATTATACTTATTTACAGGCAATAGTATATCCAACTTGCAAAGAAGTTATTCATTTATTATAGATGAGATATTATTATAAGAATCAAAAGTTTTAAGAAGAGGACCCATGGATCTCAGGCTAGCAGAACAAGAGCATGTGAACAAAATAATAATTGATGAACACTGGTATAATGATAAATTTATGCCAAAATGAAAATTGGTCAATTGGTTTAAATCTTGTATGATGTAATTGGTTTCCCTTGTGGAAGGGGGACCTGACCTTGTTACACATCAACAGCCAGGGTGGAAGAATATTCTCACCGTACTCCCTGTGTGTTGTAAAAGACGACTAATACCAATGGAACAAGGAGGCTGGGGAGGTCCTCCTCTGTTTATTTTTTCTTACTATAGGACAAGGCAAGAGGGGGAGGGGAGATTAAACTCTTCCCAAACCCTCCGTAGCCACCTTGTATCAGTTGTCCCACCTTAAAGAGTGGTATAAGTCTGGTAAACCCCTTTTAAGGTTAATATTGGCTGGGTATATAGATAAATATATAGATCAAATTAATACTAATTTATCCCATAGTTCCATTAAGTAGGTTGAATATTTACTCAACAGTTAAGTGATGTGCTGTATATAGACACTTTGATGCATAATGCCTATAATGTATGTTTGTGGCTGCTGGTGCAGGAGTGTCAGCGTCTGATGGTGGACAACCGTAGCCTGAAGAGCAGCGTGGGGCAGGGAGCCACCCAGACACACCCTTCAGTCACAGACTCACAGGCATCACAGCTCCAACAACAAGTTCATCTACTTACTGCACAGCTCAATAAGGTGCACTATGACACTGGCTAGTCTCATGTGTCATCTGATTCTATGTTATCATCTTTATCACCATTGTAATATTCAATGCCTCATTCCATTCTTGAGAGCAGTCCACAAGGAAGGGCCATGGCAGAACTGTCCCTGCCATGTCCTGTCCATATATAACTCATTTGTATCATGTCACACCTCCCTCGCATCTGTTCCCTTCCACACCATTCTGCTTTCTTATTCCACACAATATGAGATAAGCCTTTCATGTTTGTACATTTGAATATTTGATTTGTAAACACTCGCTGAATAGTCTTTGAACGTACACTCTCAAGGTATGCCAGTGCCATCTCAAGTTATATATACCTTCTCATCTAATCTGTATCTCCACAATTTTCTCATGAAACCTATTTTTCAGTCCTATTGTCTCATCCGTTTTCCTAATAATATACTCGCCTTACATCTGCATCCATTCTTGAATAAGGAAGGTCATTTCTGCTTTCCTTATTCCTGACAAATCCCTTCCACTCACAAACGGTACCGTAGCCATCCATCTGCTGAAACTCATGCCCTATATATTTCTGCCCGTAATCATGCCAAATCTATTCTCCAACTTACTAAAAACTCTTTCATCAATAGAAAATGTCAAAATCTTTCCAACTCTAACTCTTCTCGTGATTTCTGGCATCTAGCCAATAATATCTCTAACAATTTTACTTCTTCATCTTTCCCTCCTTTACTTCAACCAGATGGCCCCACAGCTGTCTCTTCTTTCTCTAAAGCTGAACTCTTCGCTCAAACCTTTGCTACCAACTCTACTTTGGATGATACTGGGCATATTCCTCCTACTCCTCCACCCTCTGACTACTTCATCCCTAAAATTAAAATTCTTTATTATGACGTTTTCCAGGCCCTCTCTGACCTTGATTCTCGGAAGGCTTACGGTCCGGATGGAGTCCCTCCTGTTGTTCTCAAAAACTGTGCTTCCGAACTCGCTCACTGCCTGGTCAAACTCTTTCGTCTGTGTCTCTCTACATCTACATATCCTTCTTGCTGGAAGTTTGCTCACATTCAACCTGTCCCTAAAAAGGGTGACCGCTCCAATCCTTCTAACTACCGCCCTATAGCTTTGATTTCCTGCCTTTCTAAAGCCTTTGAATCTGTCCTTAACAAGAAGATAATGAGGCATCTATCAGCTCACAACCTTCTCTCTGATTGCCAGTATGGTTTCCGTAAAGGCCGATCTACTGGTGATCTTCTTGCTTTCCTAACTGAATCTTGGTCATCCTCTTTTAGGGACTTCGGTGAAACCTTTGCTGTCGGCCTTGACATATCGAAAGCCTTCGATAGAGTCTGGCATAAATCTTTAATTTCTAAACTACCCTCCTACGGATTCTATCCTTCTCTCTGTACCTTCATCTCTAGTTTCCTTTCCGACCGGTCTATTGCTGCTGTAGTGGACGGTCATTGTTCTTCTCCTAAAACTATCAACAGTGGTGTTCCTCAGGGTTCTGTCCTATCACCCACTCTCTTTCTATTATTCATCAATGATCTCCTAAATCTGACTCAATGCCCTATCCACTCCTATGCTGATGACACCACCTTGCATTTTTCAACATCGTACAACAGACGCCCAACCCAACAAGAATTAAATGACTCAAGGCGAGATGCTATAGGATGCTTAACTTCTGATCTTTCACTTGTTTCTGATTGGGGCAGAGCAAACCTAGTTTTGTACAATGCCTCAAAAACTCAATTTCTACAACTATCTACTCGACATAACCTTCCAGATAACTATCCCCTCTTCTTCAATGACACTCAACTTCCCCTCTCCACCACATTAAACACACTCGGTCTATCCTTTGCTAAAAATCTAAACTGGCAATTTCATATCTCTACTCTTGCTAAATCAGCTTCCAAGAAGTTAGGTGTCCTATGGCGTCTGCGTCCATTTTTCTCTCCCTCTCAGCTGCTTGCTCTGTACAGGGGCCTTATCCGCCCATGTATGGAGTATGGCTCACATGTCTGGGGGGGCTCAACTCACACAGCTCTTTTAAACAGGGTGGAGTCTAAAGCTTTTCGTCTCATCAACTCTCCTCCTCTAACTGACTTTCTTGATTCTTTAAGTCACCGCCGCAATGTTGCATCTTTATCTATCTTTTACCGCTATTTTCATGCTGACTGCTCTTCTGAACTTGCTAACTGCATGCCTCCCCCCCTCCCGCGGCCTCGCTGCACAAGACTTTCTACTTCTTCTCATCCTTATTCTGTCCATCTTCCTAATGCAAGAGTTAACCAGTATCTTCACTCTTTCATCCCTTACACTGGTAAACTCTGGAACTCTCTTCCTTTGTCTGTTTTTCCACCTGCCTATGACTTAAACTCTTTCAAAAGAGGAGTGTCAAGACACCTCTAATGTTAACTGGATCCCCACCCCTTGCTTCTATTCTCCTACTGTCCTCTTTACAGGGTCTGGTGACAAGCGGGATTTTTTTTTTTACTTATTTCTGTTTTCCCTTAGCCATTACCCTTTTAATATAAAAAAAAAAAAAAAAAAAAAAACCTCACTGTCTACATTTCACAACCTTGTCAACATAGGCTACAAAATTGTCTTAATCACTATTTTTTTTCTATACAACTATCTTTTTTTATACATTCAGGATGACATCCAAGCTAAAAATAGATTGCAATCTGAAGGCAATATATACAAGTAATAGTTCAAAAGAATTAAATTGTTATAATTATAATTAGTTTTGTAAATATAATACAATAGTAATTTGCTTGAGTGATCATTTACTTGATAAAAAAAAGCTTTGAAACATTATAGAACATTTTTCCATTTTTTCCTCATCACATTGTCATTTGTTGTACTTATCACCATTGCACGCCTCCTGGGACATGGCTGCTGTGCATTTTTCAGGCCAAGTAAGTCTGTTTCCTTTGGGTGGGATGTTGATTGAGATGCAAACTCAGTGTCAGGGATGCCAGGCTTGTGAACTAGGATATAAAATTATATAATGGTGCAAAGCCAACTAAGTAATTTAATAATATAGATTTTTTGTAATGTGAAAAGTTCTTATGTTTTCCTGATAATAGAAAATCTTTAGTGTAAGATGTCAGGTTTAATGTGTTCACTGTCAGATAGAACAGTAAAACACCAAAACTTACACACACACACATTGTGCCATTACTTCAGGCTGAACAGAGCCGCCACACGTACGAGGCGGCCACCAGGCAGCTAGTGGATTTCCTCCACACAGTAAACTCCACCCTCAACAATGCCAGTCAACTTAACACTGGCAGCAGCCCCACCACCAGCCCCACCTGCTCCCTTCACTCCTCTGCCAGCACCACCACCACCAAGACCTCCTCCAGTGTCCCGGCCGAGGGTGAGGATGATCCACCCTATAGGTTAGGTCGTCCCAGCACACCACCATTTGAATCACCATTATCCCACCTCACCCCAGGACACACCAGGAGGAATACTGAAGCCATGAAGAAGGCTGGGAGTGTGTGGGCGCTGCCAACACACAACCATCACCCTCGCAAGTAAGACTTGGACAAACATGAACTGTCATCATTGGTTTGTTTCTTGTTTGTAGACATTTGTTGTGCAAGTTAATTTTGTGATATGTGGCTAGCTTTATATTTGTTATTTTGTAGTGTGGGTAAGTGTGACTATATTCCTTGTCTATATCCTCCTTAAAGACAGGTAGATGAGACAAGGCGTCTGTCTTTAGAGTTTGGGTACAATTTGATCACCCCTCCCCCTCTATGCCTTATTCTTAAAAGCATCTCTGTTACTCTACCTTATAAGCAAAGCAGATAAAAATTATCTTTTAAGCCAAAGAACAGCTAAGTATATGATGTTTAACCTTACCTTTGATGGGTGTACAGGGTGAGCCGGGCTGTCAGTACCCACTGTGTGGCATCTGCTGCCTCAGGCTACCTTAGTGAGCCAACAGCAGCAGCAGCGGCCTCGCCAGGAAGTGAAAGGACGCGCCCTCTCACCACTGACTTTCTCGCCTCCCGAGCCAGAGAACTCCTTGCCTCCCTTAAATCTCTCATGAGAAGTGACAGTAAGTCACTGAGGAAAGACTTTTGTTGGACAGTATTCCTGCTCAGAATGACTAGTTTTGCATTGTATTTAGGGACAAAATGCTTGGTGAGAGGAAGTTTAGCAAAACTTAGGTTAAGATTTTACTTACATAGATTTCATAAAGTGTATTATATAGTATAGTACACATGTGTGAAGTGCCCAAAAATAGAGGGCTCTCTTTTCCCAATTGTTTTGCATGAACATGATTACCTGGTTACAGACTGTATTTATGTTGTGTTCTATCTATATATCCGTCTTATGCAGGGGCGTACCTAGGGTACATGGTAGAGCTGGGCAAGATCCGGGAATTTCAGTAATCGTGGATCCGATTACTTTGTCTGGCAGATCCTTGAGTTTCGGGTCCGGACCCGATTACTGGATCCGTGAGGCAGCCAGACGAGTACTGTATATATATATATATATATATATATATATATATATATATATATATATATATATATATATATATATATATATATATATATATATATTGTATGGGCTCCTACTATAATATGCTTCATTTTATTTATCTGTTGTTGCAAGATGAATGCTACATCAGAAGTATTACTTGTGAATGTTTCTGTGTTATATGATCTTTTAGCATTAATGGGACTAGATAGGGAACATTTAAAATTCATTAATGCATATCATATGTGACCAACCCCTGCCTGCTAAAAGGTCATTCTTTACACACTCCTGGTAGCAGCATCTCTTCATTATGAGTAGCAGTTATTATGAGTAACATGTGTGTACAAACAACTATCTATACATAAGAATGGTGGAGTGGGATGGAATGGAAGGAACACACTGAAAGATAGTTTCAAAGTTTGTGGAGGACAGTACTGGAAATGAGCTTTATGTATTTATATTAAAATTTTGTACTTTCTTTTTTTACAATTTGTCATATCATATGAGCCCATCATAGATCCTAGGAAGCAATGAGGGCCTGGACGTGACACCAAAGAAGAAAGTCAAGGAATAAGAAAGTCAACTATGCACATTTTAATCAGATATTAAATATTTTTGGTGATTTTCATTGACACCAGACCAGTTGAGATATATATTTTTATAAATGGCTGTCTTTCCTTCTTATCAAGGTACTGTACATTATCCCTTTTCAGCTTGCCTTTGTTATGGTCCTTGGATTTGCTGTCACTCTTTCCCTCTCTCTTTCTCACATCAGCCGTCCAGCTTGATCCATAAACATCTAAGAAATTTCTGCTTTACTCCTTCATTTCATATTGACTACTACCCTATATTCTTTGTTTATTTATTCATACAACTTATCCTTGTTTAGTTGTGTGAGGTTGTTTGCAAGTAAGAAAACAAAAAGAAATGTGATCCAAGTTGTACTAAACTTTTCCTGCTCTTCACCAGGTGTCTTGAAGCTCAACTTGGAACCAAAGAAATCAGGCTCTTCATCCACTAGTGGGAAGAACAGAAACAGTAGTAGGAGTGCGAAGGTTGAGAACACTCCCACAGTTCCCTTGGCAGACACTGAGGTTCCCATCAAGACTCCCAATATCATAGCAAATCCACATAATAGTGAGGCTGAGATCTGCAAGCGACCCACTACCTTGAGCCTTCCAAGTAGTGGAGGCGGGAGAGAGAAAAATAACTTGATGCCGAAGGAAACCAATGCTAGTCCAACAGTAAGTCAAAACCCTGAAGCCGCAAGCACAGCTACAACACCCCCTCCCAGGATTGGCACAGGGAAGACCAGAGAAGACACACTCCTGCCCCAGTCATCTGTGGTGAATGGTAACCCACAGCCATTAAGGTAAGTTATCCTATTTATTTACATTAACTCAGAGGTACGTACGTGGGTAGGTGTGCGTAAGTTTGGACTTGGTGTGGGCATTACTCTGTTACTGTTATGTGGGTAGTCAGGTACTCTTTGACGCACCTCACACTTGCTCTATGTCATTAGTAGCACAGACCCCACTAATACTTACTTGTTGTAAATGCACTTAGTATTTATTTTATTAACTAAACACTCAAAACAACCTTCTATTCCCTCTAGTTGTGTATGTGTTGTTTTTACTCCTCCATCAGCAATAATGAAAAGGTGAAGCAGCAGGAATATATTCTGATGTCAAGCTGAGGATTGGTCTTTACTGTTATCACACAAAAACAACACAGGCATAAGGATGGTACAAAGATATGTGTGGTCGTTGCAAGGAGCAGTTGGTTAAGCTGGAGCTTGGGAGTTATCACTGAGGCTTATGAACAAGGAATATAGAGGAAAAGTACAACATAACCACTATCACATGCTCATGCTCACTCACTCACCCACTCACACTTGGGAGCACTGTTCCTACTAATGTAGCAAGGATGGATTCCTGTTTTAATCATCTGAACATTGTTTTCTCAGGAAACTGTGGCTGAAATATTATTTAAAAGTACATGATAACTTAGATATATTGATAAGCTCCTAAGGGCCATTTTACAGCCTCAGTTCTTGGAAAAGCAGTCCAAGAAAGGTAACAATCTCTAGTATGAATCCAGGGCTTTTTTGTTGGCTCACAGGGACTTTCTTATCAGGGATAATGGTGTTATTTTCTGCCAGCATAACCTTGCCCCAAATGAGCTGAACAATTACAGAACAGTGGACAGCAAGACTCCTCTGTGACCGGGTGCCCTAACTTTCTTGCACATCTCCCAACAGCCTCATGGTGGTAGGTGAACACCCCTGCACCCCTGGCGACAACCGTTTCTCTTCCCTCCCAATGCGCAACCACCTCTCAAGAACCCTCACTGATGCGGATCAACGACTGGTGTGGGTGTAACCCAGAGTCACGGATGTGTGGTGGTGGTGGTGGTGATGGTGGTGGTGGTTGCTTCTTTAGCATGAATCACTAGGGCCATCAATGGTTTGGGATTTACATGTGTCCAAGATGCAGCATCCTTACCTGAATTTCTCAGTTTTATGGCTGCTTTGGTATTTAACACTTACTCATTTTTATTTGTCATTATATATTGATATGTTTATTTTGTATTCTACTTAAAGTATTGAATGCAAAGTGAGTAGGTAATATCTGCCTTCGTACACAGACCGATGGACATGTTAGAAGCAGGTTGATGTGACTGTTTTTCAACACATTCTCAGCTAACACCTTCTAGTCCAAGCCATCATTGATCATTGACACCATGAGACACTATGGAATACCTAAGACTCATTGAAGACATTGATTTCCACTTCCACTCAATATAATACTCAACAAATCTGATATTCTCACTCCAGGCAAAATTTTAGGAAGAAAAAAGAACCTACGATG
>JAPQNM010000048.1:13536935-13539435 GCA_029783475.1 Metacarcinus magister
CCTCGCCGCCTGGGGGCTGGGATGCAGTACGCCGGTGTCCCTGGTGACTCAGCGGTTCACGTGTTGCTTTGTTTTCTAAGAGAATTTTAGGCAGAATAATGTTACGTGGGGGTCAGCATCACCTGCTGAGTTACTATACCGCAGGTTATGCATCCATTGCTCGTCACCGTGATGACAGTGTTGCCACCATGATGGGGTCTTCTCGTGGAGGTTAGGCATTTCATATTCACGCAAGACTCGGCCGACTCTCGCGCCTTAGGTTTCTGCACCACAAAGTCAGGTCAGCTTTAATTAAAAAAAGAAAAAAAGGGAAAAAATCTGTACCGCCACCGGGGAGGCGCCCAGGAGGTGCGTGTCCGCGAGAGGCGACCAAGTCTTGCCAGTATTTTATAAATGAAGTCAGTATTTTTTTATAGTATTCGGAATAAATAAATAAATAAAAAAAAAGTTAATGTTTTTTACTGTCACTGGAGTGGTTGCTTCGCCTAATGAAGATAACGGCACACACACACACACACACACACACACACACACACACACACACACACACACATACACACACTACAAGGTTACCTGCTGAACACGTCTCTTATTCACTATTCGAACAAAATCCAGTAAAAAAAATTAAATGCTTTGTTATCAAGATGTAAAACTAATAGATAACACCGTAGAGCGAGTTACGTGCATAATCAGTGTTGCCGGGACACACCTATGTGGTATCAAGTGTAAGCCGTGTGGTGAGCCTGGACCGTGCTGCCTTGCCGGTACAGGTGCCCAGGCCCAGGGGTGGAGTGGTTAGCCAGCACCGCGGCACTAGTCACTACTACACCAAGCGGCCGCGACCTTGTGACCACGTGGGCTGCCTCTCTCGACTCAGTGGCGTGTGGGCGGCCTGCTTGGAGAGGTGGCTTGGTAATGGGTATAGACGTAAGCGAGGAGTAGTTACAACTTGATGACCTTGGGTACTACAGGGTTTTACGGCATTTAACAGTTTTTGGATATCGTAGGTATGTTGATAGACCAATGGAAGGTCCTGTGTGACTCAAGATAACGGTACATTATTCATTTCTTTAATATACGTAACGAGAGAGCAATGGCGCATACTGATGTTGGTACTAAATGTTATGAAATCAAGAAAAGTCGACTTGGTGTGCTGGTATGACACATATTTAGAGAACATCGACTTGTATGATGATGAACAGTAACAAGTTTTCGCCAGGCAGTAACCGCTAGTCATCCATCGCTCAGCATCACATCACGCCACGCCTTAATATAAATGAATAAATAAAAATCGACCTTTAGCACCACTCTCCCCCTACTCTCTCCACCATTCCCTACCCGTACCCCTACCCTAGTCATCACGAGTCCTGTGTGTGTGTGTGTGTGTGTGTGTCGCGGGATGAGGCACCTCACTTCCCGTCGCGCTGCCGAACAAAGAAACACGTCAGTCCGCTGCTGCTGTAATTTTTTTTTTTTCCCTTCCTTTTTTCCATCTTGTTTCTTGTCCACGCGGAATGGCGGGATGTGTACGTGAGGAAGGGAGAGAGGGAAGAGGTGGAGGAAGAGCGTCGTGAGTGCGGGTTGCAGCGTCTCCCTCCCTCTCTCCCTATCTCCCTCTTCACCCCACCTCCCGCCCTACGAGGCAGGCCACGTAAACAGCAGCAGCAGCAGCAGCAGCGTGCAGCATTTGTCACACGTATGGCAGGAAGTTATTGATCAGCCACCTCAACTAGCATGTGCGAGGGACACTGAGCCTTGGCCACGCCTCCCCTACTCCTACTCCTCCTCCTCCTCTGCCTACCTATCCTCGCTGCGGCCGCCTACGGACTTGCAGATCCACCACCACCGTCGGTCATTTCTATTTATGGCAACACATTTATTTATTCACGCTTGCACACACACACACACACACACACACACACACACACACACATACACACACACACACACACACACACACACACACACACACACCCACGATTTACGACATTCTATAAGGTGGCAATCAATCTCAGCTCTCGTCAACTCCAGTGACAGCAGTAGGTCCTGTATCTCTCTCTCTCTCTCTCTCTCTCTCTCTCTCTCTCTCTCTCTCTCTCTCTCTCTCTCTCTCTCTCTCTCTCTCTCTCTCTCTCTCTCATCTCGGGAACGCTGCTTCGGACATAGGTTTAAGCCTTAGCAGAACAGAACACCTGCCCGGGGGGGGGGATGAGGTGAGAGGTGAGCTAGGATAGGGGAAGGAAGGTAAAGGGCGGGTGTGGTGAGCCCTATACCATTGCCTCCGCCTGTGGGCACCGCGAGGCTCTTCGTAACCTTGCTCACTTGCCTTTTATAGATCGGTGTTAGTCGCTTCGCATGTTTGTCTCACTTGAGCGGCTGGTGATTTGTTAGGATTGCCTTGTATATACGTTATATGTATGTATTCCTTGACACGTCGTGAACTATTGCTGTGAGTGTGGGTGTATGTATGTGTATGTGTGTGTGTGTGTGTGTGTGTGTG
>JAPQNM010000048.1:13569435-13574435 GCA_029783475.1 Metacarcinus magister
ACCTCCTCCTCTCTCTCTCCTCTCCTCTCTCTCTTTCTCTCTCCCTCGTCCTCCTTTTCTTCCTCCTTATTTCCTTACTCCCTTACTCTCTTTATCATATTTTCCCTCACTTTCCACGCCCTTAACACCTTCAGTAGACACCTTCAGTAGACACCTTCAGTAGTATATATACATAAGCCTCTAGCAAGCCACCTTACCTTCATCTGATACTTGGATACTCACCTTTGACTTACCTTTAAATAATTAACCAAGGTGAGGGGAGAGGGGGAGGAGAAAGGGGGGAGGGTAGAGGGGAGAGGGGAGAGGAAGAGGGGGAGGGTAGAGGGTGATTAGGAAGGCGTGTTTAAGAGGTGGGGGGGGAAAGGGCGCGGCGTGGGGTTGGGGGTTTAGAAAGGGTGAGCATTGCATGAAAGTTTCGTGGTGGTGGTGGTGGTGGTGGTGGTGGTGGTGGTGGTGGTGGTGGTGGTGGTGGTGGGGCGTTGTGCATGTGAAACAGTCGTTGTTCAGTGTGATGTGTTCCTGCCTGACTGGATCTCCCTCCTCCTCCTCCTCCTCCTCCTCCTCCTCCTCCTCCTCCTCCTCCTCCTCCCTCCTCCTCCGCTTCCTTATTATATTCCTCCAGTACACACACACACACACACACACACACACACACACACACACACACACACACACACACACACACCACTATTCCCTTCCCATTCCTTCCTTTCCATTACCTGCTCTTCCTTAACTTACCTTTCCTGTGTGTGTGCGCGTGTGTGTGTGTGTGTGTGTGTGTGTGTGTGTGTGTGTGTGTGTGTGTGTGTGTGTGTGTGTTTCTGATTCTCCTTTTTGCCTACCTCTCCTTTCCTCTCCTCTCTTCTTTTCTCTCATCTCCTATCCTATCCTATCCTATTCTATCCTTTCTTCTTCTCTCCTCTCTTCACCTCCCTCCTTCCCTCCTTCCTTTCCTCCCTCCTTTCCTCCCTCCCTTAACACCTGTGCATCCAATGGCCCTTATCCACCCTTTCCTTCCCTTCCCTTCCCTTCCCTTCCCTTCCTTCCCTTCCTTTCCCTTCCCTTCCCTTCCTTTTTTTATAGTTTTTAGGTTGTATTTCTTTTTCTTTTTCTTGCTACATTTTGATTTAATTTTCATCTTTTCCTTTCCTGATATTTCACTTCCTTTTTATTTTCCCTTCTACTATTTTCTCCTCCTCTCCCCTCTCCTCAACTTTTTTTCTTTCTTTCTTCTTTTATCTTTCCTCTTCGTTTCTTTCATTTTATTGCATATCTTTACATCTTTATTTATTCATTCTTTTATTTAATCCTTACTTCCCTCCTTCCCTTCCTCCTTCCTTTCTTTATTTTCCTTACTTCTTATACTAATTTACCCTTTTCCTTTCCTCCTATACACTCCTTTCCTTCCTTTTCTTCTTCCTATCTTCACCTTTCTCTTGCAATCACTATACTAACTTTTTTTTTCCCTCCCTGTGTTTCCTCCCTCACTTTATTCCCCCATTTTCTCTTCTTCTGTATCTTCCCTTCACTTTTCCCACAACCCAATTTCCCCTCTCTCGCTCCCTTCATTATTTCCCTCAGCTATTTTTACTCTCTTTTCCGTCTCTTCTCATCTTCAATTCTTCCCCTCAGTTTCCTTCCCTCCTCTTCCTTACCCTCCCTATCCCTCCCCTCGTCTCCCCTCACACCACTTATTTTCTACTTCCGAAAGACCAGCTCCAAACCCCTCACTTCCTCCCTCACTTCCTCCCTCACTTCCTCCTTCCCCTCTGTTTTCCCTTTCCTTTCCTTTAGTCTTTTCTATATCTCTTTCTTTTTCTTCATTCTCGATCCTCCTACTCCCTTTTTATCTATATGTTCCCCTTCCTTCTCTCCCCTCTTCCTTCTCATTACTTTTCTCCCCTCTCTTGAAGCCTCTTTTTCCTCTCGTTTACCTTCCCTTCATTCACAATCTCCAAGCTCCCTCATTCCTTCACCCTCCTTTCTATTTCGTCATTTACCCTATATCTACCCTTTTTCATTCTTTTTTATCTTCATCTTTCCCCCTCTTCCTTCCTTTCCCCTTCGGTCTTCTCACTCTCCTCTCCATCCCACCGTTTCTCTCCTCTTTACCCTTTCTTATCCTTTACCCCCCTACTCTCCCCCTTCCTTGTCCCCTTTCCCCTTTATCCCTCCCTTCGTTCCCCTCACCCTCCCCTCCATCACACACTCGCCTCGGCATAATTCCTTGTAATTGCAATGACCTTTACCGAACTGCAGTGTGGGAGGCGTTGTTTAGGGTGGTGGGGGAGGGGAGGGGAAGGAGAGGAGGAGGAGGAGGAGGGGAAGAGGTAGGATTCAGGATAAGGGAAGGCACCACAGGAAGAGGGGAGGAGCAGAAAGAGGACTAAGAGTAATGATTAAAAGTAAAAAGCAAATTCGTGAAACTTGAAATCCGATCATATCCTCAGAAATCTCAGTGACGTGGAAGGTAAAGAAAGAAAGAAGAGGGAGGGAAGGACGTGTTATTAGTATCTTTCGTGGAAGCTTCCCATTTTTTTATCACTAGAATGTGTTATTTGTACGTATGTTTATCTCAATAACATTTAGGATTTTCCAGAAGCCTAATCTTTATCACCGCTTGGAGTAACTTATTCATGACTCCTTTTTATTCTTAACCAAGCTTTTTATTTTTGTGTAGTCTGAAGTTTATTTTATCTATATATTCATCTACACTTTAAAATCAATTAATTAATGTCCAGTCTTGTTCTGTCTATCTAAAATAAAATAAAAAAGAGGACAGTCAAGGTTTTTATTGGTAAGATCTTCATTGCTATAAGGTTTTTCATCCCATTAAATACAGTTATAATACTATCTTTCATTCTGCTTTGCTCGGTTGGATATAATAAGTTTAGCTTTTCCTAAGTTTCTCTTTTCACCAAAGGCTTTATATTCTTGGGGTCAGTCTTGTCACCCTGCATTGCTCGTCTCCATGCAGCTGATCCGTGCCATGATGAACAGACTCAGAACTGTACTAAATAATGTAAATAATGTAAATATTCCCTCACTCATGCTAAGTAAACTGCAATATCACGCTGAAAGGTTATATTGCCAATGCTTCTGTCTGTTAGCCTCGTTACTAACACTAATGTCTACCTTCCTATTAAGAGTTAGAGTAAGAAAAAGAGTAAGAGTCTTTCACCTTTTTTTTTTTCTTTAATCAATGTTTTTATTATGTAATTTGTGGTATGTATTGATCTGCTCCCTTATTCAGCACTTGATATTTTGTTAGGTTAAATGTCATCCAGCGTCCCTCTACCCGCTCCGGTGACTGATGTAACTTACTACTTCCTGTGTGTGTGTGTGTGTGTGTGTGTGTGTGTACTAGCGTCGGATTGTTCTAGAAGTCCATGTAGGATTGTGATTTTTGTGTTTTGTGGACATTTTTTTCCGGAAGTTGCCTTTTGATAACACATAACACACACACACACACACACACACACACACACACACACACACACACACACACACACACACACACACACACACACACACACACACACACACACACACACACACACACACACACACACACACACACACACACACACACACACACCGAACAATCATAACATACTTAAAACTTACACGAAATGGCGATGTTTTCTCTTTCTTTTATTTACAATGACGCGGACCACCTGGCATCCATTTCATGACACACCGGTTGGAACACACACACACACACACACACACACACACACACACACACACACACACACACACACACACACACCACAACACACACACACCCACACACACACACGAAAAAACATAACTGCTGGCCATACCGAAGAGACTTAAGAAAATGTAAATCAAGAGAAGAGAAAAAAATGCAAATTATACATGAAACACTTAACAGTAGGGAAC
Organism: Metacarcinus magister; assembly: GCA_029783475.1. Lineage (NCBI taxonomy): Eukaryota > Metazoa > Arthropoda > Malacostraca > Decapoda > Cancridae > Metacarcinus > Metacarcinus magister. Next base: position 13,573,342 of record JAPQNM010000048.1, read on the forward strand.
CACCCCCGCTAAGGGCACCCTCTACCCTCCACCCCCCCCTAAGGGCACCCTCCACCCCCCCTTCCCCTCACAGCCTCCCTATCCCTACTCACCTCCTCCCTCAACTCTCCTACTCCCCTCAAACCCTCACTCTTTACCTCCCCACCTCCCCCCACCACCTCCACCCCACCAACTCTCCCCTGTGCCTCCAACCCTTGCCAATCTCCCTCACTAGAACGGCATCTTCTCTCTCTCTCTCTCTCTCTCTCTCTCTCTCTCTCTCTCTCTCTCTCTCTCTCTCTCTCTCTCTCTCTCTCTCTCTCTCTCTCTCTCTCTCTCTCTCTCTTTTCACTCTTCCATGTCTCTGCTTTCCATTCTTCCCTTTCCTCGGCCTCCCTCCTTCCCTATATCTGTCTTCACTTTCTCTCGCCTTCCCTCCCCCATCTCCCTCCTTCTCTCCCTTCCTCCATCCTTCAGTAGGACCTTCGGGGAGGCGTTTAAAGTGTTCCGCAGAGACTCAGTTGAAGGGAAAGACACTAGGGACCTCCTCCTTCTCCTCCTCCTCCTCCGCTCCTCTCCACCCCTCTCATCCCGTCCCCTCCTACTCTCTCCTCCCCTCGCCACTCCTCCTCCTCCTCCTCCCCGTTGCTCGTCTAGGACCCCGACTTCCTTTGTTGCAAGGTTTGTTTCATTATTCAGGCGGAGGCGTCCTCGTTGGGATGCAGGTGAGGGGCGGGACACCTGGAGGGCCACACTACGGCCGCGGCGCTGGACCCTGCTGCTCCTACTACTGCTGCTGCTTCTGCTAACCCTATGTAGTTTATCTGTCCGCCTGCTGGATGAGGATGCTTGTCGAGTGAGAGTGAGGTGAAGGAGCAAGGGATGGGATAAAGGAGAGGTCAGGATGTACTTTGGGTATTAGGGTGTGTGAGTGTGTGAGTGTGTAAGTTTGTTTGCTTCATGTGTTGCCTTGTGTGTTCCGTTGCGTGTGAGTTGTGTTGTGTTGCGTGGTGCTTCTGTGGCTGTGGGATTATCCATGTGAGTGACTTGCTGTTTGTGTTTGTAGCTATCCCTCTGTGTGTGTGTGTGTGTGTGTGTGTGTGTGTGTGTGTGTG
>JAPQNM010000048.1:13581935-13596935 GCA_029783475.1 Metacarcinus magister
TTTCGAGAAAATGAGGAGGAAAATCATGTTTTTATATAAATATTAAGTTTCATTTTACTGCATAATTATTAGTCATAGAATGAATATTCATAATGACAGTTGTACAGTTTAATTAGGTCTATCAGATGCTGCAATGATATTTCCAATATCTCTAATACCTTTCGAGAAAATGAGGAGGAAAGTCATGTTTTATATATAAAAATACGGTTTTATTTTACTGCGTAATTATTAGTCATAGAACAAATATTCATAATATCAGTTGTACAGTTGAATTACGTTTATCAGATGATGCAATGATATTTCCAATATCTCTAATAGCTTTCGAGAAAACGAGGAAGAAAGTAATTAAAAAAAAGTAAAATTCAGTATTTATTAGTACTAGGGCAAATATTCATAATGACATTAGTAGATTTTAATTAGGTCTATCAGATGCTGCAATGATATTTCGTATATCTCTAATAGCTTTCGAGAAAATGTGGAGGAAAGTCATGTTTTTATATAAATATATAGTTTCATTTTACTGCGTAATTATTAGTCATAGAACAAATATTCATAATGTCAGTTTTACAGTTTAATTAGGTCTATCAGATGCTGCAATGATATTTCCAATATCTCTAATAGCTTTCGAGAAAATGAGGAGGAAAATCATGTTTTTATATAAATATTAAGTTTCATTTTACTGCATAATTATTAGTCATAGAATGAATATTCATAATGACAGTTTTACAGTTTAATTAGGTCTATCAGATGCTGCAATGATATTTCCAATATCTCTAATAGCTTTCGAGAAAATGAGGAGGAAAATCATGTTTTTATATAAATATTAAGTTTCATTTTACTGCATAATTATTAGTCATAGAATGAATATTCATAATGACAGTTGTAAAGTTTAATTAGGTCTATCAGATGCTGCAATGATATTTCCAATATCTCTAATAGCTTTCGAGAAAATAAGGAGGAAAGTCATGTTTTTATATAAAAATACGGTTTTATTTTACTGCGTAATTATTAGTCATAGAACAAATATTCATAATATCAGTTGTACAGTTGAATTACGTGTATCAGATGATGCAATGATATTTCCAATATCTCTAATAGCTTTCGAGAAAACGAGGAAGAAAGTAATTAAAAAAAAAGTAAAATTCAGTATTTATTAGTACTAGTGCAAATATTCATAATGACAGTAGTAGATTTTAATTAGGTCTATCAGATGCTGCAATGATATTTCGAATATCTCTAATAGCTTTCGAGAAAATGAGGAGGAAAGTCATGTTTTTATATAAATATATAGTTTCATTTTACTGCGTAATTATTAGTCATAGAAAAAATATTCATAATGTCAGTTTTATAGTTTAATTAGGTCTATCAGATGCTGCAATGATATTTCCAATATCTCTAATAGCTTTCGATAAAATGAGGAGGAAAATCATGTTTTTATATAAATATTAAGTTTCATTTTACTGCATAATTATTAGTCATAGAATGAATATTCATAATGACAATTGTACAGTTTAATTAGGTCTATCAGATGCTGCAATGATATTTCCAATGTCTCTAATAGCTTTCAAGAAAATGAGGAGGAAAGTCATGTTTTTATATAAATATATAGTTTCATTTTACTGCGTAATTATTAGTCATAGAACAAATATTCATAATGTCAGTTTTACAGTTTAATTAGGTCTATCAGATGCCTCAATGATATTTCCAATATCTCTAATAGCTTTCGAGAAAATGAGGAGGAAAATCATGTTTTTATATAAATATTAAGTTTCATTTTACTGCATAATTATTAGTCATAGAATGAATATTCATAATGACAGTTGTACAGTTTAATTAGGTCTATCAGATGCTGCAATGATATTTCCAATATCTCTAATACCTTTCGAGAAAATGAGGAGGAAAGTCATGTTTATATATAAAAATACGGTTTTATTTTACTGCGTAATTATTAGTCATAGAACAAATATTCATAATATCAGTTGTACAGTTGAATTACGTTTATCAGATGATGCAATGATATTTCCAATATCTCTAATAGCTTTCGAGAAAACGAGGAAGAAAGTAATTAAAAAAAAAGTAAAATTCAGTATTTATTAGTACTAGGGCAAATATTCATAATGACATTAGTAGATTTTAATTAGGTCTATCAGATGCTGCAATGATATTTCGTATATCTCTAATAGCTTTCGAGAAAATGTGGAGGAAAGTCATGTTTTTATATAAATATATAGTTTCATTTTACTGCGTAATTATTAGTCATAGAACAAATATTCATAATGTCAGTTTTACAGTTTAATTAGGTCTATCAGATGCTGCAATGATATTTCCAATATCTCTAATAGCTTTCGAGAAAATGAGGAGGAAAATCATGTTTTTATATAAATATTAAGTTTCATTTTACTGCATAATTATTAGTCATAGAATGAATATTCATAATGACAGTTTTACAGTTTAATTAGGTCTATCAGATGCTGCAATGATATTTCCAATATCTCTAATAGCTTTCGAGAAAATGAGGAGGAAAATCATGTTTTTATATAAATATTAAGTTTCATTTTACTGCATAATTATTAGTCATAGAATGAATATTCATAATGACAGTTGTAAAGTTTAATTAGGTCTATCAGATGCTGCAATGATATTTCCAATATCTCTAATAGCTTTCGAGAAAATAAGGAGGAAAGTCATGTTTTTATATAAAAATACGGTTTTATTTTACTGCGTAATTATTAGTCATAGAACAAATATTCATAATATCAGTTGTACAGTTGAATTACGTGTATCAGATGATGCAATGATATTTCCAATATCTCTAATAGCTTTCGAGAAAACGAGGAAGAAAGTAATTAAAAAAAAAGTAAAATTCAGTATTTATTAGTACTAGTGCAAATATTCATAATGACAGTAGTAGATTTTAATTAGGTCTATCAGATGCTGCAATGATATTTCCAATATCTCTAATAGCTTTCGAGAAAATGAGGAGGAAAGTCATGTTTTTATATAAATATATAGTTTCATTTTACTGCGTAATTATTAGTCATAGAAAAAATATTCATAATGTCAGTTTTATAGTTTAATTAGGTCTATCAGATGCTGCAATGATATTTCCAATATCTCTAATAGCTTTCGATAAAATGAGGAGGAAAATCATGTTTTTATATAAATATTAAGTTTCATTTTACTGCATAATTATTAGTCATAGAATGAATATTCATAATGACAATTGTACAGTTTAATTAGGTCTATCAGATGCTGCAATGATATTTCCAATGTCTCTAATAGCTTTCAAGAAAATGAGGAGGAAAGTCATGTTTTTATATAAATATATAGTTTCATTTTACTGCGTAATTATTAGTCATAGAACAAATATTCATAATGTCAGTTTTACAGTTTAATTAGGTCTATCAGATGCCTCAATGATATTTCCAATATCTCTAATAGCTTTCGAGAAAATGAGGAGGAAAATCATGTTTTTATATAAATATTAAGTTTCATTTTACTGCATAATTATTAGTCATAGAATGAATATTCATAATGACAGTTGTACAGTTTAATTAGGTCTATCAGATGCTGCAATGATATTTCCAATATCTCTAATACCTTTCGAGAAAATGAGGAGGAAAGTCATGTTTATATATAAAAATACGGTTTTATTTTACTGCGTAATTATTAGTCATAGAACAAATATTCATAATATCAGTTGTACAGTTGAATTACGTTTATCAAATGATGCAATGATATTTCCAATATCTCTAATAGCTTTCGAGAAAACGAGGAAGAAAGTAATTAAAAAAAAAGTAAAATTCAGTATTTATTAGTACTAGGGCAAATATTCATAATGACATTAGTAGATTTTAATTAGGTCTATCAGATGCTGCAATGATATTTCGTATATCTCTAATAGCTTTCGAGAAAATGTGGAGGAAAGTCATGTTTTTATATAAATATATAGTTTCATTTTACTGCGTAATTATTAGTCATAGAACAAATATTCATAATGTCAGTTTTACAGTTTAATTAGGTCTATCAGATGCTGCAATGATATTTCCAATATCTCTAATAGCTTTCGAGAAAATGAGGAGGAAAATCATGTTTTTATATAAATATTAAGTTTCATTTTACTGCATAATTATTAGTCATAGAATGAATATTCATAATGACAGTTTTACAGTTTAATTAGGTCTATCAAATGCTGCAATGATATTTCCAATATCTCTAATAGCTTTCGAGAAAATGAGGAGGAAAATCATGTTTTTATATAAATATTAAGTTTCATTTTACTGCATAATTATTAGTCATAGAATGAATATTCATAATGACAGTTGTACAGTTTAATTAGGTATATCAAATGCTGCAATGATATTTCCAATATCTCTAATAGCTTTCGAGAAAATGAGGAGGAAAGTCATGTTTTTATATAAAAATACGGTTTTATTTTACTGCGTAATTATTAGTCATAGAACAAATATTCATAATATCAGTTGTAGAGTTGAATTACGTGTATCAGATGATGCAATGATATTTCCAATCTCTCTAATGGCTTTCGAGAAAACGAGGAAGAAAATAATTTAAAAAAAAGTAAAATTCAGTATTTATTAGTACTAGTGCAAATATTCATAATGACAGTAATAGATTTTAATTAGGTCTATCAGATGCTGCAATGATATTTCGAATATCTCTAATAGCTTTCGAGAAAATGAGGACGAAATTCATGTTTTTATATAAATATATAGTTTCATTTTACTGCGTAATTATTAGTCATAGAACAAATATTCATAATGTCAGTTTTACAGTTTAATTAGGTCTATCAGATGCTGCAATGATATTTCCAATATCTCTAATAGCTTTCGAGAAAATGAGGAGGAAAATCATGTTTTTATATAAATATTAAGTTTCATTTTACTGCATAATTATTAGTCATAGAATGAATATTCATAATGACAGTTGTAAAGTTTAATTAGGTCTATCAGATGCTGCAATGATATTTCCAATATCTCTAATAGCTTTCGAGAAAATAAGGAGGAAAGTCATGTTTTTATATAAAAATACGGTTTTATTTTACTGCGTAATTATTAGTCATAGAACAAATATTCATAATATCAGTTGTACAGTTGAATTACGTGTATCAGATGATGCAATGATATTTCCAATATCTCTAATAGCTTTCGAGAAAACGAGGAAGAAAGTAATTAAAAAAAAAGTAAAATTCAGTATTTATTAGTACTAGGGCAAATATTCATAATGACATTAGTAGATTTTAATTAGGTCTATCAGATGCTGCAATGATATTTCGAATATCTCTAATAGCTTTCGAGAAAATGAGGAGGAAAGTCATGTTTTTATATAAATATATAGTTTCATTTTACTGCGTAATTATTAGTCATAGAACAAAGATTCATAATGTCAGTTTTACAGTTTAATTAAGTCTATCAGATGCTACAATGATATTTCCAATATCTCTAATAGCTTTCGAGAAAATGAGGAGGAAAATCATGTTTTTATATAAATATTAAGTTTCATTTTACTGCATAATTATTAGTCATAGAATGAATATTCATAATGACAGTTTTACAGTTTAATTAGGTCTATCAGATGCTGCAATGATATTTCCAATATCTCTAATAGCTTTCGAGAAAATGAGGAGGAAAATCATGTTTTTATATAAATATTAAGTTTCATTTTACTGCATAATTATTAGTCATAGAATGAATATTCATAATGACAGTTGTACAGTTTAATTAGGTATATCAAATGCTGCAATGATATTTCCAATATCTCTAATAGCTTTCGAGAAAATGAGGAGGAAAGTCATGTTTTTATATAAAAATACGGTTTTATTTTACTGCGTAATTATTAGTCATAGAACAAATATTCATAATATCAGTTGTAGAGTTGAATTACGTGTATCAGATGATGCAATGATATTTCCAATCTCTCTAATGGCTTTCGAGAAAACGAGGAAGAAAATAATTTAAAAAAAGTAAAATTCAGTATTTATTAGTACTAGTGCAAATATTCATAATGACAGTAATAGATTTTAATTAGGTCTATCAGATGCTGCAATGATATTTCGAATATCTCTAATAGCTTTCGAGAAAATGAGGACGAAATTCATGTTTTTATATAAATATATAGTTTCATTTTACTGCGTAATTATTAGTCATAGAACAAATATTCATAATGTCAGTTTTACAGTTTAATTAGGTCTATCAGATGCTGCAATGATATTTCCAATATCTCTAATAGCTTTCGAGAAAATGAGGAGGAAAATCATGTTTTTATATAAATATTAAGTTTCATTTTACTGCATAATTATTAGTCATAGAATGAATATTCATAATGACAGTTGTAAAGTTTAATTAGGTCTATCAGATGCTGCAATGATATTTCCAATATCTCTAATAGCTTTCGAGAAAATAAGGAGGAAAGTCATGTTTTTATATAAAAATACGGTTTTATTTTACTGCGTAATTATTAGTCATAGAACAAATATTCATAATATCAGTTGTACAGTTGAATTACGTGTATCAGATGATGCAATGATATTTCCAATATCTCTAATAGCTTTCGAGAAAACGAGGAAGAAAGTAATTAAAAAAAAAGTAAAATTCAGTATTTATTAGTACTAGGGCAAATATTCATAATGACATTAGTAGATTTTAATTAGGTCTATCAGATGCTGCAATGATATTTCGAATATCTCTAATAGCTTTCGAGAAAATGAGGAGGAAAGTCATGTTTTTATATAAATATATAGTTTCATTTTACTGCGTAATTATTAGTCATAGAACAAAGATTCATAATGTCAGTTTTACAGTTTAATTAAGTCTATCAGATGCTACAATGATATTTCCAATATCTCTAATAGCTTTCGAGAAAATGAGGAGGAAAATCATGTTTTTATATAAATATTAAGTTTCATTTTACTGCATAATTATTAGTCATAGAATGAATATTCATAATGACAGTTTTACAGTTTAATTAGGTCTATCAGATGCTGCAATGATATTTCCAATATCTCTAATAGCTTTCGAGAAAATGAGGAGGAAAATCATGTTTTTATATAAATATTAAGTTTCATTTTACTGCATAATTATTAGTCATAGAATGAATATTCATAATGACAGTTGTACAGTTTAATTAGGTATATCAAATGCTGCAATGATATTTCCAATATCTCTAATAGCTTTCGAGAAAATGAGGAGGAAAGTCATGTTTTTATATAAAAATACGGTTTTATTTTACTGCGTAATTATTAGTCATAGAACAAATATTCATAATATCAGTTGTAGAGTTGAATTACGTGTATCAGATGATGCAATGATATTTCCAATCTCTCTAATGGCTTTCGAGAAAACGAGGAAGAAAATAATTTTAAAAAAAGTAAAATTCAGTATTTATTAGTACTAGTGCAAATATTCATAATGACAGTAATAGATTTTAATTAGGTCTATCAGATGCTGCAATGATATTTCGAATATCTCTAATAGCTTTCGAGAAAATGAGGACGAAATTCATGTTTTTATATAAATATATAGTTTCATTTTACTGCGTAATTATTAGTCATAGAACAAATATTCATAATGTCAGTTTTACAGTTTAATTAGGTCTATCAGATGCTGCAATGATATTTCCAATATCTCTAATAGCTTTCGAGAAAATGAGGAGGAAAATCATGTTTTTATATAAATATTAAGTTTCATTTTACTGCATAATTATTAGTCATAGAATGAATATTCATAATGACAGTTGTAAAGTTTAATTAGGTCTATCAGATGCTGCAATGATATTTCCAATATCTCTAATAGCTTTCGAGAAAATAAGGAGGAAAGTCATGTTTTTATATAAAAATACGGTTTTATTTTACTGCGTAATTATTAGTCATAGAACAAATATTCATAATATCAGTTGTACAGTTGAATTACGTGTATCAGATGATGCAATGATATTTCCAATATCTCTAATAGCTTTCGAGAAAACGAGGAAGAAAGTAATTAAAAAAAAAGTAAAATTCAGTATTTATTAGTACTAGGGCAAATATTCATAATGACATTAGTAGATTTTAATTAGGTCTATCAGATGCTGCAATGATATTTCGAATATCTCTAATAGCTTTCGAGAAAATGAGGAGGAAATCATGTTTTTATATAAATATATAGTTTCATTTTACTGCGTAATTATTAGTCATAGAAAAAATATTCATAATGTCAGTTTTATAGTTTAATTAGGTCTATCAGATGCTGCAATGATATTTCCAATATCTCTAATAGCTTTCGAGAAAATGAGGAGGAAAGTCATGTTTTTATATAAATATATAGTTTCATTTTACTGCGTAATTATTAGTCATAGAACAAATATTCATAATGTCAGTTTTACAGTTTAATTAGGTCTATCAGATGCCTCAATGATATTTCCAATATCTCTAATAGCTTTCGAGAAAATGAGGAGGAAAATCATGTTTTTATATAAATATTAAGTTTCATTTTACTGCATAATTATTAGTCATAGAATGAATATTCATAATGACAGTTGTACAGTTTAATTAGGTCTATCAGATGCTGCAATGATATTTCCAATATCTCTAATACCTTTCGAGAAAATGAGGAGGAAAGTCATGTTTTATATAAAAATACGGTTTTATTTTACTGCGTAATTATTAGTCATAGAACAAATATTCATAATATCAGTTGTACAGTTGAATTAGGTTTATCAGATGATGCAATGATATTTCCAATATCTCTAATAGCTTTCGAGAAAACGAGGAAGAAAGTAATTAAAAAAAAAGTAAAATTCAGTATTTATTAGTACTAGGGCAAATATTCATAATGACATTAGTAGATTTTAATTAGGTCTATCAGATGCTGCAATGATATTTCGTATATCTCTAATAGCTTTCGAGAAAATGTGGAGGAAATTCATGTTTTTATATAAATATATAGTTTCATTTTACTGCGTAATTATTAGTCATAGAACAAATATTCATAATGTCAGTTTTACAGTTTAATTAGGTCTATCAGATGCTTTAATGATATTTCCAATATCTCTAATAGCTTTCGAGAAAATGAGGAGGAAAGTCATGTTTTTATATAAAAATACGGTTTTATTTTACTGCGTAATTATTAGTCATAGAACAAATATTCATAATATCAGTTGTACAGTTGAATTACGTGTATCAGATGATGCAATGATATTGCCAATATCTCTAATAGCTTTCGAGAAAACGAGGAAGAAAGTAATTAAAAAAAAAGTAAAATTCAGTTTTTATTAGTACTAGGGCAAATATTCATAATGACATTAGTAGATTTTAATTAGGTCTATCAGATGCTGCAATGATATTTCGTATATCTCTAATAGCTTTCGAGAAAATGAGGAGGAAAGTCATGTTTTTATATAAAAATATAGTTTCATTTTACTGCGTAATTATTAGTCATAGAACAAATATTCATAATGTCAGTTTTACAGTTTAATTAGGTCTATCAGATGTTGCAATGATATTTCCAATATCTCTAATAGCTTTCGAGAAAATGAGGAGGAAAATCATGTTTTTATATAAATATTAAGTTCCATTTTACTGCATAATTATTAGTCGTAGAATGAATATTCATAATGACAGTTTTACAGTTTAATTAGGTCTATTAGATGTTGCAATGATATTTCCAATATCTCGAATAGCTTTCGAGAAAATGAGGAGGAAAATCATGTTTTTATATAAATATTAAGATTCATTTTACTGCATAATTATTAGTCATAGAATGAATATTCATAATGACAGTTGTACAGTTTAATTAGGTCTATCAGATGCTGCAATGATATTTCCAATGTCTCTAATAGCTTTCGAGAAAATGAGGAGGAAAGTCATGTTTTTTATATAAATATATAGTTTCATTTTACTGCGTAATTATTAGTCATAGAACAAATATTCATAATGTCAATTTTACAGTTTAATTAGGTTTATCAGATTCCTCAATGATATTTCCAATATCTCTAATAGCTTTCGAGAAAATGAGGAGGAAAATCATGTTTTTATATAAATATTAAGTTTCATTTTACTGCATAATTATTAGTCATAGAATGAATATTCATAATGACAGTTGTACAGTTTAATTAGGTCTATCAGATGCTGCAATGATATTTCCAATATCTCTAATAGCTTTCGAGAAAATGAGGAGGAAAGTCATGTTTTTATATAAAAATACGGTTTTATTTTACTGCGTAATTATTAGTCATAGAACAAATATTCATAATATCAGTTGTACAGTTGAATTACGTGTATCAGATGATGCAATGATATTTCCAATATCTCTAATAGCTTTCGAGAAAACGAGGAAGAAAGTAATTAAAAAAAAAGTAAAATTCAGTATTTATTAGTACTAGTGCAAATATTCATAATGACATTAGTAGATTTTAATTAGGTCTATCAGATGCTGCAATGATATTTCAAATATCTCTAATAGCTTTCGAGAAAATGAGGAGGAAAGTCATGTTTTTATATAAATATATAGTTTCATTTTACTGCGTAATTATTAGTCATAGAACAAATATTCATAATGTCAGTTTTACAGTTTAATTAGGTCTATCAGATGCTGCAATGATATTTCCCATATCTCTAATAGCTTTCGAGAAAATGAGGAGGAAAATCATGTTTTTATATAAATATTAAGTTTCATTTTACTGCATTATTATTAGTCGTAGAATGAATATTGATAATGACAGTTTTACAGTTTAATTAGGTCTATCAGATGCTGCAATGATATTTCCAATATCTCGAATAGCTTTCGAGAAAATGAGGAGGAAAATCATGTTTTTATATAAATATTAAGTTTCATTTTACTGCATAATTATTAGTCATAGAATGAATATTCATAATGACAGTTTTACAGTTTAATTAGGTCTATCAGATGCTGCAATGATATTTCCAATATCTCTAATAGCTTTCGAGAAAATGAGGAGGAAAATCATGTTTTTATATAAATATTAAGTTTCATTTTACTGCATAATTATTAGTCATAGAATGAATATTCATAATGACAGTTGTACAGTTTAATTAGGTCTATCAGATGCTGCAATGATATTTCCAATATCTCTAATAGCTTTCGAGAAAATGAGGAGGAAAGTCATGTTTTTATATAAAAATACGGTTTTATTTTACTGCGTAATTATTAGTCATAGAACAAATATTCATAATATCAGTTGTAGAGTTGAATTACGTGTATCAGATGATGCAATGATATTTCCAATCTCTCTAATGGCTTTCGAGAAAACGAGGAAGAAAGTAATTAAAAAAAAAGTAAAATTCAGTATTTATTAGTACTAGTGCAAATATTCATAATGACAGTAATAGATTTTAATTAGGTCTATCAGATGCTGCAATGATATTTCGAATATCTCTAATAGCTTTCGAGAAAATGAGGAGGAAAGTCATGTTTTTATATAAATATATAGTTTCATTTTACTGCGTAATTATTAGTCATAGAACAAATATTTATAATGTCAGTTTTACAGTTTAATTAGGTCTATCAGATGCTGCAATGATATTTCCCATATCTCTAATAGCTTTCGAGAAAATGAGGAGGAAAATCATGTTTTTATATAAATATTAAGTTTCATTTTACTGCATAATTATTAGTCGTAGAATGAATATTGATAATGACAGTTTTACAGTTTAATTAGGTCTATCAGATGCTGCAATGATATTTCCAATATCTCGAATAGCTTTCGAGAAAATGAGGAGGAAAATCATGTTTTTATATAAATATTAAGTTTCATTTTACTGCATAATTATTAGTCATAGAATGAATATTCATAATGACAGTTGTACAGTTTAATTAGTTCTATCAGATGCTGCAATGATATTTCCAATGTCTCTAATAGCTTTCGAGAAAATGAGGAAGAAAGTCATGTTTTTATATAAATATATAGTTTCATTTTACTGCGTAATTATTAGTCATAGAACAAATATTCATAATGTCAGTTTTACAGTTTAATTAGGTCTATCAGATGCTGCAATGATATTTCCAATATCTCGAATAGCTTTCGAGAAAAGGAGGAGGAAAATCATGTTTTTATATAAATATTAAGTTTCATTTTACTGCATAATTATTAGTCATAGAATGAATATTCATAATGACAGTTGTACAGTTTAATTAGGTCTATCAGATGCTGCAATGATATTTCCAATGTCTCTAATAGCTTTCGAGAAAATGAGGAGGAAAGTCATGTTTTTATATAAATATATAGTTTCATTTTACTGCGTAATTATTAGTCATAGAACAAATATTCATAATGTCAGTTTTACAGTTTAATTAGGTCTATCAGATGCTGCAATGATATTTCCAATATCTCTAATAGCTTCCGAGAAAATGAGGAGGAAAATCATGTTTTTATATAAAAATACGGTTTTATTTTACTGCATAATTATTAGTCATAGAACAAATATTCATAATATCAGTTGTACAGTTGAATTACGTGTATCAGATGATGCAATGATATTTCCAATATCTCTAATAGCTTTCGAGAAAACGAGGAAGAAACTAATTTAAAAAAAAGTAAAATTCAGTATTTATTAGTACTAGTGCAAATATTTATAATGACATTAGTAGATTGAAAATAGGTCTATCAGATGCTGCAATGATATTTCGAATATCTCTAATAGCTTTCGAGAAAATGAGGAGGAAAGTCATGTTTTTATATAAATATATAGTTTCATTTTACTGCGTAATTATTAGTCATAGAACAAATATTCATAATGTCAGTTTTATAGTTTAATTAGGTCTATCAGATGCTGCAATGATATTTCCAATATCTCTAATAGCTTTCGATAAAATGAGGAGGAAAATCATGTTTATATATAAATATTAAGTTTCATTTTACTGCATAATTATTAGTCGTAGAATGAATATTCATAATGACAGTTTTACAGTTTAATTAGGTTTATCAGATGTTGCATTGATATTTCCAATATCTCGAATAGCTTTCGAGAAAATGAGGAGGAAAATCATGTTTTTATATAAATATTAAGTTTCATTTTACTGCATAATTATTAGTCATAGAATGAATATTCATAATGACAGTTGTACAGTTTAATTAGGTCTATCAGATGCTGCAATGATATTTCCAATATCTCTAATAGCTTTCGAGAAAATGAGGAGGAAAGTCATGTTTATATATAAAAATACGGTTTTATTTTACTGCATAATTATTAGTCATAGAACAAATATTCAAATTATCAGTTGTACAGTTGAATTACGTGTATCAATATTTATTTTTATCATTGAAATATTTTTTTATCATTAATATTTATTTTTATCGTTAATATTTATTTTTATCATTAATATTTATTTTTTATCATTATTATTTATTTTTATCATTAAAATTTATTTTTATCATTAATATTTATTTTTATCATTAATATTTATTTTTTATCATTATTATTTATTTTTATCATTATTATTTATTTATATCATTAATATTTATTTGTATCATTAATATTTATTTTTATCATTAATATTTATTTTTATCATTAATATTTATTTTTATCATTAATATTTATTTTTATCATTAATATTTATTTTTATCATTAATATTTATTTTTATCATTAATATTTATTTTTATCATTAATATTTATTTTTATCATTATTATTTATTTTTATCATTAATATTTATTTTTATCATTAATATTTATTTTTTATCATTATTATTTATTTTTATCATTATTATTTATTTTTATCATTAATATTTATTTTTATCATTAATATTTATTTTTATCATTAATATTTATTTTTATCATTAATATTTATTTTTATCATTAATATTTATTTTTATCATTAATATATATTTTTATCATTATTATTTATTTTTATGTTCATTATTTACTTTTATCATCATTATTTATTTCTATCATCATTATTTATTTTTATCATCAATATTTATTTTTATCATCAATATTTATTTTTATCATAAATATTTATTTTTATCATTAATATTTATTTTTATCATTAATATTTATTTTTATCATTAATATTTATTTTTATCATTATTATTTATTTTTATCATTAATATTTATTTTTATCATTAATATTTATTTTTATCATTAATATTTATATTTATCATTAATATTTATTTTTATTATTAATATTAATTTTTATCATTAATATTTATTTTGTATCATTAATATTTATTTTTATCATTAATATTTATTTTTATCATTAATATTTATTTTTTATCATTAATATTTATTTTTATCATTAATATTTATTTTTATCATTAATATTTATTTTTATCATTAATATTTATTTTTATCATTAATATTTATTTTTATCATTATTATTTATTTTTATCATTATTATTTATTTTTATCATTATTATTTATTTTTATCATTAATATTTATTTTTATCATTAATATTTATTTTTATCATTAATATTTATTTTTATCATTAATATTTATTTTTATCATTAATATTTATTTTTTTATCATTATTATTTATTTTTATCATTATAATTTATTTGTATCATTATTATTTATTTGTATCATTAATATTTATTTTTATCATTAATATTTATTTTTATCATTAATATTTATATTTATCATTAATATTTATTTTTATCATTAATATTTATTTTTATCATTAATATTTATTTTTATCATTATTAATTATTTTTATCATTAATATTTATTTTTTATCATTAATATTTATTTTTTATCATTATTATTTATTTTTATCATTGATATTTATTTTTATCATTAATATTTAATTTTATCATTAATATTTATTTTTATCATTAATATTTATTTTTATCTTTAATATTTATTTTTATCATTAATATTTATTTTTATCATTAATATTTATTTTTATCATTATTATTTATTTTTATCATCATTATTTATTTTTATCATCATTACTTGTTTTTATCATCATTATTTATTTTTATCATCAATATTTATTTTTATCATCAATATTTATTTTTATCATTAATATTTATTTTTATCATTAATATTTAT
>JAPQNM010000048.1:13601935-13604435 GCA_029783475.1 Metacarcinus magister
CATTTTTATTTTTAACACCACTCATCTTCCCTTTTTTCTCTCTCATTATCATTTATATGGCCCTTCTGTTTTTTTTTCTTTTCTCTCTCTTTTTTTTCTTTCCTTTTTTTTTCTTTTTAATATCGTTCAGCTGCTTTTATGCATGTTTTCATTTTTTTTCATTTTTATTTGTTTGATATGTGTTCATTTTTTACCTCCATCCTCCTCCTCCTCCTCCTCCTCCTCCTCCTCCTCCTCCTCTTCTTCTTCTTCTCCATTTTCATTCATTTTCATCATGTCTTCTCGTTTTCCTCTTTATCTGTCTGTTTTGTAACGTTATCTTGCCTTTTTTTCCCTCCTTCCATGCAGCTCTTACCCAGTTCCTCTTCCTCTTCCTCTTCCTCCTCCTCCTCCTCCTCCTCCTCCTCCTCCTCCTCCTCTCTTTCCCTCCTTCCTCTACGTTCATTCATCTTTTCGCTCTTTTCCTCCTCTCCTCCTCCTCCTCCTCCTCCTTCTCCTTCCTCTTCCTCTTCCTCTTCTTCCTCTCGTTTTCTTTCCTCAAATATTTCCTGCAATTGCACCGTTTCCTCTTTCTCTTTATTTTAGTAATTTCCACTTTTCCTTCATTTTCTCTCTTTATTCCCCTTCACCTCTCTTCCATTTTTACTCTCGACTTCATTCATATCTTTTTTATACTCTTTCCTAAATGCTATAAGAGGAAGACGAGAGGAAAGAGGAGGAGGAGTTGAAGTTCGGAAAGGAGGAGGAGGAGGAAGAGGAGGAGAAGAAGGAGGAGGAGGAGGAGGAGGAAGGGAAAGGAAGACAAGAGATGCTTGGTTGTAAAGTGTTCCTTTTAACTCTGATTCACTTAGTAGTAGTAGTAGTAGTAGTAGTAGTAGTAGTAGTAGTAGTAGTAGTAGTAGTAGTAGTAGTAGTAGTAGTAGTAGTAGTAGTAGTTTTTTATTGTTGTTCATGTACCAGTTTTTTCTTTTTCTTATATTTATTGTTATTATTATTATTATGTTATACTTGTTGTTGCTGTTGTTGTTGTTGTTGTTGTTGTTGTTGTTGTTGTTGTCGTTGTTACTGCTACTGTTGCTAAGGCCATGTGCGGTAATTACAGTTGTACACCATTTTCCGCTACTTCACCCCACACACACACACACACACACACACACACACACACACACACACACACACACACACACACACACACACACACACACACACACACCTCACCTTCGTCAACCAATAATGTGATTTTATAAAACATGAGCGTAAGAATATTTAGTTATATAAGTAGACAAACAGTACACATAAAAGTAGATTTGTGGATAGATAAATAGATAGATATATAGATTGATAGATAAATAGATTGATAAATAGATTGATTGATAGAATGTCGATAGGCAGATAAATGCATTAAAAATAGATAAGTGCATTAATATATAGATGTAAGTGGATTGATATAGGCTTACATACATATAACCACATACACCTACACACCCTCACACATACACACATACATAATACACACACACTCGGACATTCACACATATAGGTATACATACATACATACACACAACTAACCAAACTGTACCTGTAAGAGTAATACTTTGGTTAACGCACATACACAATCGTACAAACACACACACACACACACACACACACACACACACACACACACACACACACACACACACACACACACATTCGGAACCCATACATGTGTAAACGGTGACGTGGGTACTAAGAGAGAGAGAGAGAGAGAGAGAGAGAGAGAGAGAGAGAGAGAGAGAGAGAGAGAGAGAGAGAGAGAGAGAGAGAGAGAGAGAGAGAGAAAGAGAGAAAAGAAGAGAAGAAAAACTGGAATGTGTGCGGTAGAGGAAGAGATAACAGAGCGACACCGGAGGAGGAGGAAGAGGTGGAGGAGGAGGAGGTGGAGGAGGAGGAGGCAAAAGAAGGGAAGAAGAGGTATGAAGTCAGTGAGGGGAGGAGAGGGGAGGAGAGGGGGTATGGAGGCGGGGTAAGGGTAATGCTGGTGGTGCTGGTGGTGGTGGTGGGGAGGAAGAGGAAAAGATGAGAGAAGGAGAGGGGAAGGATAGGGGTGGAGGTGAGGGGAAGGGGAAGAAGTGAGGGGAAGGAGGAAGTGAGGGGAAGGATAAGGGAGGAAGTGAGGGGAAGTATGAGGATAGAAAGTGAGGGGTAGGAAGTGAGGGGTAGGATAAGGGAAGGAAGTGAGCGGAAGGATAAGGGGAGGAAGTGAGGGGAAGGATAAGGGGAGGAAGTGAGCGGAAGGATAAGGGGAGGAAGTGAGGGGAAGGATAAGGGGAGGAAGTGAGGGGAAGGATAAGGGGAGGAAGTGAGGGGCAGTAGGAGGGGAGGAGGAGGAGGAGGTGCCACAGTAGCAGTGCCGGTGGTGGTGTTGTCCCCAAGGTGACCTCCTGGAGAGTACCCCTACCACCCCTACCACCCCTACCATCTCTCTCTCTCTCTCTCTCTCTCTCTCTCTCTCTCTCTC
>JAPQNM010000048.1:13614435-13621935 GCA_029783475.1 Metacarcinus magister
CTCTCTCTCTCTCTCTCTCAATACCACTATTACTACCTCCTCTTCCTACGTCTATTATTACTACTACTACTACTACTATATTTTTTTATTATTATCTTCAACGGTATAATCCTCCTCCGCGCTCTCTCTCTCTTTCTCTCTCTCTCTCTCTCTCTCTCTCTCTCTCTCTCTCTCTCTCTCTCTCTCTCTCTCTCTCTCTCTCTCTCTCTCTCTCTCTTGTATACTGTCCTCACTATCTCTCTCCGTTATCACATTAAACCACCACCACCACTACTATCTCTACTACTACTGTTGCTACTACTACTACTACTACTACTACTACTACTACTACTACTACTACTACTACTACTACTACTACTACTACTACTACTACTACTTCTATCACTACTACTACTACTACAAATGATAATAATAATAATAATAATAATAATAATAATAATAATAATACAACTACTAATACTACTTCTTTCCCTTCCTCACTTCTTATCTTTATTTCCTTTTCTTCCACTTCCTCCTGTATAAAATTAATATCATTATTGCCATTTTCATACACCTGAGAGAGAGAGAGAGAGAGAGAGAGAGAGAGAGAGAGAGAGAGAGAGAGAGAGAGAGAGAGAGAGAGAGAGAGTATGGTGGCACATCTTGGGGGGACACATCATGCATATATAATAGTGTGTTTTGTTGGGCACTGTGAACGCAGAGTAGTGTGGGCGGGCGTGGCGTGGGCGTAGGGCGGATGTGTACTGGAGGCGTGGGCGTGAGGGCGTCTCGCTTGTAGAAATGGGGTGCTTGGAGGGTGTGTTGAATAATGGGTGAGCGTGATGTGGGTGGTGATGGGGTCTGTCAATGGTAATGGGTGTGTATGGGTGATTGGTTGGTGTGTGTATGAGTGATGGGTTGGTTTAGATAGGTAGGAATGGGTGGTGATGGGAGGTGATGGGTGATGGGTGGGTGATAGGTGTGAGGTTTGGGTGGGTGTTGGTCTGTCTCTCTGCCCCATACTCTTCTAGCAGACCCTCATCCTATTTATGTCTCGTGGTGGCATAATGAGTCATCACACACACACACACACACACACACACACACACACACACCACACACATGTACACTTCATATGCTCTTTGCCTCTTATCATTGTCTTACCTAGAAACACCTTTATATTGCTTACTTAATAATATATACATGCATATATACATACATACATACATACATACAAACAGGTAGAAGCAAAATCACAGCGACACAGACAGACAAGCAAACTGATCGTCAGATAAACAGATACATGTGGAAAAACACAGGGACAGACAGACAGACAGACAGACAGACAGACAGGTAGACAGATAGATAGACAGACAAACAAAGAATACAGGTTAAGGCACTAAGATCTCTTCACTATGGTAACACATTCTCTCTCTCTCTCTCTCTCTCTCTCTCTCTCTCTCTCTCTCTCTCTCTCTCTCTCTCTCTCTCTCTCTCTCTCTCTCTCTCACCTGCCATTTAGAGACAAGGAGTGGTTGAGACACATTAATCTTCTCTTTCCCCTTGTTCCTCTTATTTCTCCTTTTCCTCTTATTCTTCTTTATTATTTCTTTTTTTCTTTCATCTCCTGCTATTTATAGTTGTATTTTTTTTACTTCTGATATATTTAGTTGCTGTTTTTGTTGTTATTTTTTTTTCTTCTTCTTCTTCTTCTTTTCTTCTTCTTCTTCTTCTCTTCTTCCTGTCAACAGAATTAGGTGTACGAGTATTATCCTTTGTGTGTGTGTGTGTGTGTGTGTGTGTGTGTGTGTGTGTGTGTGTGTGTGAAAGAGAGAGAGAGAGAGAGAGAGAGAGAGAGAGAGAGAGAGAGAGAGAGAGAGAGAGAGAGAGAGAGAGAGAGAGAGAGATGGTCGGAGGAGGAGGTAGGGAGGATTTATAGAGGGGCGTGGAGGAGGCGGAGAAAAGGAGGAGGTATGGTCTGGATGGTAGAAAGGATAGAAGGCTTACGGAAAATAGAAAGAATAGGCCGCGGGGGAGGGAGGGAAGAGACAGGTGGATAGGAAGGTTAAGGAGCGTCCTGGGAAAGTGGAAGAAGGTAGGAAGAAGGAAGGACAGGTGTTGTGAGGTAACTAGGAGCGGTGGGCGGACAGGGCAGGTAGCCACGAGAGAGAGAGAGAGAGAGAGAGAGAGAGAGAGAGAGAGAGAGAGAGAGAGAGAGAGAGAGAGAGAGAGAGAGAGAGAGAGGATGTAAGAATGTATACTAATTCGTGGAAAACCCTTGTCCACAAAACATACATAAAGGGGGAAAAAAAAAGAGTGCTTTGGAAGGTTATCACGCATGTGTGGGACAGAGATAAGGATGATGATGATGAGAGAGGATAAGCAGTACTAGATGATAAGCTGATAACACTGAGAGTCGCGTGGACTGACCCTGGAACAAGACTAGCTGCCAGGGGTTTACAGGATAACAGCAAACACCAACAATAATGACCCATAAATACCCTTATCAATTCTCCTTCTGGTCTAGATAACGGTTTGGTAGATTTTGTTTTTCTTTTATTTTAGTTTTTCGTATGTATTACAGATCTTAACTTTTTTTCATTTTTTTATTTTTTATTTTTTACATCTACGTCAAGAAGGAAAGGACTTAGCATTCAGAAACACATTAATTCCTTACTATCTCACAAATCAACTTTCCAATGTTAAGAAATAATGAATAACGAAACGAAACTTTTAAAAATGTAAACCATCGTGAGGGATATTTAACATACATCTTTTGAGCTCGGCAATAATATAGTGAATGCGATGAATAGGTTCCCCTTCCCATATATACCGGAGGACAAGCACCCTGGATAGACAGAGAGAAGAGATAAGGTGGATATATACGGAGGCGAGGAGGTGGTGGTTGTGAAGCGGGATTGCCAAGTATGGGGGCCGTGTGTCGCCTTGTGTTACTTATGTTCTCATGTTCCTGCGTCCGTCCGTGGCTGTGGCAGGGGGTTGTTCTCGAGGCTCGTCCTATTGTCAAGCGGACGTGTAGAATCAACAGATGCTCCGGTGCCTAGAGAGCATTAGGGTAAGGGAGCAAGTGGCATACGTGGTGCTGCCATAGTGACGAGGCGAAAGACAACGACTCAGAGGCTTGAGGAGGAAAAATAATGGGAATGTTTGAAGAGTTCCCAATATTGCCTTATGACTTGGTTTCCAGTTCATAATAATTGAAATGCAAGAAAAAGGAGGTTAGGTTGGCATCCGCTGCATCCGAGGTGTGTAAGTGTGAGTGTGTAAATGTGAGAGGGAGAAAAAAAAGAGAGGAAAGGGGAAAAAAGAAATGAAAAAAATAAAATATTACCGAAAGCGACTTATACATGGCGTCACGCAGCGGCAGCAGGACTCCCTCCCTCTCCCGCACCTCTCCCTCACCCTTCCCACGCCACCCCCAGGCCCCCATCCCTCGGGCAGCTGAGCACTGGGTTGAAGCAGTGTAGGGGGACCGCGCAACCACCCTCCTCCTCCTCCTCCTCCTCCTCTTCCTACTCCTTCTTTTCTTCCCCCTTGTGTACTCCTTCTCCTTCCTTACACGTCGCTACAGGATGCACTCCACCGGGAAGAACTCAATCCCTCGTGTGTGTGTGTGTGTGTGTGTGTGTGTGTGTGTGTGTGTGTGTGTTCAGAGGTCGTGTGTACATACATTGGCTGATTATTGATATTCCTTTAGGATAAGATAGCAATCGATACTTATATCCTCCTTCTCCTCCTCCTTCTCCTTCTCCACCGTAATTAAACCACACCTTAAACATGTTAATGGCATTCTCACCGAAATTGGTTCTCACTCGATGTTAAGTGAGTAAAAAAAAAAGGAGAGAAAAAAACTAAATTGGTTAAAAATGCTTAATGTTACTTTTTCCTTCTCATCCCTTGCGAGATAAAGATGGATTCAAGGAGAAAGGGAAGGCTGTCTGATGAGGTGGTCTTCCCTCCTGGTCCCCACCTCTGCTCTCCAGGGGTCAGCACCACCCTCCTATTCCCCTTCCCTGCCCCTCGTGTGCCTCCCATCCCCGAACGTGCCCTGGACAGAGAAAAGCGTTCACCTCTCGCCGCTCCGCCACCTACAACTCGCTTTCCCCGGGACCTCGGGATCTTCATTTTTTTCAACACTTCTAAATCGGGTGGTTTTGAATACTTCTATGCACGGGGGGCGAGAGTGACGGAAGGAGTGAGGCTGAGGGAGGAAGAGAGGAAGGGAGGGACGTAGAAGGGAGATGAGGTGATGTAATAGCTTAGTGGCGGGAAGGGCAGGCAGGGCAGGCGGCCAGGTTTGCCTTACGTACCCCATAGCCATGCTGATGACCGCCTCCAGCCTCCAACCCAAACTGGCCCTCTTTTTTTTTTTATTGATTGTTAATGATACTGGCGTGAATCACATCCCTGCCTCCCGTGGGACTGGCTTCAGACATCGAGTCTTCCATAGGGAGTGTTGTTCTTCCTGTCGGGGTCCTCGCTGTATGAGAATTAGCGGAAATGTATCGGGTAGTCATCGTACATCTCTCATACGTCCCTGACCGCGTTATCCGGAAGCGAGCGCCAGGTTTCCTTGTGCCTTATTTTCTATCGTTTTATTCCCCACCTCGTATACGTCACTCCCAGCATGCCTCTGCGCATCTCCGGGGCATGTTGGTTAGGTGCCCGTGGCGGAGGTGTGTGGTGTGGACTAGAGGAAACGCGAGCGGGTAGACATTTTGCACCAACCCGTCCGCGACTCATCTGTCTCCACCATTTCACCACAACCACCACCTCCACCTAGGGTTTGTTGTCCCACACGATGAGGCGGGTGGGTGGTGGTGGTACTGGTGATGGTGGTGGTGGTGGCCAACTTAGCTGCACGCCAATTTAGAAGCTGACCAACTCGCAAACTTCCTCAAAGTGTAGAGCAAGCAAGCAGCAGTTATATATAAAAAAAATTGTTAGTTAGCTACTTAACTTTGTACTCAATACTTACTTTGCAAGCTGCAAAACTGCTTGGTGCTTAACTTTATTAATCTATTATTGTTATTATTAATAATATTATTATTATTATTGATAATTATTGTTACTACTACTACTACTACTACTACTTCTACTTCTACTTCTACTACTACTACTACTACTTCTACTACTACTGCTACTACTACTAAAGGACGGCAAAGTAGGGGGGAGGTTACCATGAACTCGTTTGCAGGGTGGAGAGAAAGTCGGATTATTAACTCCGTTGAGACGTTTCGCTAGACAAAGAAATGTTACCGGGGACTTTCAAGGTCATGGAAGTGACGGCATGCGCTGTGGTGCAAGCTGCCTATCTATCACTCTTGCAGGCGGGCAGCTAGGACCTCCCTCCGCCGTCTTAAGGTCGTCGGGTCGTGCTGACAACGCCCACACAACTTATTGTATTTACGTCAACAACTTAGATCAATAATTAGCTAATACGGAATAAGTCCATTCGATAATATGTTTAATGGTATTTACAAGCCGTGTCCATCTACGATTCTACGTCTCATTGAGGTGTTTTTGTAGGCGGCTGTGACTTGGATTATGTAGTACTGGAGTAGCGGTGTTGTGGTGGTGGCGTTGTGTAGCGGTGTCGTGAGGGCGTGTGAGGAGAGAGTTGAGAGGGGTCAGAGGCAGCCTGGTGTCGACAGGTTACCAGGTCAAGTAGGCTTCCTTGGTGTGGGTGTGTGTGTGGCGTCATCCACTCTGACTTTCCATACAAACTCGATCATACAACATATTCCCTCCTCCCCCTCCATCCGCATAATCTACCCTTTACACGGGTATCGCTTGTCGTTTTAATGATCGAGTAGATTCCTAACACACAGGTATGCACATGAGCTAATTCATCAACATGGTCAGTGGTACCAAGCATGCTGTAAAGAATAGCCAGAAAGAATCCTACTCATGCCTGCATCAGCCACATACATGCAGCCAGTATGTTTACTGCGAATTCCGGTTTAGAAGTAGCAACACATGGGGGGCACCAGCACAGTCAACCAACCAATCAACCAGCCAGCCAGCCACCTGCCTGTCCACCCCTCACCTGCCACCTCCTTACACCAGGTGCCTCTGTGACGCGATCTATCCTAACTCCCTCCCATGCCCTAGCTAGCTGCAACGCCTCTATTATGCCCAACCTACGAAATCCCACCCTGCCCATCGGCCGCGTCCCTCAGCCACCATGTCGTTGTTGCAGGCCAGCGCGACACTCCAGCGTGGGGTGTGTTTGGCTGTGTCCGAGGGAGGCGGCTGCAGTATTACAAGTCCGGTGTTTTCCATTTGTTACACTCATTTAACCCGGCGCGTGTTTTGATTGTATGCTGATTTGATGTAGCTCTGAAATTAAGCAGTGTTTCAAGGCCATTAGTGCATTGGACACGCGTTCGTTATTATCTGTTGCAAAGCACTGCCCGGCGCGTTTGATGAAGCACTCCTGTTTCGTCACTGCAGTTTCATTTATACATAGATTCATTCCGCTGTTATGGATTTTTAGCAATTTATCGTTTGTCTATTTTCCTCTCCCCTTTTTTGTCATTAGCATGTGTAGTTACAGGATATGGTAGAATTTTTTTTTTTCTTCTATGTTTTGGTTTTATGTTTTATGTTTGTTTTTTATATGGTTGCTAGCGTTTCATATAGTCCATCAACTCTTTTTCCATTATTATTATTATTATTTTTTTTTGTAGAACGCGTACTTTTAGGGAAAAGAACCCCAACTATAAACATTTTTTAATGCTTCATGTTACCCTTCTACTACTTAAATTGCTTTATAATGAACAATTTTCAAAAACAAACTACCTATTTCATATTATTTTTCATTTTTCCTCCTTTGTCCCCATCCATTAGCACGTCTACCTATTACACAGCATCATAACTTTTAGTCCCTGTTTCACACCGCTGCGTGCTGCGTCACAATGCATAGCCTGGTGTCGCGAACATAATGCCAAGGCGAGGAGCATAGTACAAGGGGGGGGAGGTTATTATGTTGTGGTGGAGGGACGGGGAGGTGGGGTGAGCGTGGGGGGGGGTGGGGGGGAGAGGGCTGGTTTGATTATTACAGTGGCTTATTACTACACTTCGGGCTGACTATATTTGTAAATGTGTTTGTTTGCTTGCTTAACTGGCACAAAGTTCTGGCTGGACTTCACTGTTGCTGTGTCTAATTCTGTTATGAATTTTGATATTATAATTAATTTGTACAGTTAATTTGTAAGTTAATGGCTGTAATGTCAATGAAGTAAAGCATAAATTTGAAGTTTGACATCCAACTGTTGGTATTAATTAGGACCTGTAAGCTACTACTACTACTACTACTACTACTACTACAAGTAATACTACGACTACTAAATCATGATATAAGTAGTAGTAATAGTAGTAGTAGTAGTAGTAGTAGTTGCAGTAATAGAAGTTATGGTAATAGTAGTAGTAGTAGTAATGATAATGGTAATAGAAATAACAACAATAACAACAATGATAATGTTGATAATAATAATG
>JAPQNM010000048.1:13634435-13641935 GCA_029783475.1 Metacarcinus magister
TGTGTAGAAGCGAGTTTGTGAAGGGAAATGGTAGCGTTGTCGGAGAAGTTGATGGTGAGCCGTGAGGCGATACAGGGTTTGTTCTACGCCAGGCAGGGGAAAGGCTATTGAACTTTCATTCATTTTTAATAGGGGATCACGATCATGATTAATTAAGCAGATAAGGTGTCCTCATCAACTTTCTAACAACTATAGAAATAGTAGGTGGAATAAGGTGGGAGTGCGTCCAAACTTTCCTGTCACCCCTTAGAGAAGGTTGAAAAGCCCGGGCGAAAACACACGATAACCAGGGATGGACAACTGTGAGAAATACAAAAACTGTATCGTAAGTAATGGGAAAGTAATGGGTGTGAATGGTGGGGGCGGGTGTGCGCGGGAGTCCGTGCGTCCAGCGGAGCGGCCCCGTAGCCATTAACCGGAGACAAGGCGCCATGTTGGTCGTGGGCGCGCTCCGGATTATCTCCTAATTTTTGCCACATGTACGCTGCTTGGCGGGCGTGAGGTGTTACTCGGGTGAATTTTGGTGGTGTTCAATGCACACTGGAGGTCGTGGCCAGGGGTGGAGAGTGGAGTGCAGCGTGAAAAGTGGAAATAGAACCCCGTGACTCGGCCAAGGAACAGTTTACGTTTGTGTTTGTTGTGAAATAGAATCGATATGGCACAAATTCAGTCCTTGAGCGATTGACCCCCACACTGTGTCACCACCTTTTGCAAACCCTGCCATGTGGGGTGTCGTAGCAAAGCTTATAACACGAATATTGACGTAGTGCGGAAATAAAGGCCAAGCTACACTGCTGAAAGGCTGTAATAACCACGGAGAGAGAGGCGAGTTGCAGTGCGGTCCCCGGTGGGCACAAAGCGGCCTACCACCACCTCATTTGTGTTTCATAAGTTCTGTTTGGGCGTCCGGAAATGCATGTGACTATCACTGCCCTACCTACAACACGGGAGTGATATTATAGTGGGGTGATATTACATGTATCCCCGACCTGTGTTTAGTTTAGTAGTGAGATGCACCGGCTGCTAAGAAATAAATAAATATTGTGCATACAAATTAAGTTCCGATAACGCTGGCTGGCGGCGGTGGTAGTGGCGGCGGCGGTGGGGGCCTCTTTCCGCCATTACGAAGTCTGTCATGATACTGTTAATGAGTTTGTTGTGTGTGTGTACGCGGCAAGGGACGAGATTCTTTTAAAAACGGGTAGGTACTATTGTTATTTTGTGTCCAGGGGCATCGTCAGTGAGTCTCCTGGCTTGTTGGGTGTTCGAGAGAGGACCGCAGAGCCGGAAACAGCAGGAGAAACTAGGGAAGTGGCGAGAGAGGAGTCTGAGTTTGTCTTGAAAAGTGATTTTGGGGTGACGCTTGCAGGAGGGGAGAGGGGACCGGGAGGGGAAGGAGGAGGAGGTGAGAGTGGGAGGGGGGGTGCTCGGAGTGTTGCTCACGGGGAGGTCAACATATTTCCGCTTCCTCTCTTGTCATATCGAAGTGATTCCTCGTCACATGACCATCTGTTCCTTTTCTACGGCAGCCCCTGCACCTGACGGAGGCCCCGAGAGAGGAGGAGAAGGCAGCAAGACAGTATTTGTGCGAGGGAAAATGCGATAGCGAGAAATAGGTAATAGGTGTCTGTGAGTGGTGGTGGTGGTGGAGGGGGGAAAGGGGGAGATGCTCTGGTCAGTCAACCTCGCGCTAGTGGAGCTACATGCCGGGGGAAGACGCCGTGAGTCCTTTTTACCCCACAGCGCTTTGTCACCAGCCCACCTCGTGCCCCAGCCGCCACAAACCCTCCAGCTTGCTCCTTTTTACGCTGCTCTGGTGGCTCTTTATGCACACGTGGAGCGATCAGCTGGTGGTGATCACATGGATGGTGGCGGCGGCGGTGCTAGTGGTGGTGCTGTGTGGCTGTTGATGTTATTGTATATTTATTTCTCCGCGGTGAGTGGTGATTCTGCTCGGGCCCCGTGGGAGGCCAAGTGACGTTATTTGGAGATATGAGCGTGTGCATTATAGCAGTGGGCGTGTTGCGACCGAGTGTTAAATGCAGAAAAGCAAAAGCCAAGGAAACGCTACCGTGAAAAAAGAAATCTGGAGCAGTGTTGCCGTGTACAGCTTGAACTTTTTTCTTTCCTCCCCGGCGTGGAGAAAGTTTGCGTTGTGAGAACCAGGGAGTCGATGTGCTGTGGTGTGTCGGGGTCACGGTGATGCCCTGAGATGTCGATGGCTACGCCACCCTCGCTAGATTTGTCCAGCTGGAGACTTGTGAACTGAAGGGAGGGAACCCTGGCTGGCGGGTGTGTGGTGTGGAGTAGCTCGTGTGACCTTCATGATTGACGTGCATCATTATTTATATATATATATATATATATATATATATATATATTTATGTATTTATGTATATTTATTTATTTATTTACATTTAGATGTATTGGATGACTGCAAAGAAAGTCCTCATGAATGACCAGAAAATATACAACGTTGCCACGTAACCCGTTTGCTATGCCAAAGTGGGTTGTACTGTGTCATGTAATTATGCCATCATGTGCTGTTCAAAGTAAGACCTTACCACTAAGGGTGAAGTGAACAAAGGTGTTTCGTCGAAATATCCACTTTATGAGGTGATTTTGTTTACCATGTTGGGGGTTACTTTGTCAACTTTGTCCCTCGGTAAGGACAGGTAACTTTGAAAGTTTTTTATAGCTAGCACATATGGATTTAGGAGTATCACTTTTGTTAGTGAATAGTTAATCCTTTATTTTGTTTAGTTTGGTTGTTTACTAGTGAAGTATTTTCTTATCTCTGCTTTCTTGCAAGCTTGCTAGACACCACTGTAATTTTGTATTGTATTCAAGGAAAATCAAGCTAAGAAAACTTTGTCCATTACTTTTATTTTAGAGAGATGGGGGGAAGGGTGGGAGGTGGTGTGTTTTTGACAATTTGGCCTCATATATATACTTAAGAGTAAGTGATGTAGTATTAACATGTACTATATGAGTCAGAAAGACGTTTAAGATCATTAATGCATATATTGACAGCCAAAAGGGAATCTATAGTGCTTGACTTGTTTTTAAAAACTGAATGGTTGGTACACAGGTGCAGTTGATTACACATAATTTTGTCATATAGCACAACCAAACAGTGATAGCAACATAGATGGATGTTAAAAGTCTTTCCAAGGATTAAATGACCACATATTTATAGTACATTAAGTCATAGTCTCCTAGCAGATTCCCCACCCACCCCTGTGCTTCCCATTTCACAAGTACTGCAATTCCTGAAAACCACAGATGAAACTTTGATGGGTATTCACCTGGTGCACCCTTTGAGTGATAGCAGTTTAATTGATGCTTATGAAATTGTATGAAGAATGCAGCAACCTCAAAAATGTTCAGTGCTTATACAAGTGGTTCTTGCATCTCCTAGTGTGTGTGTATATATATATATATATATATATATATATATATATATATATATATATATATATATATACAAATTTTTGGATCCATTTTACCCCAAGGTCATACTGCATCACTTGTGATCAGGAGAATTTCGTGTACAAGGAAAACATTTAGCAGTTACCATTATCTGTGGTCATTTAACCTGTAGTTTACAGGTGATGGGATTGTTTTGTAATAAGTTTTCTTGATGAAAATCTGTAGAGACCTGCCCATATGACTTACCACTCTCACCCTCCATCCACTGTCCCCCCCTTCTTGGTCTTCCCATTTCTTTACGGATGCCACTGCCTTGGTGAACAGTGCAGGTTTCATCTTTTCTGATTTGCTATGCTTTACTGAGCTGCTTTGTATATGGTCGTAGACAAATCGTCAGATTTAAAGTATCCATTAAATATTTCTATTAGCTGTTCATGGCAGTAGCCTCGTGGAATTAATGTATGATAGGAAAGATTCAAATAGCACTTGTATGTGCTGTAAATTGTGAAATTTTCAGTAAGGAAGTTATTGCACATGTCATTATTAAGAATATATACAGTATTGTTGATAATCATATTGTTTCAACCCATCATTAGGTACTGTTCCCAGTAGAAGTCAGCAGTGGATCAAGGGTTTACGGAAGGGAGAGGCAGTCTGGAGGTATGGATTCATAATTAGTCTGGGGTGACTCGCCTTTGTTCTGGGAGATGAGGTTACAGGTGTTTTTTAACAAAAGTCATGATCAATAATGATGCACTTTTTATTTTTACTGTAATTTCAATGTGCCAATTTTTTTATTATCTATTAATTATTATTAGTTGTAGCTACAAATCCCTTGAATCCATCGTGGTAGAGATCATTCCATATGTAGACAGTTTTCACACTATTTTGCTTGGTGTCATAAACATGAGTGTTGTCCTTCACTGGGTAACCTTTGAGTGATGGAGAATATCATGGGGGGGTGAAAGATGTGTAGAAAGCTTATATTGTGTACTACTTCTGGAAGTGTATATAATGTAATTGTGGGTACTGTTCATTTTGTTGTTTAGAGAAGTGTAGGGCCATTTACTTTTATCCATTCTATGGTAATTTCTGTATCTGTCTTACGTGGTATTCATATTATTCCTTAAGAAAAGCATCCATCTTATTTCATGCCTTTCAAATGCACCAAAATAGATTTTCATAGCTTTATATATGTGTGTGTGTATATATATATATATATATATATATATATATATATATATATATATATATATATATGTGTGTATATATATATATATATATATATATATATATATATATATATGTGTGTATATATATATATATATATATATATATATATATATATATATATATATATATATATATATTATATGAATTTGTTTTGTGTCAGCAAAAGTTTTATTTCGGATTGTCAATTTTAATTAACAGATGCTTCACTGTTTGAAGAGTAGCATGTCATTTGCTTTCTCTTGAGTGTTGACATTTTTGTGTAAACTTCCTGTCACCCCCATAACACTACTACTCACCCCCCATGTCATATCTTTGTGGATGGACTGCTCAGTATTTTCCTGTTTTCAATGTGGACATACTGATTAAGATATCCTGTTTGAGTCCCTCAGTAATTGCATTACTCCAAGACTTCACTTCAAATGTTTGAGTATGAGCTATTATGTACACTTCTGGCATAGCTATAATGGGCTGTCTACTTCTTAGTGGACTCTTTAAAAGTTTTCCATTAGATATCCTGATCACAAGTAGAAGGAGCTATGTAAGTTCATATTATGAAGCATATTAGTATTCATTGTTACATAGATGCTTCTAGGGTAAGAGGCCACTTATCAATTCATTGACTCCTGTAGTGGGGAGATAACTACATGGTATTCAAGATAACAGGGCAAGGAGCACCAGAATAACAGGAAGATTATATTAGTAGTTGATAAATAAGGGGTAACCGATTGAGGAAGGACTAGTGAAATAAATATATATACTATTATTTATACACTTATTTTTAGTTTTATTGCATTATATATAGTTATAGCTTGCTCTGTTCTGCACATGTGAAATGGCATCCAAGAAAGCAACAAAATAAAATAGAAGAAAATGTAGATATACAAGAAAAATTAAGGTCCCTTTTTATGCATGCTATGTTCTGCACATGCTACATCTATATACCTGGCTTATATTCCCTTTTAAAGATGGTAGCCAAGACAGGGTGATCATGGTTCAAGGAGAAACAAAATCATTATTATAACTCCTCTCCCTCTACGCTTTCTTTTGGTAGGAGAGAATACAGAGGAGAGGCTTCCCAGACCCCTTTGTTCCGTCCGTTTTGCTTGTGTTTTACGACCCACATGAATACGTTGATATTATTCTTACATCCCACTACATGCAAGAAAGCAATAAAGAAAATTGATCGAAAGCAATATCAAATAAGATGAAAGGCCTCCATCTTTGTTATTGTTTCATAGGAGTTAAAATTTCCAGAGTAGGCATCTCCATCTGTCTTTAGTCCCTTTTTGTCACCTTTTAGTGTTCACAGGGAATGCAAAACTTCTGGTCTAGGATAGTTTGTCATTCATAGATTTTATTGCCAAACTTCACTTATAGCTGACATTTCAAGTTGTAGTTAGTTACCCATACCTTTAGTACAGTAATTGTCAGCTTTCTCAGTGATTAGGGAATGTCGTGATTCCTTCGTTTTCCCATTTTCAAGGAACCAACTATTAAAACACTAGTATTGTATTGATTTCAGGTATTTTCATGGTAATTTGATAGGAAGGGAGTGGTATAGGGAGTAAAACTTCATCTGTTGAGGCCAGAGTTGTAGCTTGCTGATGGGGTTAATTCTTTCTATCTGATGGAGTGTGTATGGATGGAACTTGTGGATTAGGTGGTGACAAATACCATCGTTCAGACGTAGGTGTCGCTTCCTAATATTTCATCACCAGCAGATTTAGTAGTTATTATTGTGACTCCCACATGTCTAATGCCATTGTTGTTTCCAATAGGCCTAGTTGTTGGTTGTGTTGTTTCATCTAAAGAAGCATGGTTGGCACAGTAGCATAGGTCTCGTGTAGCTCCCACAGTAAATACACCGTGTATATACCTATGTCAGTACTGATTGTTATCTGCACAGCACATGCCCACTGGTGCAAATTTGAAGAAAATACTAGAGAAATGCCGTTTAATGATTGTAACTGCCATGCATATTTGTAGGCTTAGATCATATTTGTAATGAATTGTGTAATTCCCTTGCAGCAAGACAAACCAGGAAAAAAGTGAAAATTTTTCCCAGTGAGATTGTTGTTGATCATGTTGAAGTAAAGCCAAAGTTGAAAAAAGCTTGACCTCATTAAAAAAGAAAACAAAAAGTGGACAAAGACTTGAAATGTGAAGTGAAAATGTTCTTCAAGGAATAAGGTCTGTTGTGTGTCATTGTGAGGAGCACCAAGAATTCAGGGCCACCATGGATCTCAGTGTCAGGTAAGATGTTCTCTCATTTGTTATGGGGTGTTGGATTTATTACAGAGCACCGCCACTACCTACTATTGTGGGGTCTTGCAGCCATAGCAGAGCACACCCACCATTGCCTCACCTCCTCTATGTTATGGGAACAGCCTAAAAGAAGGATGAAACTGCTCAAGTATGTTCGTTGTAGTCCATTCCCTGCCACTCCAAACTCAGTCTTATAACAGAGACATTTCTGATTGTCACTGGCAGTTTCGTTCTTCTGGATGGCATCACGCCTTCACTTTGTCATCAAATTATTATTTTTTAACCCCCCATTATGTTGCTTGATGCAAACCTTGACAATGAGGAACTTACTGGCATCTAAACGTTTATTTGCTTTGGTTATTGGTATTTACTATATGTGAGGTCTTGTGTGTAGAAAATGGAAAAGCACCAGTTTCCTTAGTTCAATGTTTGCTGCCTAATGTGGTTTGGGTCAACCCTTGATGGTGCACTTATTACTGCATCAAGTGTGTCAAAACCAGATCTCTCTCTCTCTCTCTCTCTCTCTCTCTCTCTCTCTCTCTCTCTCTCTCTCTCTCTCTCTCTCTCTCT
>JAPQNM010000048.1:13646935-13651935 GCA_029783475.1 Metacarcinus magister
TTGAGGCGCAGGTCACATAGGAAGCTGCTAGACTGATGGTTCTTTTAGTTGGATAACTCTTGCAGTTAGTCAGAGGATAAAGTTTGAGTGGAATGGGGATCCCATGGCTGATTGGAATGCAACTTCCTTCTTCATTACTAATTTCAAATTATGTTTCATGCACTGCTCCATGCCAAAACTCATCCTTATTCTTGGATGGTTAAGTCCTTTTGTGGGTTTTAGTGCTTGTTGATTCATTAACTTTTGTCCCTTATCTCTCCTCACATTATTCAATGAAACCCATCTGAATTTAATTTCTATTAAATGTGTAGATGAGTAGCATAAGTACCCCTTCCCACTTGATACTTACAAATTCCATTGATTAGTTGCATTGCTAAGTTTGCATGGCCATAGCCTTAAGTGTGTATGAAATCTAGTGACATT
The DNA here is from genome assembly GCA_029783475.1 of Metacarcinus magister. NCBI lineage: Eukaryota > Metazoa > Arthropoda > Malacostraca > Decapoda > Cancridae > Metacarcinus > Metacarcinus magister. The sequence goes on from JAPQNM010000048.1 coordinate 13,647,359, forward strand.
TATAAAAGCTGAAATGATCATTTGGTAGTCATTCTCTGCTCTTGATCAAAAGTTTGCTGGTGTTTCAGGTGATGAAGGAGAATGTGAGTACTACTGCCAATGACACAAAGACTGCACTCAACAAACTTCCCTCTAACACAACGGCTACCAAGCTGGTCCCCTCACAGCCTCCCCCTCTCATCAAGCACGATTTGAGTGCCAAGGTACAACTCCTCCTTCTGAGCCCTTTGCTGTTTAGTCTGTCAGCCCAGCATAATCTGTTCTAGTTGCAGGCCTCACTTAAGTGTATACATTTGGTGTTTAGATGTGTTCCGTGTCAAGGAGGCATGATAGTTGTAGTTTTTGAGTGTTTAAGTGGTACTTGCTTTAGGCCATGTAGTGACGACCAGTTACTAGTGAATTAAATATATATATATATATATATTTTTTTAAATTTATATATTTTTTTATTTTACATTTTTCATTTGGTGTGTGGTGAGGCAGTGTGTGGTAATTTAACAGTGATCATCATGACGTGCCAACAGTGATGATGGCATCAATCTTGGCTGTCAATGATGTGGCACAAATTGTTACCTTCACCTCTACCCTCACCTTACTATTAATTGACTTCATGGATTCATTTGTCTCTAATCTTTCTAAGTTTGAGTTGTCTGAGTAATCTCCCACACAGTAAATGTGTTTTAATCTTAGTATAGAGTCACTTTCACAGTTGGGAATTTGGAATGTTTGTTTAATTATAAAACAACTACGCTTATGTGCAGCACTTCATGATGATCTGGTCAGGTTAAATCTTCACAAACATTTTTGTATTTGTATGATGAGTGAAACTGTAAACAGACGTGTTGCATTGATAAAAGAAATGTTAATAGTGATTATTGTTGGCCCTTTTGTGCTTACTCAGGAGCTTACACCCTTAGTATAAGAGATAGTGTTAATAATGAACAAAGGTGGGATGACTGCCTTCTTTCAAAGAAGTCTTTGTTACTAGGTGGGATGCTGCTTGTTCTATTCAAATTTAATATACTGTTTAGCATGACAATAATACGAATAAGAGGTTTTTATCCGGCTTTCCCATTGTACACATGTAGTAGGTACAGGCATATGCATTGCCACTTTTCACTAACCACCAGTGTTTCCCTGCAGGCCTCATCCTCTGCCATCCCAGCACACTTCAAGGTGTCACGGGAATATAAACAAATGAAAAACATGGCATCAGTTGTCACTTCTGAGTCATTGTCTCCCAGTGCACTGCAGGCACAGAAACACCTTTTGGCAAGAGGTATGTATATGGCTCTTCATATTGTCAGGATGTATTTTGTACACTAGATATGAACTTGGTATTCTATTATTTAAGATAGCAGCCATACTTGTAATGTATGTAAAGGCTGTATGATGACCATTGTGTACTTCTTTCCCAACCTGATCAGGATTAGCTTCTCCTTTTTGAAAGAGGAGTTACTCCTGTGTCCTTAATCCAAGTTTGTGTTAGTGATCCAAATACACCTGACCCCATTGTGGACAGGGTACATTCTGAAAACATGACTGCACTTGACAGAAAATTCAGTCATCAAAAAAATTAAATGAAGCTGAATTACAAATATCTTGTTACCTCAAGGTTAATGTATTCATGGAAGTAGCTGTTAAAGTGATAAATTGCAGCTATAAAAACCATAACCAAGAATGTCACCCTGACTGCAATGCTTCGTCCCGGTAAGTAAGTCATTTGAGACGAATGTCACCGTGAACCTGCGATGTGCTAACTTCCCCCCATGTCCTGTATCAGGGACCACCCTGACCAGCACCGGAGGTGGTAATGGATCGGGCGGCTCCGGCGGCAAGTCAAGCAATGGAGGCAATGGAGGCAGTTCATCCAACATGCTCTCCGGCCTCCCCCCCAACCTGAACCTGCCCTTCAACCTGTCACGGGAGGTGGAGATCATTCGCAAGGACTCGCCTGCTTCCTCTTCTTCTCCTGGCCCTGGCCCTCTGGACTCCCCCTCCCAGGTGTCCATCTCCAAGGTGCGGACGTCCATCCCTCACTCCTCACACCCATCAGCCGACCGTGCCCTCATAAAGGTTCGCACATCACCCTCATGCCGCCCCTCAGCCAGGCCACTGCTTCTCCACTACCTCTCCTTAGTTGGTATTTTATTTTATTGTTTTGGAGATAAGCATTTTGATGTCTTGGGGGACTTGTGCATCTTTCTAAGTGTTGGTGACAAGTACTTTTACCAAAGTATTTCTTCAGTGGAAGATGTACAGTCCTTCAGGCAGAAAGAGCTTATATCCATATTATCTTTACAGTTTTGGTTTGGTTTCTCCCCTTCTCTTTCCTATCCAACTTTTGAATATCCATTTTGGTTTTTGATCGTTGCTTCACAATGTCGGCAGATTTTGATGTGCAGTATTTGTAAAATTTATGTGTATTGCAAAATAAGTGATTCAATTTCCTCCCAGTTGCCTTGACTTTAAGCTGAATAAATTCTAGGAAAAAGTAAGACCACTTGATGGTCCTTGTTCAATAGGTAACAACAGCTAAACATTACTTTATTGTGAATTATGTATAATTCTCTATGCTTCTTGGGTAAACAGTAGGTGTATATACAGTTAAATGAATGGTGACAGCCTTCCAATGTGTACCACTGTGCCTCCCAGAACAGAAGCACTGAGAACAGTGTAATTCATGATACAGTGAATGTGTTTGGAGGAATACCACTGTTGGATAAAAGCTATCTGGGGTTTTAAGCTTGAAAAGGAGTCCCGGCATCATATGACTGTGTTGTTATGGTGCCTTTGCATCAGTCAGTCAGTCAATTCTAAGGCAGTCCATGAAGGATAAGAATAGTACCTATACCCTCTGTTTTTATTTGAATTTGATAAATGGCCAAAACTAGCAAAGTAAAATACTATCTTAGATTCAGTAAACACATGGAAAGAAATGTCCTCATTAACCATTACTCTAATCGTATTTTAAATCTGGGCTCTTGTTGTTACCTTTTTTAATGCAGAAAATGAGTTCAGCATGATATCATGATTAATGAATTTTACGATGATTTGTTTGTGTTGTGAGTAAGGCGCCATCAGGTATGTTTTGGCCTTGAGTTCAAACAAAGAGGTTTTGCAGATTCATTAACTTGAATTGTTTTGGGGAGGTTGGTGTGACCCAAATATGCATAATTCTCTAAATGCTCAAGGCTATATAGGATTCTTTGTGAGGTGTCCGATTCTTAAGAAAGTCTATAAGGCAGTACTGGGAGTGTATTGCAAAGTATTATACGTTTTAAGTGCTTGCCTATCTCAATTCAAATATCCTGGTGTGATTTTCTGTTTTATTTGAAACTCTTTCATGTTTATTGCTTCTTTCTTCTATTTTTCACATGTTATAGTGGAACATTTTTCCTTATTTCCATTTGATAGAAGTGTGATTAGTAGACAGTAGATGGAGCATTCTGTGGTCCTTTTTTGTATGCTTAACTGACTTTCTTAATATGCTCACTTTCTTTTTTCTTGTAGTCTCTGATAGGAGTCTTTTCATAAGAAAATTCTGCTCTTTCCAAAAATTTCAAAGCTTGTTAGATTTGTATATAGAAAGTTTTTAAGATTTTAAAAGTTATTTTTGTCTTTCTGATATTTTTATGGATTTCTGCTTTTGATTTGTGATTTTTTATGTTGTGATTTGTGTGCAATAAGTTATATTTTTCTCCAGATTTATGCACTATCTTTTGATTGCAATGTACTAGTTGATTTAATTTTCTTGATTCTTAATGATTATAACCTGTGTTTTGGTATTTTTTTAGGCTTTTGATTATTAATATTTTTTATATATACTAGAGCATGCAACCTCAGTTCCCTAGCATCCATATGTAATTAGTTGTCCCTTTGCAACAGTTTTTACTATTACCCAAAAGCTTAAAGCTACTCCTTAAAAATATTATTTTTCACACTTCCTCTGAGCTACATGTCCTGAAGGAGTAATGTAGTCAGCAGGCAGTGTGTTGTTTTGTGAATTTAGTTTGTGTTTTCTTTCTTTCACTCACTCGGCTGGCCTCATTTATATCAAACATTACCACCACCACCGTCACCATCACTGCCCTCCCCCTACCTCCCCCATGATCACCTTTAGCTCTGATACAAACATTAACTTTGCTCTCTCCATCACAGATGAAAGTTCATTGTCTATCTTGATCACATTTTTATTGTGCTCCAGTTAATATTTCATACTTGTGATTTTTACTAATAACTTCAGCTTTCTCATGGAGCAAAAGTTAATATGATATATACTAGTTCCTTTTATTCTCCAGTCTCCCAATATTAAGGCTCAGTAGCCATTTTAGGGACTCTATTCTTAGAACAGATTTATAATAATTGTAGAGGGAAATTTAATCCAGTTTATTATCATCAGTAAAACTACAAGATAGTCAATATTTTATTGTGAAAATAGTAATTGATGTTTGATGCATTCAATTAATTTCAATATGTTTGTTCCTCCATGACAAAAACAGATCACTATATAGAAAGTCATATGTAGAAGGATAAAGAGAAGCACCTTAAATCACTTGTACATACTGCACCCAAGG
>JAPQNM010000048.1:13656935-13689435 GCA_029783475.1 Metacarcinus magister
ACCAACTTAATGGAAATTGTAAGTTAATAGCCACCACCACCAGCCTACCTGAGAGAAGCATGCACTGTTCACTCTGTTGTCCTTACTGTGGCCTTGTTGATGGATGATGGCCTGTGCCCATTCCTGGGTGCAGGTCTTTCAGTGCCTTCCACTCACCTTTCATGGTTAATAGTCTCCTGCTGCACAGTTGTAGCCATTAGTGGCATTTTTCTGTTGAAATATTTAATGAATTGTTGGTTTAACCTTTTGAAGCTGATTGTATAATGTTGAATGTATTAGAAAGGAATTCTTTTGCATTTCCTTTGGTATTTTAAGTTGTTTTGTAATATATGTTATTAACGATACTAAGTTCAATTGTGGGAGAGCAAGTTTTTGTGGGTAGAATGGATGCAAAACCCAAAATTTTACCATAGTACTATCACAAAACAAGATGAATATCCTCTAATAATAATAATTTACTACTGTGCAGTTTGAAGCTAGTAATCACGAACCTCACTTACAATCTGAGATCCCCTTCAGGGAAAAACTAAATTTTGTTTTAATAATCTCCACTACCTGGCTGGCAACATTGTGATCTGATAAGTGTTGACAGGAGTGCTCCTCCATGTTGTACCCAATAGTAATTAGTGTTATTTTGACATCCTGCATTCCTTACATGTCCTTTAACGTAATTAATAGCTTCTGAGGTTCAGAGATGATAACCACAGAGGAATTATAGGGACACAGTGCATGTACTCCGGCTGTTAATGTAGCTCATGTGTTTGTGTCTGATCATAATAAGCTAACTCTTCCGTCACATGACCAACTAAATGAAAGTAACTTATTTTTGTATGTACAAAATCACTCCTAGACTGTGATGTGGTTAGATTCAGTGTATGGTGATCAGGCTTCCTATTTTCAGACATATCTTCCTTCTGTTCAGTTTCTTCAACTTTATTTGTATTTATTAATTTTATGTTTTATCATTTTGCATTTCCATACCTTGCATCATCTTTTGTAATTTTATTTCTGTCTTGATTTCGTTACGCTCTTGCATAAGACCACTGATAGTATGGTCATAAAAGGATCACAAACAGTTGTATTTGTGAGTATTTTTTGGGATACGACTGTGCCAAGCTTCATTATGGCTGATACTGGAGTGGTGAAGAAATACTTATATTTCTTAAAGTAAATAAGTTGGATTTGCAGTAATTCTAGTAAGGAAATGTTACGGAAGAAGCAAAACAGGATAAAATATAATATAATTACCTTATTGGATTTTTGGTGAAGATATCCAAGGTATTTATAATATGTTCACCTAGAACAAGAAAAGAAAGTGAGAAATATAAAAAATTTCTTTACAAGAAGAAATATTTTCATCAATTTGTAGTTTGAAGGTGTGCAATTTTATATATATATATATATATATATATATATATATATATATATATATATATATATATATATATATATATATATATATATATATATATATTTATATATATATATATATATATATATATATATATATATATATATATATATATATATATATATATATGCACACACATTAGTGGGTTAACACATTATATGTTTCTATTGAAAACCCTTTTTCAAGTTTTCTGTTAGTAGTGTTATTGATGGAAATTGTAAGCTAGGCTTTATTTTGCCTCCCTACATCCTTCCCACAAGAAACCAAGGAAATAATTTTCTTGTTTCATAAACAATTTGAACATAATCAGCCAGAACTGATATATGTGTTGGTAACTCATCCATCCCTTGGCATTTGTGGAACATTTGTCAATCTGCCTCACAATATGGACTGTGAGTGGCAGTTAGAAAAGTGTATAGCAAGTCTCCCTGCTTAGCACCGTGAGCTTTCCCTGCTGTAAACACAGTGTCCAACGCATCTGTGGTGCTCCTTGGAAAAATAAGAATCCCGTCTGCAGAGGCTGGGCCTGATACCCTTCGTTGCATTACTCAGTGTTGTGTGCAAAACCCATCTTATTTTCAGCTGCCATTTCTTTATTCATCAGGATCAGAGACATTACCGAAGAGAAGTTGGCAAATCCATGCCGATTCCAAATGTTTACAACCGGGAGGATCGCCGCCGCTCAATCATGGCAGACTCAACTGACTTGACTCTAGGAGGGAGGGGGTCGTCATCCTCGGTTGTCATCTTACCATGTCAGGTCAGCTGCAGGCGCTGGATCTGGGTTAATTGTGGGGTTTGATCGCCTGGGGCAAGTTAGGCACATAGACGATGGCCAAATGTGCGTGCAAAGGGGGATGGTTTGATTGGTGGGGTGCTGAGGTGTTCAATGTTGGCTGTGACATAGAGTGACTTCATTGGCTGGTCAACACATTTGTGCAGTACAGGGCCATTTTAACAGACTCCTTTTAGGGATCATTAATTATTAATGATTAATTGATATCTTGATGAAGTTACGGCCGGATAGGTTTTTTGTTATGCATCATTCAGTAATGATTGACATTATATGTTTGATTTCATGACTGTCAGAATGAAAACAATCAGTCAGCTTATGCCAAATCCATTAATGTGGATTGGGGAACCTTTCTTTATATCTTAATCTTCATATTGAACATATTCTTTTTTTTTTTTTATATATTCAAGAGTCTGTTAATATGTGATTGTACTGTCACTATAAAGGCTTACACACCGTATGTGTGAATCTTGCGCTAAGCATATTAATTGGGGAAAGTCACACTGTTAAATTGCAAAGGAAAAATGGTTTGGACACAGCTTCTGCCAAACACTAGAAAAATGGCACCATGGCTTTATGTAGTTTATGAAGTGCCAGTGTTTTGTGATGGAGCTTTTTGAAATTGGGAATTATGGCAGACTTTTCATCACTTCCCTTTTCTTCCCAGTTCACTCTTACATGTCATCTTCCATTGATTTTCTCATCATTCCTCTTTTTTTTTGTATTTGTGAAATTGTGAGTTTCAGAGGTAAACATCCAATTTGGGTCATGTACAGCATAAATCCTTTGAAGATGCTATGAACATGCAGTATTCTCATCATGTGCTCTACCAAATATTCAATGTTTTAACCACTCACCTTGATGCTTCACCGTAATGTAATATTTTCCAGGTGACTTATCAATAGAAATTGAGTGATGCTCTTTTGATTGCGCTGTTAACACAATTATAATGATCAGTCCAGAAGTTTATCTTGAAATTCTCATCTACTCATTTTCAGTATCAGCATGATTGAACCAAGACGATTACTTTTTTTACGTAAAATTCACTTTATGCATGAGTGTAGTGCAGTGACTAATGTAACTTGTCATAATGTAGCTATATTTGAAATATTGAGGTATTAATAGTAAGGTTACTTACTGTCTGTACCACATTGAACAGCCCTCAATACTGCTCTTAACATATATTATCTCTACTTTGTCAAACCAACCCAAGTGCATTTTTTGATGGAATATTTAAAATAATAATAATAAGACAGGTTGGAAAACATAAAGCCAGACCTTTAGTATAATTACTACAAAACTTACAATGTGACTATCCCATTAACTGAATACACTCATAACCAATCTTGTTCAATCATGCAGCAAATTCTTAGTTACCGATATATTAAATGTTAAGATTATGAATGGCTTCAGAAGCCTGCCAAATAGGTGGAGTCCTTTGTGTTCAGTTCAGTGTAGAAGATAATTTTAAGCAATTATATATAAAAAAAGTAGAAATGGAAGAATCAAGTTTATAGTAATGCCTGAGGCAACACGGTCAGTGTTGAATTTCTGCCAAACTGTTCATGAATCCCACGTTTCATGTCAAAATGAGCAAACTTACTATTTGTTGTGTGTGAATTGTGAGAAAGTAATGGCAAAGTTTGCAAAGCATCTAATGTAGATATGTATATACAGCACTCAAAGCTACTTTTACTTGTGTGTGGGAGATTTACTGCTTGTTATCATTGCAACGTGATAAAAAAAAGTATATATATATATATATATATATATATATATATATATATATATATATATAAACAGTGGTCTCAAATATTTTTGTTAAGGTAAAGGGTTACAAAACTTAAATAAAGATTAATTCTAAGCTATTAGAAAAACTTATGACTAATAGCAACTAATTTTAGATGCATGTTGCTTATTAAAAATGCAGCTAATGTGTTCTCAATGTTCTACATCTCGGTTTTGGGTGTTCCTTTCTGTCCCTCTTCTCTTCATACGTTTCAGTATTTTGTACATGAAGTTGTAAGTGGAGTGATTAATGTCTATGCAGTGCACAAGGGTTTTCCATTCTCACACATAATCTTGAGTATTCTTGCTTCTTAATAGAATAGTTGAGGGAGTGGTGCTTAATGTTTGGCTGTTTATGTTGTCATTTCTGCTTGTTGCACTTCACAAAATTTTTTGGTGGGGAACTGCTTTTCTTGTAACTTAATGTGGATTCATGCATATGGTTGCCATTCTTAATCTGTGAATATTATGGCTTGTATATATGCTCTCTCTCTCTCTCTCTCTCTCTCTCTCTCTCTCTCTCTCTCTCTCTCTCTCTCTCTCTCTCTCTCCTCTCTCTCTTCTCTTCTCTTCTCTTCTCTTCTCTTCTCTTCTCTTCTCTTCTCTTCTCTTCTCTTCTCTCTCTCTCTCTCTCTCTCTCTCTCTCTCTCTCTCTCTCTCTCTCTCTCTCTCTCTCTCTCTCTCTCTCTCTCTCTCTCTCTCTCTCTCTCTCTCTCTCTCTCCCTCCATGAAATTGAATGTGAATATAGAATCAACATTGAGACCACTGTACAAATATAAGGGAGTCATTCCTAGGTGTGGGCACTTGAATCCTTTTTGGCAGAAATTACACTGGTGCACCAACAAGCATGTTCATCACACACACATGCTGACATACAGGAAACAAATCGAGTTTCTTTTTGCAACCTAAATTTCCAGAAAATTTCACTCATACAATGTCATTTACTTGTACTTTTATTGTCACTGTTGCGTTATCAGTTATTGTCATGTTACCTATTTATTTCTATTTGATTTTTTCCTTGGCTATGGTACTTTTTTGTTTATATTTTTATTTGTTTTTAAAACTGAATAATATGTAGATTTGTTTTAAATTATCTTATTTCTACAAGCATGTTTAAAGTTTGATATTTTGATTGGTATTGTTTTTAATAATTGCTTAGTATAATTTTCATTATTGCAATTTTTCAAAAATATGTATTTATGAACATTTCAGTAATTTTTACTAACATTTAATTTTTATCCCCAACAGGCTTCACCTCAGCCAGATATATCAAGTGCATCAGTATCTATGACACCAGTGACAGCCTCACTGCCCTCTCCCTCTTCCCGGCTGCCTGCCAGTGTGTCAGTGACAGCCGTCAAATCTGATTACGGCCACAACTCCAGGAGCTCCAGCCACCGCTCCTCTCCTTCGGTGGCTACCCAGCTCCAGCTTCAGCGGGAGCGAGAGAGACAAAAGGAGAGGGAAAGAGAGAGGGACAGGGAGAGAGAAAGGGAAAGGGAAAGAGAACGAGAAAGGGAGAGGGAGAGGGAAAGAGAACGTGAAAAAGAGAGGGAGAGAGAACGTGACCGGGAGCGTGAGCGAGAGAGGGAGAGGGAGCGTGAGAAAGAGAGACAACAACGTGAGAAGGAACAAAGGGATAGGGAGCAACGTGAAAGGGAACAGAGAGAAAAGGAAATGTTCTTGCCACCAGGTTTAACCAAGCAACAAAAAGAACAGTACTTGCAAAGCATGACAGCAGCTGCTGCAATGGCTGCTGCCATGTCTAACCCAGCTGCACTGCAACAGCTACAGGCAGCTCAGCAACAGATGTTACGAATGCAAGGATTAGGTGCTGCTGCAGCTGCAGCAGCTGCTTCCCAACAATTACCTGCTCACATGCTAGCACCATATTTACTTGGGCCATATAATCCATTTGGTCTAGGCCAGCTGCAGCAGCTGATGGCTGCATCAGCAGCTCAGCTAGTCCCAACCGCTTCCTCTGCTCCTTCACCTTCCAACAGTAGTAATAGCAGCAGCAGTAGCAGCAGCAAAAGTTTAGCTCAGCAGCAGCAACAAGAGATCATGCGTCAGGCCGCAGAGGTCCATCGGCAGTACCTCCTGGATATGATCCCCTCAGGCGGCCTGCACAGCCAGCAGTCACACTCCAAGTGGAAGAGCTGATAGGCAGGCAGGTGAGCAGCCTCTTACCATCAGCCCCCACCAGTCCCTGCCAGCACTGCTGATGGGACACTGTTGCTGCTGGTGGACAGTGGGATAAAGGACCCTTAGTGACAGTGACTCGAGTGTGTTCAGCCTAGCTCTGGCCAGCCCGCCTGCTGTAGTGCTGTGCCTGGGCCGCAGCTGGGCCGTGCTGCACCTGGGGTTCCTAGTCACTTTAGGATAAGGAAGCTCTCTGTGATGTGACCAGTGGGTGAGAGGTCAAGTTGGCTCCGGCCACCCCTCGACCCCAGCACAACCAGCCGTGATGGTCGCCCAGTAGCAGCATCCTGCAGTGCCAGTTGGCCAATCTAGACCAGGAGTCTTGGAGCTGCAGGTACTGAAGTAAATGCATCCTCCTGAGACCTAGGGCTCATCAAGATTACTGACTCCTGGACTGCTGGCAACAGTAGGCAACCTTCCACTGAATTATAGTGAATGACAGTTATGGTATTACATGACCACATCCCTAATTTATTTATGTTGTCATTTGTTGTCCATTATGGTGCAAGGGAACATCCTTTCTTCACCATTAATCTGTATTGTTACATAGTTGTAGGATTTCGTGAGACAGTGAGCGGAGTGCCCTGCATGGCGTGTGCTTTAGCTGTCTCCTGGCTGCATCTATGGGTCTCGCATGGTCTAGTTTCATTAGAGTAATAGTAACACAAACGGTAATGCAACAAACAAGGTACTTTCCCTGCACTGATAATTTGTTCTTCATGTGATATTTTTTGTTTCGACTTTGGTTCAGCACAAGGGCGGGCAGACTCGCACAAAGTGACCAGTGTGCTGATCTGGACCAGTCTGCGTACTGTTGAGGAGCAGACATCCTTATGGTGGGAGTAGAAAGTGTCATCCAAGCAGGCAGGCAGGCAGTTGTCTGTGAGTGATGGTGAGGCGAGGCTTATTCAGGAACCGGGCTCCCCTCCCAGAGTAGTTTTATTTGGTATTGGACTTAAAACCACCACCCATATTACTTGCCGAAGAGACGAATGCCAGTCGGTTATGTACAGTGTATCATGTGGTGTAATGAATTATTAAGTTATTTTTTATCAGAGATTTGAGTTTAAGTACAAAGTCTTAGAATGCAGCGTAGTCAGATGCGACAATTGGTTAATTTTCGTTCCATATTTCGTACAATGTTTTTGTAAAAGTTTATATGCTCTGATGTAAAATTTGAACAAGGTTATGAAAAGCCATTGCTTGGGATTTTTTTATATAAAAACTATATATATATATACATATATATTTTTATTAAAATATATTAGGGGTGTTTGGTTTGTGTACGAGGGCCTGGTGCCTGGCCTCGCTGCTCTCCAGGGGATTCCAATTATCTGTTCAATTCTTATAATTGTCATCACTCCCGTTTTCATAGCCATGGCTGAGTTTCAGATTCATGTAGGCTAGTGTTTTCACTTCATAAGTAAGATAATAGGGCCTTTTTCAATAAAGAAGATCTGAAAAATCATGTGAGAATTTATCTGTTGAACCTCAGTAAGATTTTTCATTTGTTATGATGTATGTATGTATCAGTGACTTGGTGATTTTGGTGACATTTTTGACAAGAATGTAATGTGATAATCTGCTTCCCACTTGGCATGGGAATCCATTCTGTATGGAAGTGATATGGTGGCATATAAAGTTTTTGAGTGGTGTACCACAAATGATGTTCATTGTGGATGGTAATAGAGCCTCTGCTCCTTGTCACTATCTATCTATCTAATACCCAGCTGATATCCCCCTTAAAGAAGGGTAGCCAAGACGGGAATAGGGTTCAGGTAGACACTACTCTCCCCTCCCCTTCTGTGTCTTGTCTTTTTGTAGGACCGAGTACAGAAGAGGGGCTTACAAGACCCCTTGCTCCGTCCCTTTTGGTTGCCTTTCACAACAGTGGTACTATTCTTGCAGCCACTACCATAGGGCTGGTAGTAGAGTCTCCGTTCCATATCACGGACTACATAACTGTATTACTTGCTTTGTGTCCTTGAGTATTACTAATTTCCAGGTGATCGAGCCCCTTCATACTTTTCTGTCTCTCTCTCTCTCTCTCTCTCTCTTTTCTCAATGTTTGTTATAAATACCACACCCCTAAGACTATGATATTCATGTGCTTTTAAGAGTTGAACATATTAGCATTCTAACATTCTATGTTGATTGATGTGTTGCCATTAATTAATGAATCTCCAATTTTATTCCAATGGTTTCTGTGAGTAAGCACTTCCCATTTCCTTGTACAGCCTATGCCAAGACCATCCAGTGAACTTCATTCAACCATTTCGCTATAACTAACCGTTCTTTCCTTTCCATGCTTCGCCGTACTATTTCCTTGCTCTGCTATTTGCCTTCTAGCTTACCAAAGTGCCATATGACCTCTGATGTGTGGCGCTCACTCACTCATTCCTTCAGTTTCAAGAATTGTGTGCATTTGTCTCCTCTAGTTGCCCCATACACTATCAAAGTCCAGGAAGCTGCTACGTGTTTGTATAAATCGTGATGTGTCTGGAGATTATGAATTGTAGAGTTATCAGGCTGATGTAAGGCCTGGTGCAACCAGCAGTTAGTTATTTGTGGTTGGAAGAAGGGATGTCTGAATGTGATGACCTATGGTCCTGACTGCCTCAGTAAACAAGGTGTTGAATATTTGAAAATTAAAATATACCTGTGTGTGTGTGCTCCAATATAGTAGAAATTATGCAGAGTAGTCACAGTTGAGTGAGCTGTGTGGGGATGCAGCTTAAACACACCTTGGATGTATTAAACTCCTTAACTTGCGAAGTTATCATCCAATAGCCGCTTAGTATAGCCTAATGCTACAGGAAGGAGTAGGGGCTGGGTAGCATTATGGTACAGTGCTCGGCTCGTGGCCTGTTCGATCCTGGCACGGCTGCTGCTTAATGAAAGGTAACGCTCTCGTTAACCTTAGCAGAACTATATGGTCTATATATTTTTTCTTTTATAGTTAAAAGTTTTAGTCACCTTTTACAGAGAGGAGCAGTGTCGTAACCTGGTCTGGCCTTCTCACCTGAGTTGTGGGCCCCCTCAACGGCCTCACATGTTTAATTTCAAAGTAGTGTTTTTTTCATTGTAGGCAATGAAGAATATATTTGATTCTAAGAACATATGCACATACCCTGGCCCCACCAGAGGAATTATTTGGCCTGTGGTACAGTGATCGGTTCATGGGCCTAAAGGTTGCGAGTTCGATCACAGCAGCTTAATGAAAGGGGTAGCGCGCTCTCGTTAACCCTAGCTGACTATGGTCTGTAAGTAACTGCCTAGCTCGAGGGGATTATTTCATATTTTTAATATCGGTTACGCCACTGGAGAATTGCCCACACCCTTCTCCCTCTCAGGAGTTGGGGTGGGTGGGGAATGTAGCGAGCCTAATCAGCTGGGGAGTTTGGGGGGGGCGCTGTAAACCAGGGTTGGGTACAAGTACATGTACCTGTACTTGGAGTTTAAAATGTTACTTGTACTTGTACTTAGACATGAAGTACTTGAAAAATACCAAGTACATTGTATTTAATCAAAAGTTGTACTGTATATAGATTGCATTGAACTTTGTGTTAATACTATTGGGTAAATACGTAGCCTACATTGAGTGTTGTGATATTGTAGTGTAATATAGGATAAAGGAGCATTAAATTGTGTAGTATTTTCACAATTGGTAACATGCTACAGTAGACACCGTCTAGAGAGAGAGAGAGAGAGATGCATGAACTCCCTTTTATTTTATTTAATTTTAATACAATGAAAAAGTTAGGTCAAAATAATTTTTCATTTTTAGCTTATTTTCCTTAATAAGAAACAAAACATTGTAAAAACCTTTCAGACATTTAAGAAAACAATTATCATTTTATTTATCAAACCATAGAAGTTTGACTTGGACCTGGGTTGGGAGTCTAAACTTGGAATTATATTAAATGGAATCTATAATATGTATCGGTTCGTTACATATTTATTATCATTATAAAGCTTTTTCTCTTTCTTTTGATCTACATTTTGTATAATATTAATTTGTAGTTCAATAATAATATTAATCATGATAATAATCTTCATTTTGTGATTGCTAGCAGTCGACACCAGACGGACTTTTAAAGGTGATATTATTTTTCGTGTTACACCTTCTCTGTTCCTCTCCATGTCTATTTGAGGCATGGAGGAGCAGTAACACATTATTCCTCACCATTAATAGTGGTTGGATCTAAAGAAAACATTACCTATTAAGCGTAAATAACGGTAAGCTGGCGGCCGTGTGTTGACTGGTGGATCACGTATATACAAAACCAAAATTGAGATTTTTATTATGCAAAGAAAAGCAATTATATATACTTTAAAAAATCGACTGAAGTACCTAAAAGTTTTCTACATAATCATTGTTTATATATGATTGGTATTGTTACGGCACACCCCCCTTTTTCACTTCTCCTCCAAGGCAGGGTGTCGCCAAAACACGTTACCTCTCCTGGGGCTCGTGTAGCGGGGGTTGGCGGGACGGGAAAAGGGGTGTTTTTACACAAATCACACTATTCCTTTCCT
Organism: Metacarcinus magister; assembly: GCA_029783475.1. Lineage (NCBI taxonomy): Eukaryota > Metazoa > Arthropoda > Malacostraca > Decapoda > Cancridae > Metacarcinus > Metacarcinus magister. Next base: position 13,667,670 of record JAPQNM010000048.1, read on the forward strand.
GGTATATTTACAAACAACACGCTTACAGGGTACAACACAACATTACAGACTCAGGGCACAAAGAGTTCTCCACAAGAGGTTCACCCAGAACACACAGCCTCCACAAGTCCACACACAGCAGCCTCCACACAGTCATGCTGGCCACCCACAGCAACCTCCACACAGCCATGCACTCCCTTAGCGAGGGCAGGCCCTAAGGAAGCCAGGGCGCCATTTCTCCGGCCACCCTCTCCACTTCCCTCCAAGGTACCACGCCCTTCACGCGTCCAGGAGTCAGGCAACAACCTCCACACAGCCATGCACTCCCTTAGCGAGGGCAGGGACCTAAGGAAGCCAGGGCGCCATTTCTCCGGCCACCCTGTCCACTTCCCTCCAAGGTCCTGCCTCTCACGCTCCCAGGATGCCCACAACCACCTCCACACAGCCAGTCAGCCACTCCCTTAGTGAGGGCAGGGACCTAAGGAAGCCAGGGTGCCATTTCTCCGGCCACCCTGTCCGCTTCCCTCCAAGGTCCTGCCCTCCACTCGCCCAGGAGTCAGCCTTGCACCGCTGTGTCCCTCTGTCTGTTCTCTCTCACTCCTCGCCTCCTTCTCCTCCCAACAACCAGCCACATCTCCCAAACACACCCCACCACGACTGCGTATCGCCGAAAACACAGATACGTAGGTCACCGTATCTTGACACCTGTCAACCCTCACTCCCCAGGGAGGCCTGAGTGACCCACCGCTCCCTGCCTCCACACAATTACACTACACAATAACTAAACTGCTACAACACTATTTACATGCTAAATGCGTCGCCGCAACAGTATTTATTTCATGAGAAATGTTTATTTCTAAGGTCAATTATAAAATCGATAAATAGAATAAGGTAATAATAATGAAATTAAACCAATATAAACCATATAATAGAATATAGAAAAATTATTGAAACCGAAAGTAAAGCCCAAATAAACCATAAAACAAAGAAAAACGGAAAAAATATTGAAAAAATTAGAAAAAAACACCGTAATTATTTGTTTACATCCAAGAGTGTTAATTATAGAGTGTTAGGCACAGTTTAAGAAGTGTTAGGACATGATGACCTACATAACGAGCCAAGAATTTTCAATACCCTTCCTAAAGAAGTGAGGGGCATCACTGATTGCCCGGTAGACAAATTTAAGTCTGGCCTGGATAAATTCCTCAAGACAGTACCTGATGAACCTGCAGTGCCAGGCTACACGGCAATCTGCAGGACATCAAACTCGGTGCCAGACCAGGTGGCCCTAATGACTCAGGATACCTGGTCTGGAAGCAGCGGTGGACCACCACAACTGTGAGGCACAGACCTCTAAACGATACCAAGTAAACCAAGTAAGTAAGTAAGGATAAAAATGAAGGTGAATGTGTTGTGTTATGAGTGTGTTTTGGTGGGCTGACGGGGTGAAAGGCAGAAAGTAGCACTAGGGATATGCGGTATAGACAAAAATACTGGTATACCGAAGGGCTTCTATGTCGGTATACCGGATAGGTGCATATCCCTAGACACACACACACTCAGCTGATGACAGGCAATGTAATCTGATTGTGTTTCCGATTAATAATTATAATACTTAGGGCACCAGTTGTGTTGCATATCACGTATATATATACACTATATGGAGTTTGGTGTTGTGTGTTGGAAAGTGTGTGTGTGTGTGTGTGTGTGTGATACTGGCAGAGGTAGGGAGTGAAATTCAGATTTTTTTGGCCTCATTTTTGCTTTATCCAATATAGGTGTGTAGTAGAATGCCGATGTAAATGCTTCTTTAGGTTACTCCCAAGGATTATACTATATAATCCAAGGATTATACTATATAATCCTTGGTTACCAGTACTCCTAGGCCAAGTCCAAGTCCAAGTGTCAGTGAAGCAATACATAGCAATACATACACAAGAAGAAGAACAGCTGAGGTGAGATTGGGCAAACTTTATGTTTCCCTTTTTTCTCCTCTTTCTATTATGTTACTAATCCTAAGTGAATGCTAGGACAAAGGAGACTGTTTGCTGTTTAGATAGGCGTAAGTAATGTTAAAGTAGTACTCGTACTTTTATAGGTATTCTCGAAATCGGTGATAGTCCACTAAGACAAATTTACCCTGATACGGCAACAGTGAATATAACAAGCCACGTATTTGATCAGGAATATTAACCTAAAACAATACGTAATGGTAAAATGTTTTTTTCCTGTAATTCGGTGGGGTAACTGTTTGAGCTGATCTGAACAAGTTTCTGAGGTTAAATTTGCAGTGCATTATAAAGGTAAGGAGATATCGACTGGCTAACGAAACGAATATTAACCGAGATAATGTTTAGTAAATAGTTACCAACCTCCTGCCAAACGTGAATAATCTTATATAATAATAGTTATTGTGGAAAATATGATAGGGACTGCTGTGAAGATATATTCACTTTGATACGAGACCACCATAAGAGTAGACTCCATTCAAACCAAGAACCAGTATTGAACACTTAATCCCACATAGAGTTGTGACATATGGAAGGAGCTTATAGTGATAAATAATACAAAGTGCTTACAGATACGGCAGCCGTACCCCGTTGTCATCCCTTATTCGTACGGCATTCGCCGGCGTCACCCATCGTGTTGGCATTAAATTTGCCATTTTCATCGTACGAAGAGTTTCAAAAACACTTAGAAAGTTAATGTAATGTGGCTTGAGTCTTGAGTCTTGAGTTAGGTAATCCCTAAAAAGCGAGTGTCGCTGTCCTGGGATGTAGAACTTGTCTTCTACAGGCACTTCAGGGTAGGTGGTACTGTTGATTGACGGATGGCTGGTAATGCTCCTGCAAGTTGCCTGCTGTGACTGCTTCCTGGGGTAATTTGTTCCACAAGTGTACAGCTCGGGGGAACATGCTGTACAGGTAAGGGTCAACCCGTGTACTGGGTTGCCTGTACAAGTGGTGGTCAGGGTTGCTTGCCTAAATAATAAGCTCATAAAGTCCCCTCTTCTCGCAATTTCTTAAAGATTTGTACTTTAGTAACTACACTGTCTATTTTTGGATGAAACTATTAATTTTTGCAATATCATGATGTGTTTTGAATGAATCTGACAATTCTTTTTATTGAGAATCAGTTTTTTACAACCCTTCCCCCCCTCCTTATGAAAAAATAGCAATTTCCAAGGAAAACAGACAGCAGATTATTACAAAACACATCAAAATCTATCAGAAAATAATAGTTTCCTCATTGTAAATAAACATTGTAAAAACAAGGACATGGAAAAAAGTTCAAAATGACTACTTACATGAAAGACACCAACAAAAAGATAAAGCTTTCCACATATAAACATAGAAATTTGTAACAACTTGGATGCAAATGTGATCACGCAAGGAATATAAGGGAATTTAAAGTCAAGCTGGATAATAGTAAGGTAAATTTGTCTTAGTGGGCTATCACCGATTTCTATAGCCCACTAAGACAATTGCTAATACAGAACATGATGTATCCAGACTAGGGAATGTCCTGTGGATTATCCTCATTCCATAATGGTGATTACTTTTGCAAATATTTTTTCATTTGATAAGTCATGGCAATATGAGAATAGAATGTTATGTATTAAACTGTTTTTCTCACTTTTTTTTATATTTATTTAGTGGTTGGTTTTTTGTTGCAGTGCGTGGCAGAAGTTTTGGGAGAGATCGCATACTATTTACTTGAGATGTCCTTTTCAGTCCACCGTGGGCATGCTCCAGTAGGATGCAGATGAGAGGTGGAAGGCGGCCCTGAGACACGCCAAGATGCGGGGCCTCAGCAAGTTGTGGCAGCGGTGGGTGCTGGACGCTGTGCTCACCCACCCACCCCCTTTGGTTGCCGTTGTCATCACCATATTCTTGACTGTGTTTGCTGTGGGGTTCTGGTGTGCTCATTGGCTGGTGAGACTCTTTATTTTGTGGTCTTATTGTTTTTATATTATTTATTTATTTATTTTTATTAATTTTTTTCTTCTTCATATTTCCAAATTAAAGATGGTACATAGAAGAAGATAGTTTTCTATAACTGGCTGTACTTTGTGTTAAGTAGGATTGCCTCAATGGAGGGTGAAAACATGCGTGGGGATAACCAGGGTTGTATTTAGTGACACTTATTTTCTTCTTTTTCTTTACAGGACCAGGTTGACTTGGCAGTGTATCGGTCTCTCAATGTATTCTCAAACAACATACAAGGAGAAAACCTGCTGGGACAGTAAGTGGTCCTGGCAATACTTTATATGCATGTTAAAACTTACTACTACTATAAACTTGTGCAAGTGTTGGTGTTACTGTTTATTTAAAGAAAAATATCATAATACAGAATATTTAAAATTTTTCCCTGTCAACCGTATCGTATGCTTGACAGACTTGACAGACTGATATCATGGTGTTTAATCTTCACACACCAGGCAATGTGTTCATTATAACTGGCTGTGCTTCACCAGGTTGTGTGGAGTGCTGCCTATCGACGTGGTGTACACATGGGTCAATGGTTCAGATCCCCTGCTACTTAAGGGCCTTCGAGCACTGTCAGATGGCATTCAGGGCTCTTGTCCACTTTCCCACTGTCTGCCTGCACCCTACATCAGCCTCATGTGAGAACCCTTCGGAAATACTAGTTGAATAGTAATGAATGTAGATATACGTATGTACACATAAGTAAATATTCCTAAGTCTATTTGTGTATGGACAGGGTATATTGGGAAGATTTACACTATGGTCATTCATGGGGAAATTGTTTGTACATATACCTTTTATTCACACTAACAAGATGGTATTAAAAACAGAAACAAGGATAATAAACTAGGAATAAAGAGAAAGAAGGCAGAAAAGAAGGTATCAAGGAATAAAAATAACATTAGAATCAGTATAATCAATATTTCAATGTCCTTATATTCTTTTACTTATTTATTACTCCTCCACTTTTCCACCCTAAAGGGATTGCAGCACACCCAAGAGCACTTTTGCCTCCATTCCATCAGTATTGGAGGTTACTGAGATCTCCATCACCCACAACAAGCAGCCACACAACTTCACTATGCTGCACCTGTCAAGGGAGAGAGACGTCCCCGAGGTGATTGAAAAAGTGATGCTTCTGGCTGGCAATAGTTCCAAGCCCAAACAAGCCTACTGGACATCAGGTAAAGCCTTGGTGAGGTAAAGGCTTCAACATTTCTATTGATTTCTTGATTAGATTATAGAAAATGGTAATTAATAGCAAGTGAAATTATATTTTTGAGGCTGGTGTAAAGAGTTGAATGATTTACTAGGAATGATGTTTTAAAATTGTTGTGGGTAAGTGAGGAATATATATTATAATATCTACTGGTTTGAGTCTTAAGAACTGTTGTCTCACTCAGATGTTGGTGGTGGTTGGGGGATGAAACAGAAGCATACAGTGTTGGTGACTGGTGCTGCAGACCTTTCCCACTCTGCCCTACTGGAGTCACTCTTCCCACACCACAAGAACATCATGTCAGCGGTCAGTGAATGATCATGTACTACTGAAGATCAGTAATTATAGAAGTTCATCCAATGTAGTTTGTGGGATATGTAACCATGTTTATGTATCTTGTAATGCTAAACAAACTTGTAATTGGTAATTTGAATAGAGAATGAACAGACACATGACTTATTACTGCATCTATGTGTGTGTGTGTGTGTGTGTGTGTGTGTGTGTGTGTGTGTGTGGTGTGTGTGTGTTACCATCTCATATTAGATATTACAGCAGCCACAAACACCTGTAACTATTCCTACCCCTCCCTACACCCACAGTGTTCAGTGGTGGGCTCTGGTGGAGTACAGTTGGTAGAATGCCGAGAGGAGGAGCTTGTGCCAGGACTGCTCATTGCTAATAGCCATCTGGAGCCTTCCACTTCCAACAGCAGTATCCGTGCCCGCCAGGCAATGCTCATGCTGCAGTCAGACCGGGAAGAACACCTCAAGGAAATTGATGTCAACCGATTTGAAGATAACGAGGTAAGAAAGGAGAAAGAAAGTAACTTAAGCTGATGGGAAAAGATAGAAAGGAAGAACTCTTTGTTCATTCATAGTTATCAATGTAAATGTTTGCTCTATCAGATATCTACATGCCTTTAAGAGCCAATTTTTCCTTTAATTTCTTTTGTTTTCTAGTTACCTTACATACCACCCATGGCAGGCAGCAAGCATACATCTAAGTTGACCCTTCTGTGGTTGTTTGATCAATGATTACCCTTCATAATGCTTGGAATGGGATTAGAGTAAGCTCAACGATGTAGTGGCCTTATGTTTGAGGAGATGAATAACAGTCTGCTACAAGCTTACATCCCAGGAGATAGAGAAGAACACCACAACTTTGACTCTTTACTCCTTAGATTACTATATGTATTTGCATCCTCAAGTAAACTTCCCAACATTTAGGACATGACTCAGAATATTTTGTGCTTCCTTATTTGTTAAATCTCCCATTACCTTCTGGTTTCTTGTTCTCAGGAGCTGCGGTATTCCCTACGATCCCTGGAACAGTATGCACCGTGGGTTCGGAGGATCTTCCTGGTGACAGACGGGCAGATCCCTCACTGGCTCAACTTGGACCACCCTCGCCTCACTATTATTACTCATCAAGATATATTCCTCAACACCAGCCACCTTCCTACATTTTCATCACCAGCAATTGAAAGTCACATTCACAGGTGAAATTTGCATTAGTTTTTATCTCATTTCTTACTGTGATGGTATCTTCCCCCTAAAAACACCAGCCTTTTTGAAGTTCTGTTAATTTACCTAAAGCTTCAGATTCTGTTTTGATGAAAATTTTATAATTGATATGGCATTAAGCTTGCAATACTTGTCATTGTGTTAATAACAGCCAATATGATTCATGGTGACTTCAAAAAAATTGAATTCTTGTAGAAAGCTAAATGAATCTGATGAAAAGATGAATAAATCCGTATCCATCTGATCCATGGTTTGTGTTGCAGGATTCCTGGGTTGTCTGAGCACTTCCTTTACCTCAATGATGACGTGATGCTGGGCCAGGAGGTGTGGCCAGAGGACTTCTTCTCTTCAAGTACAGGATACAAGGTTAGTGATTTGACTGCAGTGTGAAGAAATGGAGGTACAGTATGTACATATTTGACTATAGTATAATCATATTGAGTGAGAACTGAACAATAGGTAAATACACACTCACTAAGCAGACAAGTATTTTCAGAGACTTGGCTAACAACAGTATGATTTGCAGGTGTACCTCTCCTGGTCTCTTCCGGAGTGCTCGTCAGGGTGTCCAGGCTCATGGCTTGGGGACGGCTACTGTGACGCATCGTGCAACACCTCTGCCTGTGAGTGGGATGGCGGGGACTGTGCCGGTGGGGATCTTGGGGGTGATATGTTGGAAGGAGAAGACAGTATGGGGATTGATGATACGGTTGCTTTCTGTGCCTCATCCTGCTCTGACTTGTGGCTGGCTGACCATTACTGTGATCATGTAAGTCAAGGTGTTTTGTACTGTAATAGTTGTTACTTTTATACTCCCATTGACGGTGCTAAACTCTTTTTGTTTCTGTCTGTCATCTCTAAAGTAACCCGTGTCAGGTTGAAGGATGTCCTTGAACTGAGCCATTTCATTAAACATTTTTTTTTTAAAACTAAGGGCTTCTTTTTCTTGGATTTGAACTGCTTTCTTATGGAAAATAAAAAACATGATTATCATGCTCCTGACTTGCCAGAGAAAATACTTTACAATATCTTTCCATCCTTTGTAATAGCTCTTGTTGTCTATATTGTGCAGGTTTATTTGTATTTTTCTTATTTCTTTCAGTCCTGCAACACCCTGGCTTGTGGGTTTGATGGTGGAGACTGTGGTCTGGAGAAGGTGGATCTGTTGCATCAATTTCCAGTCCCCACAACTTCTAATGTGACCTATCTTCTTCCTCGAGGTAATTGTTGTGTGCACTTCACTACTGATATTTCGTGGCCCAGTGTAGATGTGGAGCCCAGTGTCGGTATATTTGGGAATATTCATTTGCACTTGTGTCTACGTAGAGTCACACTTATAGTTGATGTATGGTGTGGCAGGTGTTGGTGCTGCTTGGATGAACCTGTCCTCAGTGCTGGGGCCCGGGACAACTGTGCAAGGCTCGCACACAGAGCACCCAGGTGTGAGAACCATCGTTGTTAACACTGCCCAGAAGGTGTTCTTCATCCTCCTCAAGAACAATGTCACAGCCACTCTACACATAGAACTCAACATCTCCAAGCAACAGGAGCAGCAGCACAAACCTATGAAGGTAAGGCTATGTTTCAATTAGTGGTCAGTGTTATGGGTGACTGAGTGATCAAGACTAGGAGCAGAGTTTTATGTGATTGAATCTATCAAAGTTGAGAAAAGGTCAGGCATAACCTGTTTGCAGGGATTCATTATTCTGTATATAACAGGTAATAATGGGGAGCTGTGTAATATAGATTGCTATATAAAGACCTGTTATTATTCCTGTGGTGGGGCTGCAAGAATACTATACTCTATACAAAAATCGAAGGCGGAGGATGCCCCTCCTACTGGGGTAAGAGGCTGGCCATCACCACACCGTGCTAGATGATTGGTTGACAGTGACAGGCTGAGTGTCGTGAAAAATTAGACACCTGATATCACTTCATTGTTTCCTTAATATTTCCTTGTATGAAGTCTTATACTTCAAAAAGGAAACTAAAATGTCATTGTGAATAAATTTGCTAACAATAAGTGCCAAAAAATATCAGTATAATGCGATCTGGAAGGCAATAATGAGTGATGGAAAAAAAAAGTTGTAAATAAACTGAGCGACAGAGGTAGCTAAATGGGCCATGGTACAGCGCCCGGTCACCAAAAGGATGGAGGATTATAAGGCTTGACCTCTGGTCTCAAGGGAGAGAGAGAGAGAGAGAGAGAGAGAGAGAGAGAGAGAGAGAGAGAGAGAGAGAGAGAGAGAGAGAGAGAGAGAGAGAGAGAGAGAGGCTAATGAGAATGAAGTAGGAAGAAGAAATATAATTTAAGTAATTTATTTTATATCATATAATTAAATTTACTGAAATAATCATCATCATGAGAGAGAGAGAGAGAGAGAGAGAGAGAGAGAGAGAGAGAGAGAGAGAGAGAGAGAGAGAGAGAGAGAGAGAGAGAGAGAGAGAGAGAGAGAGAGAGAGAGCAAAATTTTAATACCATAAGTATATGTATAATTATATGTTTTCATTAGGTATTGACACACACACACACACACACACACACACACACACACACACACACACACACCACCCACCCAAACCCACACCCACACACACACACACACACACACATACACACACACACACACACACATTATTATTATCTTAATCTATTAAATTGTTGTAAGAATTTCCCTCACCAAAACCACCACCACCATCACCATAATGATGAATAAATACTATAATAATAATAATAATAATAATAATAATAATAATAATAATAATAATAATAATGAATATGAGGTGATGGTAACGGGAATAATGAAAGTATTTCTTGTATCTCTTATTTTTTTTTATATATTTTTTTAATGTTTGATATTATAGTAATGACGAAACTGAGTTCAGATTCGTGTTCAGTATGACTGAAAACCTTTATGTACAAATTTTCATGAAATTCCGAGGTGTGGAAATTTTCATGAAATTTCCAAGGGTACCACCTAAGATTTTTTGGCAGAAATCATGTATTTTGAAATAACTAAAAAACTATGAGGTTTACGTAAAAAGAGTATAGAATATAAAAGAAAGAGCAGGACAAGACCGTTCTTTTGAGCTATGGTGATATGGAATTGGAACATATGTATAGATGTAAGAATTGAAAAAAGAAAACATTAATTTTGTTCACTATAATTAACTTTTCTCCAAAGGTATAAAAGATATTGGAAAGGTGATGACATCAATCGATAGATCTTTTCAAGCTGCATAACTTTGTATATAATCCTTTTTCCTGTAAGAGTAATAGTTTCGTAGTAAAATGGCAAAAACATATTCGACCTCAATTCTGGTGGACATTTTCGGACCACAAAATCAAAAATTCTTTACCGTCACAGATACGTGAAAAATGACTTCAATAAAACTTTTAGAAACTTTTAGGATTAACAGGGGTCTACCCTCTCATCCCCCCAGCCCCCCTATACAGATCACCAAAATGAATCCAAACTAATGACGCTCCACCCATCATTTGAGCAGCCATTCTCAGGGTGAGGGGGGCAGGAAAGGCGAGGCATCGTCCGCCTTCGATTTTTGAATAGAGTTTACCACTGTATTCCATGCTGCTCGTAAAAGGCAACCAAAAGGGACAGAGGGAGGGGTCTGGGAAGTCCCTCCTTTATATTCTCTCTGACAAAAAGACAAGGCACAGATGAGGAGGGGAGATTAATGTCTCCCTGAACCCTAAATGCTTTGTCTTGGATAGATAGTATAATGACCAGTAAGATTTTTGTAGTCATTCTTCTGAATTTCAGTCTCGACTGATGAGCTATGAATTTTTTTTTATCAAAATTAAGTAAGAGTTTTCTAATGAAATAAATGTCGTTTTGTTTCAGTATTCCATTAATGTGAAGTGCAACACCTACCCTGTGGAGCCGAGTAAGTCTTCAGTGCTGACCACCATGATGCCTTTTCGTGGAGGGAAAAATTTCACTTTTGACCACCAGGGACCAAATATAAAACCCAAAGACACTCAAAAAGATGATTCTATAAACCTTGAGTTTGCTTATGTCAATGTAAATGCATCAAAACTTTCAGCATCTCTTGTGTCAAAAATTATTAACTTAGAAGCATCCTACAGAGAAGGAGAATTAACTTTGAGTGGATTAAAGAGGAGAAAATCAAAACTGATTTCAAAAGTATTACAGTCCAATACAGATCATCATCTTGTATACCACAAGGAGAGTGAGTGGCCTCCAGAAGTAAAGATTTCTGAAAACATAAATAAAAACAGCTCGTCAGTCATTGGCATGAATAAGCTTGGCCAACAGGAAAACAAAACAAAAATCACTTCAAAAGGGAATTACAACAAACCATTTAATGCCACTGGCAAGTTGGGTTCCAGGAAATTATTATGGGCTCAAAACACACAAGGAAATTATAACACAAACACAAGCAAACAAATTTTCAAAGTTAGAAACCCAAGTCATAAAATGAGATCAAGAGAGAAAAAACTGGAAGATAATGGAACCCTAGGCACATACATGGGCAGCCTGCCTTGGGAGAAGCAGAATCTATTCCCGAAAGAAGACCCTCAAGAGGAGAAGCTCACCTTGCCCATTGGTGCCAAGCGGCACCTCATGGACATGTTTGCAGATTCTCTGCTACACGTGAATCGTCTCTTTAACTCAGAGTATGGCTACCAGGCTCGTAGGGTCCCAGCCCACATGCCTCACTTCATCAACAAGGCCGTGATGGAGAGCCTGCAGGACAAGTAAGTTTGATGACTCTTTTTGCAGATCTTGCTGTTAATGCTTTATTTTTGAGTTTTTAAGGTTGTTTTAAAGTGTTTTCACCAACCATCCTTTTTACACCACAAGCACCTTTCAAATAACTCGTCTCCACTTCCTGAATCGTAGATGTTTGACCTTCATTCAACGTGCATGTCCCACACACGTACGTCAGTGTAACTAGAGGGGCACTCAGTAGAGCGCAAGTACCTCTACCACCACTGCTAATATTCATGAATTTTGTATGACCTTGTTGGTGAAGTTTTGCAAAGCTGTAATGCATTTTGACAGAGTTTGAATTTTTGAAAATCCTGTAGGTTGGTGGCCCACTTACAGCACAACCTCACGTTCAACTTCATTGGCGGAGATGATTAGTAGTTGCAACCTTATTTGTTTTGAGGTTGGGATAACTTGTGATGGATGTTCATTTTTGGCCAGCATTGATATGGTATACTTGGTTTTTGTAGTAAGTCTTAGTATTTACTTGTGAATGAAGTAAGAAAATTTGAAGCAAATTCTGTGATGTGACTTTTCTTTATATTTTTCCCATAAAATTATGAATTTTTGTTTTGCTTTGTTATGCTTTTTTTTGACAACTATTGATACATTCTTGACTTTCTTCCAGATTCAAAGAGGAATTTGAGCTGACCTCATCTCACAAGATCCGGAAAGCAAATGACATGCAGTATGCCTTCTCTTACTACTTCTATCTGATGAGTGAGCGGAGGGTCAGGACGGCCACGGAAGTCTTTGAGGAGTATGACACAGATGGTTCTGGGTGAGCTCAAAACTGTGTTTGTAGTGATTTCATGTAACCTGAGGGATGGTGGGTGGTTGATGAGCTGTGACAGACAGGAGACACTGGAACAGAACAGGATTATGTTGGCATTAAACAGGGAACATTGGAGAAAATTAATTATGTGTAAGATCTATGATGATTTTATCAGTAAAGATAATTTATTTTCTGTATAATTGTGAGATTTCATTGTTTGACCAAGAATGATGTTGATTTTCTTCATTAGAATATTTTATCTAAACATAGATACAATTGAGTCATAAATTGAGAGTGAATAAACACCATCGTGGGTGAAAGCAAGGTATTACTACCTGCCACTTCTTTGATGCCCAAATTTTTACTGGTAATGCCATTTGTAATGATGTTCTACTAGAAATATAATAGAATTACAATGATCATCACGAGTGATATAACCAGTACAAAATTTGAACATTGGTGGTGTTTGTTACTATAACTATAGGCCTCAATTGTGCTTGTAATAATAAACACAAACATGCAGTGAATAAATAGATACCAGAAAATTGATATATGTCTAGTTGTCCCACACATTCCAAGGAACTAATACCAGATTATCATTAAATTTTAATTAAATCAGAAGAGTTCATCTGATCCTTCCCTTCACACTAACAGGACCTTGTCAGACCGGGAGATTCGGACACTGCTCACTGCCCTGCATGACCTTCCGCTCCACTACAATGTTGTGCATGAGTTCCACAATCTGGTGAAGAACTGCTCTGCCAGCCACCCCACCAGTCCCATCCCCACCCCAGTCTATGAGAGATATGCAGACTCGGATCTGGTGAGGCTCATCTTGTCAACAATTGTCAATTTATAATACTTCTCCCTTCACTGCTGCCTTCATTTCTTCTACCAACACTAGTTTCATCTGCACTTCATATATGGTACACACAGTCTACCTTTTATATGCCAGTATATCTCCAGAATTTAAAATCGTATTAACTACACAAACTTTTCAATTGACTTCTATCGTTTGTAAAGTTATGCCATCCCTTGCTCTTATCTTATGGAAGAGAATGTATCACCACTATAAAGTATCATTCCCAGTGTCATTGCTTTCCCTCCTTGGCTCTATCATTTGTTTTTCACACTATTTATCACCATTACACTTTTTATGCACCCAATCAACACTTATTACCTATACAATGGAATTACTACCCACACCTCTCCTTCATACAACACCAGGCTAGAGCATCTCTATTCATTAGTCTCTTGATCATAGATTTGTATCAACACTTCTATGCTTATAGTGCTTAGCTTTATGATAAGTGTTGCATCTTAATGTTTTTCTGAGTCTTGCACCACATCTCCTCACCCTAAACCCATTCCTTTACCTGTCCCTTGGCAGCCCACACTGAGCCTGGAGCTGATGCTCAAGTGTGAGCCCCTGACAGCTCTTCTAAGGAAGCTGGAGAAGGTGAGCAAATACAAGTACACCCAACAGTCTGATGATGCCGTCCACTTCAAGATGGTAACATCTAACGTGTCCACCGTTATCCACATGCTGGATGAAGTGCGGAAAAACAGAAGGTGAATGCTTGTTATGTTTTCTTGCTGTGTTGTTCAATGACAAGAATATGAAATAGATGTGTGTGTGTGTGTGTGTGTGTGTGTGTGTGTGTGTGTGTGTGTGTGTGTGTGTGTGTGTGTGTGTGTGTTTGCGTGCACACACTTTATTGTTTTATATATATATATATATATATATATATATATATATATATATATATATATATAATATATATATATATATATATATATATATATATATATATATATATATATATATATAATATATATATATGTGTGCTTTATTGTTATCCAAATTCAGCCCTGTGGTGGGAGCTGCAAGAATACTACCACCGTATTTCCTGCAGGTTGTAAAACGTGACCAAAATGCATATAGTACATAGATAGATATAGATAGTTATGAATAGATAGATTGATATATAGATTGATATATAGATTGTTATCCATGGCCATGGTCACAATTCTTCTTGTAATCAAGTTTCCTAAAATATTGATTTGTTTTCTATATGTGTAATGCAAGACCATTTTCCTTCCTTTGAAATACAAAGTGAAATTTTCAAGTGATGTTTGTTGGTCATGTAATACTTCCTTGATCATTATTATTCAGCATTCATAAAATATTGTAGTTTTCATGACCTACAATGTATTTATACTTATTTTGATGTCCTCCCTTGGTTTAGATCCCATGTCTATGCTCTACTAAGTGAACAAAGAATATATGATAGGAAAGGAGACCAGCCATGGCCAAGGATTTAAACAGTAGACCTCTTGGCCTACTGGTCTCTACTTGGCCATGTAACTACTTCTACATATATAGTATTTTTACCTTTATAGTCACTTTAGGCTCACATTCAACCATTGGGCTGTTTTTTTACATTTTTTTATTTGAAAAATAATATATATATATTTTTTTAATGTTTTCTAAAACAAATCAAAATAAAATGTTTTCAGTATTTAAATGTGTGCATTCTTTTTTTTATTAATAATTGTATTAATATGAAATTAACACTAATTAACACAATTAGATACATTTTTTCTTTCCATTTTCAGAAAATTCATCTGTCTCAACAGCAACCTGGACCCCAAAAGCAAGTCAAATGACCTGATTCACGCCCTTGTCCAGGACACATACGAGTCTCTCTTCCCTCTGGGCTCCTCTTTCGAGCTGCCCCTCAATTTCAGGAACCGATTTCTTTATGTGGAGGAGTTGGTTGCCTGGAGGAAGTGGAGGGACTTTGTACGGGCACTAATCTACGCTTGCCTTGCCTCCCTGGTCTTCCTTACACTAGTCAACTTCTTCAGCACTGAGGTGAGCTTAGCCATAGAACTCCCTCCAAGGATGAAGGATGGGTGAAGGGTGTCTTTAGGCACGATAGGGTTTGTCTTGCTTTCATAGTGAATTGTTATGCATTTTGGGCAAACTTTTTTTTCTTCTCCATTTTAATGATTCTGGTGATGATTAAGGAAGAAATGAATGATGATTAAGGAAGCATCAAAATGAACCCCCCCCAAAAAAAAGGGGGAAAAAGAACTTCAGCAGATTAACAAAGAATTCTACTTGTGTAATAGTACTATTAATTTAGGAAACTATTGGTATCACTTTATTGATTTAACTTCCTGTTCATGTAATATATTACGGGCAATGTATGCCATGACTCTGTTGGTCAATTTTTGTCAATGAAAAAGGGAATGTATAATTATGTTATCATCATCCAGTCTTGGATTGGTATATGTTTTGCCTTTTACTGTTTACACAACCTTATACTCTTATCATTATTATAAGATAACACTAAATGGCTTCCAATATATGTTTTTTTTCCTTTCTTTTCCATCCTATTGTTATGCTAAGATATATTTTCCTCCTGTCGTGAGGCTGTTGTTTGATTATTCTTTCCTTCCCCCACAGCTGGAGGGTCTGCGGCGGCGGTGGTGCAGGCGGCGGCGGCGGCGGAGGGAAGGCTACGGAGCGATGAAAGTGTGACTAAACTAACTCATTGTCACTCCTCTCATGACAGTGTGTTCATCCCACGTGTCATCACAACATTCATCTTCATTAGTTGATGATCCATGTCATGAATTCCTCCCACCAATGGCTTTAAAACACACCCAACGAGTCTGTCCTCAGCTTGTTGCTGAGAGTCACTTTTTGGCTGTGATTCAATGAAGTGGAAGTGTAATGCAGTAAAGGTGAAGAGGGACAAAAAAGAGGCTAATGAAAGATAGGTTGTAGTGTTAAGTATACTCATTCAAAACACATTGATGAGTTCCAGTTTCAGATTATTTACTGTGATGGGTTATTCATTACATTGATTATAGTATGTATTGAAAATCTTGCATAGCTTTGTTTCATAATTGTCGGGCACATGATTATTTTTGACTCTTAAGTTTAATTTATTTGTATTCTTTGTGGTTCTTGGTTTGTCTCCTTGAAAGTTCACGTCACAGAGAGTGATGATGACCTTTATTGCCTCCCTCTACCCTGCTGAGTGAGGGTGGGAGGCGGGGCTGATGCTGGTGATGATGATGATGAGGCAGTTCAATCATTAGTGATCTCAAAGGAACAGAAGCATAATAGATTGTGATAATGGTTAGTGTGTTATACTAATGGGGGCTTGTTTTATTTGTTTAGTTATCAGAGCTTCCTTTTCTTTTCTATTCTATTCTATTTTCCTTTTCTATTTGTCATTCTTTGAAGGTGAACTGGCTTTTGTTTTGTGATTTACAACGAACAGGGAACAGGTATGCTTAGTATACTATTTCCTGTGTTATCCATTTTCATGCTCAATAGGGTGTCATATATGGCTGGGTTAGGGTGAGAGTCTCCTGTGATACAGTCATGTGTTTTTACGCACCCTCAGACCTTGACCAAGGCCGTGACATGCCATATAAATACTGCATTTATGTTATTGAAAAAAACGAATATTGAAACATATTTTAGTGGTTACATATTGCCGTGGGAGTTCTCATCATGTACGTAAAGCTCCGCCAGAACTGATGTCACAGATTTCAAAACATTTAGTTCCCATAATGATATCTGGGAAGTCATTCTCAACTTTGTGTCTTATGTTGAACTAGGAATTTTAGTTTTACTCATATTGCTGTTTCTTTGTCTTTTCCATTGTTTCTGAACACATGGAAGCTGATTATCGTCTCACAGTATACATATATTGTAGTTAAAGACACTGAGGGTGAGATGTCGGGCCCTGACGCGGACAACCACTATGCTCTGGGACTGACCCTCACAGTGTTGTGTGGTGCAAGGATCGGTTCTTCTCCTTTCTATCTTAGAGGCCTAGAGGCAAAGATGTGAGGGAATGCATGTGGATGTATGTGTGTGGATGCCTCGTCTTCTCGGCTACCCATCGGAAGGGGTATATGGATATGGATGGTTGAGGCCGAATATTCATTTGATGTTACTGTGTTATGAAATTAATTTGATTTCATAGTAAGATACGCAATAATGCATAATCTATGGTTGCCAGAGAGCAAAATCTTATTGATGATTTATATATTTTTGTAATCTTAAATCAATATTATCTGCATCGAATTAACTTTATGCTTTTTTATATCAAGCAAATAGACTATTGCAGGTGAATCAAATTCAAAGGAACTCTTTCCATTGTCTTGTGAATGAATGTTACAGAAATCTGTGATATCAATTCTTGCTGCAGCTCTACATCCTGTGGTTAGTGCAGGAAATGTATTCCTTGGCAATGCTGTTCAATGTGATGATAAATATAAGGTTATTAAGAATCACTCTGCACACTGGTAACACTTGAGTTGAACTCTCCATTTTATTTATTGTGTTGTTGTGTCCCCTTTACCTCCTTTAGCACAATATTGGTGATGGTGTTATGTTGGCACATAGTTGGTGGTGGGTTTTAGAAAAGTGTGACTCTTGTGGAGTGACAAAAGTCTTTGTTGTGTCATACATTATGGGAAAGTACAAATATTACACGTGTGTTGTAAGTTATTAGTTCATTATTGAAATTTATGTCGGTGGCTGAGATTTTATTATTTTCTGTGAGTTTTTGATACTGTGACTGGAAAGGAAACACAATTTTCAATAATAAGAGTTACACAACTTTATTTGCTGTTCATCTTTACAAATTAGCATATTACACTGATTTACACTAAGTTCAGATTTTGTTGGGATGCAGTACATGTGTTAGTGTCATTAGTCAGATGACCCTTTCAACAGGAATTGCTTAACTACCGAAGATATACTACAAAGGACTTGAATTCTGATCTATAATTTTCTGTGGAGGAGAAAAAACCTGGTATTCTTCAGTTCTTCAAAAAACATTTTTCCAGTATTAGATATACACAACCTTCCAGACAACTATTTCCTCTACAGTCAACATTCTTGGTCTGCCATTCACTAAGAATCTTAAATGGAAATTCATATCTTGATTCCTGCTCAATCATCGTGAAGTTAAGCAATTTGCATCGTTTCCATTATTTTCCCCTGCCAGATGCTAACTCAATACAAGAGCCTTATCTGCCCATGTATGGAGTGTGGCTTATGTGAATTGGACATCATTTCACTCACACAGCACTTCAAAACAGGGTAGAACAAAAACCTGTCTTCACTCTCTTACAATTTCCCAGTGTCATTTTTCCAGGTATGTTCTACTACTTCCATTTTCATAGTTTCTGTTCTTCTGAGCATCTCATCCACATACCTCCCCTTTCAATGGGTTTGCTGCGCAAGACTTATTACACATTTTTATCTGTATTCTGTTCATCTTCCTAATGCAAGAGTTAATCAGTATTTTCATTTATCCCTTTCATTGGTTAACTTGAACTGTCTGTCTAATACCCACGAGGAATGTCATGGTTTTTCTTTTTTGGGGAGACTATCCCTCTATTTTTATTTTTTTCGTTGGTAATGGCATTCAATATTTCTCTTTTTTGCAGCTCTAGTCCATTCTCTGTTATTTGATTTTTCCTTGTTACACCTCTGTATTTTTTTTTGTAGAAATGGTACACACACACACACACACACACACACACACACACACACACACACACACACACACACACACACACACACACACACACACACACACACACACACACACACACACATACACACACACACACACATACACACACACACACACACACACACACACACACACACACACACACACACACACACACACACACACACACACACTGCTTGGTAGCTCAGTGGTGACGTCACATCCTGTCACTCGGCAGGCTCGAGTTCGTGCATTGCTCAAGGTGCAAAGTTTCACTGATGATCAAGCAGTTATTGAGCAAGAGGATGGGGTGTGTGGTGTGTGAAAGGTCACAGTCTTACCCATAGATTGGGCCATAATGAGCTGTAAGCTCTCTCTGGGAGGGTAATAGCTGGAAGGGCTGAATCAAGAGGTGTGGGGCCCCTGGGCACAACACTTGTGGGGGCCCTATATTCAAGATGTGTCTATGTCTACCATTTATTATTCTTAACTGTAGGGGCCCCTTTTCCGTGGGGGCCCTGGGGATACAGCCCCTGTAGCCCCCCCTTTAATCCGACCCTGATGGCTGGCGACCACGAGTCCAGTGCGTGATCCTCAAGACTGACACACAAATATCCTTTTCATGTATGAGAATAAATGCGGCACATGAGCAAGTGTGCGGCACATTAAAGGGTGTTTTAATCAAGGTATAATATGCTGTTTTGAAATCTAGATAAAGGGAAGCTAAATCCCTCCCCAGAGAGGCTGTAAGTCTTTTGTGTGTGTGTGTGTGTGTGTGTGTGTGTGTGTGTGTGTGTGTGTGTGTGTGTGTGTGTGTGTGTGTGTGTGTGTGTGTATATTCGCCCTAGAACACCCCATCATATATATAAACATGAAACAAACTTGTGATATAACTAGTACCAATATGTACATGTTTTTTTATTTACTTTATTTAACCTGTTTTGTGACTTTCTATTACCTTCCACCCAGAGCATGTCTATTGTGACTTGTGAGGGATGGTAAAGGAAGGAATATAATTAATAAACTGATGTCATTTGTTAAGGTTATATAATAGCTTGTGAAGTCATCAGTATTTTTGGTTAGGTGAAGGGATACTAAGCTTCTTTTAGAGAGATAAAAGGAAACATATAAGGGTAATCTATAGTGACGGTAATGTTTGCATAATACTTGAAGTGCATAATTTATTTTCTTAAGTATACCTCAGTATCTTCTTCCTTGATGTGTTGCTTCACTTTGTGTTGGCTTCAAATCTCACCATTATACCGTATACTTAATTTATACGAAAATATTTTTATACATGTATCAAACAACCTTCCGTGCCAGTACAGGGAAATTGTTGTATGGAAACCTTTTCTCTAGTCATCACTTCATTGAATGCACACTCTGGGGAGGTTTGAACACCATTAAAGATAATTGTTATGTACTGCAGTATTTTATCGTGCCTTAACACGATGGAGGTATTCCCTCTTATGTCAAATACACAAGTAAGTATACCTTTGTAGCATTACTTGTGTAGTGTTTCAAGTTTGTACCTAAGTGTGTATCTGTGGCCATGGGTGCCAGGCTGTGTTGGGGCAGAGTTCGTACAGTCCAGTCAGCTGAAAACTCATTCTTCCCAGCTGGTCGATAACTGTCCTTGGTGATTCCTTAGAAGCTTAATAATCACACTTAACCATGTGCTTAAGAGTTTCCTTAATGTTATGGTTTTCGCGCTTACCTATGAATTCTTAGTCCTTAGCAGTCCACTTGCAAACCACTTACTTACCTGTCCACCTTCCCTTGTGGGCTGGCCTATCAGTGGATATGTAGTACCTGGGAAGACATATGGAAGGGAAACTGTGGTAACTCGAGTGGTAAGGTTCGCTTCATCTAATTAAGTAATTCTGTTTAATTACTTTTGTCGCTTTGTTTTGCCGGAGCGAAAAAAAGAAAGATTGAAATTTGCAATAAGTACGCATGTCAAACAAAAACTAAACGGCTTGTTAGGATGGTAAAGTTTGATTGAGAAGACCGGAAAGAGCACCCTAAACAGGACAAAGTCAAGCTAGAATAAAGGCGATTGGGCAAGAAATTCATAAAGTTAGTCCTTTGTCCACAGGTTTCAGGGAGAGTTCTGATCTGCCAAAAAATCAAAGGTCAACTGGTGCTCAGGATATCCCATACATTACTGTTTATATTAATTAGTGGGAGATCAGCTATAATGAGAGAGAGAGAGAGAGAGAGAGAGAGAGAGAGAGAGAGAGAGAGAGAGAGAGAGAGAGAGAGAGAGAGAGAGAGAGATACCAGTTTATTTATTTATTTCAAACCGAGCGAAGCGACCAGTTTGGAAGTTTCGATACGACCCCATCCAAAATTTGTGTTTGTATGTGTCTGTCTGTCCGTCTGTCCGTCTGTCTTCTATCTCCTAGACCACTGAAGGGATCGGAATAAAACTTTCAGGGGTAGTAGGCATCAACCCTTAGATGGTTATTTTATATATATATATATATATATATATATATATATATATAAAACATTGTTATGTAAATTTTAGAGTTATTTGTGAAAAACCTTGCTTAATACTGGTCGCACATATTCATACTTACCTGGCACAGGAGACACCTTGAACTACCTTCTACCTCCCTTTCTACCTCCTACCTCCCTTTCTACCTTCTACCTCCCTTTTACCTCCTACCTCCTAGCTCCCTTTCTACCTCTTAACTCCCTTTCTACCATTCCCCCACCAGGAAGTGGTGATGGTGGTGGTGGGGGAATGCGGCGTGAAAGTCTACGGTGTCTGGTTATCACATTTCAGTTACTAGTGAACAATATTTCTCTCTCTCTCTCTCTCTCTCTCTCTCTCTCTCTCTCTCTCTCTCTCTCTCTCTCTCTCTCTCTCTCTCTCTCTCTCTCTCTCTCTCTCTCTCTCTCTTTTCTTTTTTCGTATGCATGGAGGGAGCGAGGTCAAGGAGGAATGCAAGAATCCTACCT
>JAPQNM010000048.1:13694435-13701935 GCA_029783475.1 Metacarcinus magister
GTGGCAGTTTCCCGCCACCTGCAGCAACACGTTACATTTTTTGTTTTGTTTCAGAATTATATTTAGGCTATAAAAAAGACGAGGGGATAATATACTAAGATACACTACGGACGAGGGATGTGTGTTGGTCGTGTATTACGGTGTCAACTCTATGTTCTGTGTCCTCACAAAGCAGTACTCTTCCTTGCTAGCGATATCACAAGTTTCGCAACGTTCACTGTGGTTCAAACCTCATGAAAGAACCATAACCAGGGACAAACAAGCTGCTTGAAACATTATGAAGGGCGTTCCAACCAAACCTGCGCAACGCTTTTCTCTCCTTTTTTTGTACACATGATAAATAAACTTGACAGTGTGGTCTTAATTCATGATACTTATCGCTTATTTTGTGGCAAAGTGCAGCCGCGTCCCTAGACAGGCAGAACTATGAATGCCAGGAAAGTATTACGGCCTCTATCAAGCCTTTCATTCCTGGTGTTTGTTTCGTGCAGCGGCAAATACATTTTTTTTTATCGTGTATATAGTGACGGGGAGAGATTGTCTGTCCATGTTCATACACAGGAACGTCAATTTAGAGTATGAGCTCTTGTGTTAGCGAAGGGAAGGAGAGGGAGTCACGCCTTACTTGGTATGAACAAGGTTTTCTGGAGTCTACTCGGTGAGGGTTTGAAGAGTACCCACCACCAGCCCTCGTATGGCAAGAGGAGGGAAGGGCACACGTGAACTGTTACCGTTATTCTAATGATCCAGTCACTCTATATAAAGTTTATTAAAAATCTTAACAAATGTTCGCTATTCGACACTACAGTAGAGGTGGGCAGCGTGGGTGGGAGACAGCTCGCTTCTGTACCGTGTGTGGGGATGAACGGCGCGGTGAATTACAAAGAAAAATAAATTGTTCTAACTTAAAGACGATAAAATGAGCTCGCGCCTCACATAGGGCAGGGTGACTGGAGGTGGTGAGGGTGGTGGGAGCATATAGAGGGCCCGCGCCAAGCACCGCCAACCTGTCCTCTGATACTGTCCGCTGCTCGTTGGGGACAGTCCAGCAAACTGTGATCTGGCTTGTTTGTTAGTGTTTGATGCAACACACAACACCTGACCGGCTATTTAATGTTTCGTAGTGTAAAGCACGTTATTTCTGTACTAAACTTCCATCGTCGTGGTCATTGTTGTGGTTATTGTAATCAAACTGTGCATGAGGAGGCAGTCTGCATGTGAGTGTGAAGGTCGCGGGCCGACCAGACACCCACCACCGATCAAGGGGAAGGGAACCCGCACATCGCACGGCGTTCACTGGGGAATTTAGTTTGTTTGTTTGTTTATCTGTCTCGCAGTGTTCTCGCTAACCCATGGCACACGTCAGGCCTTCATGTGATTATCCTAAAGTGGCGTTGAAATGTTTTAATTTACAGAAAAAACTACGACCTAAACCTCACAATTGGCATCAGCAACTCAAACCAAATCATGTGTGACTTGATGTGTCGCTTTTTTCCCTCGGCGTGAACGGTGTCCTTAGGGCGTAATGAAAGACGTGAGGGCAGTGACGACTGGCGGGCAGTGACGCGCGGGGGAAAGACTACACACCTTTTAACCTACACGTGGTACAGGAATGGTCGGCGGCAGAGCAGCTGACGAAGAGGAAGAGGAGTTAGATGGGGAGGAGGGTGCTGTCTGTTGAAGCTAAACGTCCTCCCTCGAGCAGTTAGTTGGTCAGCGGCACCAAAGGAGGAGCCGCCACGTGAGTAGACCCAAGACAGAGGCGGCAAGGCAGCAGCAGCAGCAGCAGCAGCAGGCGAGAGGGCGCGCCTGGGTCACTCTTCCCCTGCCGCTCTGGGGATCAAGTTTTAGTGTCAAGCCGCAGCCAACACGCACACAACACCACCGCTCACCCGCGAGACAGCGTCCAGCGGGGCAGTGGTTCACCCACAATGATACTCGTCTTCATAATGACACTCATGTCCTACGTCAACACAGTCACGTGACAAGGATAAATGCGTAAATCGTAAATATTATTACTACCACTACTGCCACTACCACTAAATCATAATAATAATAATAAAAATAATAATAATAATAATAATAATGATACAAATAATAATAATAATAGTTATACTGGTAATTATAACAGCTTTATACAATGTGCTTTTTTCCCGCGCATGCAAAGTGGAATCCAAGAAGCATAAGAAAAAGACTAAATAATATGAACACAAATTTCCTTGATTTTTCTGGATTTATTGGAATATTAAAACTTGTCCCCTTTTATGACCTGCAAGGAATACGTGGACATGCATTACAGTCTCACATCTCAGAAGCAACAGCAAAAATAATAATAATAATAGTAATAATAATAACAAGTATAACAACAATAATAATAATAACAACTCACCCACGTGCAGCCGTCCAGCAAGTCTCCTATTTTCCGTAGCAGTGCGCCAGCCTCCCGCCACTCCTCCCTGCCAACCGCGCCGTCCCTCTCCTCTTCCTCCTCCTCCTCCTCCTCCTCCTGTTTATGCCGCAGGACACTCAGAGCCTCACGCAGCCAATGAGCAAGCGGCAGGCGACCCTCACTACTCTGCGTCTTCATGGCTTCTTGACTTGGACTAGAGGAAGAAGAGGAGGGAACTTCGACCTTCACTTCTGAGGGTGTGTTGGTTTCTGCTGCAGTGCCTGAAGGAGGGTCGGCGAGGAGGATGTCTGGTTTGTGTTTGGCTTGGTTAGATTGGTGTTGGGAGCTGCTTAGGATGATGTCAGGGAGCTGGGGTGTGCCTGGGTGGAGGTGGAAGGGAACGAAAGAGGACGTCATGGATAATTCTCTCTCTCTCTCTCTCTCTCTCTCTCTCTCTCTCTCTCTCTCTCTCCTCCTGTACTTTATCTTTATCTTTATCATCGGTTATCGGTATACGAGTAAAAAAAGCAAGGACAGCACATTCATTAGAAGCTACACGACTATGTACTGTTCCTTCCTTCCCTTACTAAATCGTAGAAATGAAATGAAAATAAAATGAATAAATAAAATGGCAGTCAACCTTGAAACAGACGGAGAAAACATAGGATATCAAGACAGCAACACTTTCTCGACTGACCACAGGGTATCTCGCTTCAGCCAATCACAGACGAGTAGCCGGACAGTGGACCAATTAGAATTTCAGATTAGAGGGGCGGACGTTTAGGGATTGGCCAACTACCACTTACATCGCCTGGATTACTACATGGGGCGCGCTGCTTTGTCCCTCTTCCTCCTCCTTCAGTCACCCTCACGCCAGGAAGGGAGGAGGACTGCCGCGTCTTTGTGTGGATTGAGGATGTTATCGTGTGTTAGTGAGGGTGAAAGAGATGTGATTGCAGCCAGGTGAAGGTGTCAGTGTGTTCTCTTCACTTCGGACTACTGCAGGTGTGTTGATTTATAGTTTTGTTGGTGCTGTTGTTGGTGCTGGTTTTGTTGTTGTTGTGTGGTGGTGGTGGTGGTGGACGCTCGGATACTTTACAGACAGATGGATACATATACATACATACACACACGCGCGCGCACACACCCACACACACATACATTCGGCCA
Organism: Metacarcinus magister; assembly: GCA_029783475.1. Taxonomy (NCBI): domain Eukaryota; kingdom Metazoa; phylum Arthropoda; class Malacostraca; order Decapoda; family Cancridae; genus Metacarcinus; species Metacarcinus magister. Next base: position 13,697,995 of record JAPQNM010000048.1, read on the forward strand.
ACTGCCTTAAAGAACAAGAACAAAAATCACAAACACACACGGCCAACTGCCCTACATAAGAAGAAAACTAACACACACACACACACACACACACACACACACACACACACACACACACACACACACACACACACCCTCTCTTCCAACAAATGTCTTTCTTGGAAAACTCATAATTCCTTGGGTTCTTCGTGCTCAGCGCCGGGGATGAGCGGCTGCCCCTCCCCATCCCCACCCAAGCCCCCTTCAACGGAACCAAACAAATACCCCCTAAGAGAAAAAAGTATTTTCTTCATCATGAACTGATCATTGATATAAATAATAATAATAATAATGTATTTCAACGGCACAAAAGCTATACAAAATAAACAGCTGCGTCACTATGTAATCTTGGAATAATAACGACTTAAGAACTCAACATAAAGTCTTACCGAGTCGTTCTAAAAGTGCGCGCCAGTTCATGTCGAGTGATGCGTGGGTGTGGGCAGCGCCGGGAACACCGAGGTCTGGGTCGAGTTTGGAGGCGTGAAGGAGGCCGAGAGGCACAGCACCGACGATAAGCAGCGTGTTGACCATGGCGCGCGGGGAACCGAACGACCTGCCTCGCCGCGCTGAACTGCCAATGTGGGGCAGCCTCTGCCGCGGCCCGAGAGGTACTGCGTCGCCTCGCCCGCCGCCCACAGGTGCTCCCTCCCTCGCTGCCTCGCTGGCTTCCTCAACCATAAACGCGCGCAACCTGCACCGACCAACCTGTGCGATTCATTTACCTCTGAAGCTCCATTACTATTTTTTTTCCCCTGCTGACATATTGATTTATTCTCTCCATAGCAAGAGAAAGAGTCGGACTTTTTTTTTTTTTTATTAATTCTGTGATTCAATGCAGCAATGAATGAGTCTTTTTTTTCCCATCAGAGGGCGGGCCAGTGCTCTGCCTCGACGGGGTGGGTGAGGGAGGGAGGGGGAGGGGGAGGCAGCAGGCAGGCCGCTCAGCAACTGGGAGGAGAGCGAGCCTAGCAACGCTCATGACGTGGCCTAGAGCGGGAAACAAGACTTTAATGGCGTTTTATTCCCTTGAAGAGGGCTTTAACTTCCTCATTCCGGGCCCCGCTAAGGAAAAAAAAGATAATTTATGTTGGCACGTTAATTGATCTGCGTTTTCCAGTGTTGAAGCATACGAAAAGGAGGAGAAGGAGAAACAGGAGGAAAGGGATGGGGGAAGAGAGAAGAGATGGGGTATTGGAAAGGAGGAGGAGGAGGAGGAGGAAGGGGATAAGAGGACGAGAGAAGAGATAAGGTATTGGAAAGGAGGAGGAGGAGGAGGAGGAGGAAGAAGGGGATAAGAGAAAGAGAGAAGAGATGGAATATTGGAAAGGAGGAGGAGGAAAGGGATGGGAGAAAGAGAGAAGAGCTGGAGTATTGGAAAGGAAGAGGAGGAGTAGAGAGGGCATGGGAGGAGGAGAGAGAGAGTGATGGGGTAATGGAAAGGAGGAGGAAGGGCATGGGAGGATGAGAGAGGGGGTCGGGTATTGGAGAGGAGGAGGCGAGGGCAGACAGGCAGGCAGGCAGGCAGGTAGGTAGGCAGGCAGGCAGGTAGGTAGGTACGGAGGGAGGGAGGAATGGTCTAGATGGCAAGGACGTTGCTGTGTTATGGTGGTAATTGATATTCGGTGACCCATGTCGCGTCATTCCCGGCGGCTTGACACTGTGTCGCGCGAAACGGATATTCCTGGCGCCTGGTGACACACAGACACGAACACACGGACGCACAGAGAGCCAGACAAACTCACTGCTACACGGACAGGCAGACAAGTGCACAGGCGGATGGATTGACTGTTGAGTGAGATAAATGGACGGAATACAGGCGGTGATTTACTGTGATTCTAGACAGTTTATACTCTTATAAACTTTCTAGAATCATAGTAAATCACCACACGCACACGCACACACATACACACACACACACACGCAGGCACACACACACACACACACACACACACACACACACACACACACACACACACACACACACACACATCTGTTTATGTCTGTGTATTTATCTGTCGCTTTCTCATTCTTTCTCATTAACCTCTATCATTCTCCCAGCTCCTTTCTCATCACTCTCTCTCTCTCTCTCTCTCTCTCTCTCTCTCTCTCTCTCTCTCTCTCTCTCTCTCTCTCTCTCTCTCTCTCTCTCTCTCTCTCTTTGACGCATCACCCCATCACCTTCCCACACCTGTGCAGGGGGAAGGGTGTGCGCCAGGTGTGGTGGTGGGGACTTAGAAGCCTCGCCCGCTAGTTTGCAGTGTGTCCTTCCCTTTTGTCTATCACTCCCTCCCTCCACCTCCGAGACGCACAATCGAAGTACATGTAGGTGCTCGCTGATATCCCGAAAGTTTGAGGCGCCGAGGAACACATAGGGTGGGGGGGGGAGAGAGAGAGAGAGAGAGAGAGAGAGAGAGAGAGAGAGAGAGAGAGAGAGAGAGAGAGAGAGAGAGAGAGAAAACAAAGAAAAAAAATAACCCTTTGCCCGCCCAAACTCCTGTCGTGTTCTCATAACTGATTCCAAACATGACCGCCATTTCCCTGGATTCCCTGGCGTGTTTTTTTTCCCTTTTCCACGTAGCAGTGTTTCCTTTTCCATTTATTTATCTAGTCGGAAATGCAAGACTATCTATCACCGGGTGGAGTGTTGCAAAGAAGCGGAAGGGACAATAGACTTAAATCTCTAATATACGAACACTGCGCTGGGGAAAGAAAAAGACAGAGAAAGAGAAAGCAAATAAATAAATAAATCAAAGAAACGTGAGAAATCTTTAGACACGGGAGAACATGGAGTGTCATAGAATACCTGCAGCAGAAGGCGATATAACGAAGGAGTGTGGTAGAAGGTTAATATGTGTGCGTGTTTGTTAGGTCGGTTCACGCCCTTTTTCCTTCATTGCTTGTATGTAAACACGACACTGAGTCCTTCTTTTCTTAGCTGCTTTGTGTGAGCTGAGGTTTTGTTAGCGGCAGACGGAGAAAACATGATTGGTGGGATAAGGACTGTTTGAAAGGTGTGTGTGTTTGTGTGTGTGTTGGGGGGAGAGGGAGGAATGTGTTCAAGGCTCCAGGGATTTGCTAAGGTGGTGTTCCCTTCAGAGCGTGTTTATGTCTGCTGTCTGTACTCTTGTTTAGCTGCCAAAGTGTGTGTGTGTGTGTGTGTGTGTGTGTGTGTGTGTGTGTGTGTGTGTGTTTGTGTGTGTGTGTGTTTTTAGCATTGTCATCGTCATCATCATCATCGTCAATCTTTTGTTGTTGTTCTTCTGTTTTATCATTATTATCATTATTATTATTACTATTATTACTATTATTATCATCATCATTGTCATCATCATTAACTCTTAATTACTGTAGGAAGTCTGGCCGAGCGAAAAAACAACAACAAAAAAAGCATAAAACACGCGAGGTGAAAGTAAATGTCTATTACCAACATTAAGAAACTTGCGGAGAAAAGTTGGAGATAAATTTTCAAAAACTTTGGACAACTTCAACTTGTGGGAATTTCCATCTAAAAGAAATATTTGGAAAAAGAAAAATATTGGAAGAGAGAGAGAGAGAAAAAAAAAACCCTGCACACCTTTACAATTACTTATGGAGAAGCTGGTTGTTTTACCCTAGAGTAAACTAGACCAAAAGGGTGGAAGGAGACGAATATACTCACCTGTATTTTTGTAATTATTATTATTATTATTATTATTATTATTATTATTGTTAAGAGTAGGAATGGCTTAAGGATAACTAGGATTGGAGAATAAGAGGTTTTTGTGTGTATGTATGCATGTATGACAGAATGTATGTATGTATTTTTTTTTTCGTCTCTCTCTCTCTCTCTCTCTCTCTCTCTCTCTCTCTCTCTCTCTCTCTCTCTCTCTCTCTCTCTCTCTCTCTCTCTCTCACACACA
>JAPQNM010000048.1:13704435-13724435 GCA_029783475.1 Metacarcinus magister
GGTAATTGGTGAAGCATTGTTGGTGCCACAAAAGCCTGTTGCCTCACGAGGGGAAGAGGAGGTGATGGAGAGGGGAGAGGGAGGGAGGGAGGCAGGCAAGGAGGGTTTCTTTGTGGCGCTGTGGAAGGAGGAGGAGGAGGAGGAGGAAGAGAAAAAATAATGATGATGTGGTTCGTCTTAATCAATCAGTTTTGTTCAATCTCAATTCAAAGGAGTGTTTGGATTCGCTTTGTTTAGGATTAAAGATGATGTTTTGATGATAATGATTAGGATTACAATAACAACAATGATAGAAATGGGGATAATGGTAATAATAGTAATAATAATAATAATAATAATAATAATAATAATAATAATAATAATAATAATAGTGATAACAATAATAATAGTAATAATGAATATGAATAATTAAAAGCAGTGCAGAAAATAAAGTAGAAACAAAACAAAGACAAATAAAATAATAGATATAAAAAATTGACGCCTGTTTCCTTATTTTACCGTGACAATTACACAGTAACTACCACGAGGGGTTCCCAGCCCTCTACCATCGTCCATATTAACAATGATTTACGACAAACAAGAGTCTCTCAGATACTCTTGAAGTTGCCTTTTTGAAATTCCCCTTTTTTCCAGTATTTTAGCTTCCCTCTTTTTGTATTCTACTCCTCGCTCTCTTTCTCCTTCGCTGATATTAACTTTATTTATTAGTGTTGTAATAGGAACTTACATCATGTCTTTCCGCTTCATGTTCTGGCTGGTGTGCTTGACGGCCATAGTAAACATGACCAGGCCCACCCAGGCCAAGCGGGGTCCTACTACCAGAAACAACTCGGTCACCAAGGGTCCGTGCATCAAAAAACTGCCGAGATATCTATGTACCGTCCGTCAACAGGCTCAAGGACACCCCAAAAAAGTGTACAAGTATGTGGTTCCCAAATTGCTGAAAAGAAGGTGGAGTCTAACAAGGGCGTTTCCCTCAGCCCCACGTTTTCTTCAATTGTGTTGTGACGGCAAGACTTTCTACATGACTCCTCCCAAAAGAGTGAAACCCAAGCTTTGGAAGAAACCGACATCATGGAAGAAACCCGCCCCTGGAAAAAAGCTGCCTTCAGGGAAGAAACCTGTGCCAGAGAAGAAACCTGTGCCAGAGAAGAAACCTGTGCTAAAGAGGAAACCTGATTCAGAAAAGATATCTGACCTAAAGAAGAAACTTGATTCAGGAAAGAAACCTGTGCTAGAGGAGAAACCTCGTGTAGAAAAGATACCTGTGTTAGAGGAGAAACCTCGTGTAGAAAAGAAACCTGTGTTAGAGGAGAAACCTCGTGTAGAAAAGATACCTGTGTTAGAGGAGAAACCTAATTCAGAAAAGAAACCTGACACTGGAAAAAATCTAACGTCGAACAATAATTGTGGTACAACAAAGAAGAAAATAACTTCACAAAAAATTATAACTTCCGCTTCCAAAACTGAAAAACCTGGAAAGATCGAAACTGTCGCTACAAAAAATCAAACCTCTCTCCCAAAAACTAAAAGCGCCATTGAAAAATGTGTTAATGAAACCGAAACGGCCACACCTGAAGGGGAAATTTCCCAGAAAGTTGTCAAAAGAAAGGTAAAGACGAAGGAGACTGAAACTGCTCCACCAAAAGTCACTTCTAGAACGAATGAAACTGCGCCCATAGAGCCTGCTGTTGTTCCGGAGGAGGAAAAATCTAAGTGTACCAAAGTGGAGGAAAACTGTGTATAAACTTTAGGCGAGAAAAAAGTATAAGACACAGAAACCGGTTTCATCATTTGGAAACCCGAGTCCAGGAATAACACGAAGCGTTTCAGAAGGAACACAAATTACATTCCAGGCAGCAAGAATAGTTTGAGCGAGAAGGCTGCAGCGGTGATCCAATAACACTGACTGCACTTCAATATTTGACTTCATATTTTATGTTTCTTGATCAATTATTTCTACCTAGATTCTTGTAAACACTTAAATAATAATAATAAAAAACTACATATATATATATATATATATATATATATATATATATATATATATATATATATATATATATATACACTTCGGGAACTTTCTGAGGCCGTTACGTGCATAGAAGGATCATGAGACGGATGCGAAGACGATAGCAAGTTGTGACAACTTAATCCTTGATAGTGCGCGTGTTTCCCCAGTCTTTCCAGGGCCTCGGGCAGCACCTACGGAATGGAAAGCCTTTATACAGTCAAGTCCCCGAAGTGTTGGTTCCTGGGAAGCCTAAACGTGAGGAATAAAGAGACACCTCCAGTATTGTTTGCCGTCGCGGAGGGAGAGAAAGAGACAAGACGTGAAGGTTCTCGGTGACGTTGGGGAGTAAAGTATCTCCTTCCAACCACATTTTCCTTCCCTCCATTGTGATGCGACGCAAACAGTAAGTAATGGCCAGACTTCGGTTGGCACATCAGCTGACGACGCCGGGGAATAGCAGGACAAACGCGCCACCGAGAGGAGCATTCGTGGCGCGGGATAATCACAGCTTCTGATTAAGACGCCGCAGAGGGGACAAAGGGCCTTCACACCTCCTGCCATTGACACGCGGGAAGACTCACTTTCCAGGCTTTCCTCTCGTCCTATACAAATTAAAATCGAAGAAATAACAACCGATTGCTGTTGCCTCATTTTCCCCCTTCATCCCCTCCGGCCTCCCTCTTTCCCCCTCCTTATCCACTGAAACGACCACAGAATGGAGGGCATAAGGAAGGGGAAAGGGAGAGGCATTGGTCATCGCCCCTTAATCACCATAGACGACTATCGATCGTCCTGCGCCTATCGTGACAAAGGGAAGGAGTTTATGGTTTGTATACCTATAGGGACGCCGCTGCTTTGTGTGTGGGGGATCGCATTTTTGAGGCGCGGCGCTGGCTTGTGTGGAGGCAGGCTTGGCGCCGCCCCTGGGGAGGACAGGGTTTTGGTGCTCAAATTAGTGAGCGAGGGAAGAAAGAAAGAGAAGAGAAAGAGAGAGCGAGAGAGAGAAAGAGAAAAAAGAAGAAGAGAAAGATAGTTACTCTGAAATTAATGAAAACATAATTATAAACTGTTTATTTGAAATTAGTTTATTGCAATGTATTTTTTTCTTCTTTATTATTGAATTTGGATTAATATAATGTGACAAAAGTTTGAGTTCCTTCTAAATACAAAGTGAATTTTTTTTCTCGCTCTTAGACATTGTATTTCTATTTACCAGTACGTATCAGTTTACTTCTTTATAATTTTCTTAATTTGTTAATTAATCTATTTATCTTCTTACTGACAGTCCATCACCTCGTCACCTCGTCACCTCGTCACTTCGTCACCTCGTCACCTCGTCACCTCGTCACCCCAACACGCGCACACAGGTTGGGGCATCGTTACCTTGCTTCCCGCTCTTAAAGTTTCACGTTAATTTTTCCTCTCTATGTATTTCCACAAAGTATCATCAGCCTTTTGGGGACGATAACATATTTTTCAATATGAGTTTGATAATTACATATATACATAGAGAGTTCTATAATTTTTTCCCCAGAAATACCAAAGATACATGTAACTACATAGCGATGAGCTTTTGACGACAGTAAACATTTCATAATTGATAAACATGACCTCACACCTGTAACTTTTTATTTATTTTCTATTTTTCCATAACCTTTTTCTTGGCCAAGCATCGCCAGTTTATGTTAGTGATTTTGCGACAAACTGTTCGTTTGTTCTTTCATAGCTTAATACCAGTGTTTCTTTGCTTTCTTGGCACTCCGCTGCAAAATTATCTAAGCAAGAAACAGAGAAGCTGCCGAGGTGGTGCAGATGTACACGAGCTGGCGCCGAGTTGCAGTACGTACACCTGTGTTGAAGAACGTGATTTGATGTGGGTGATACATAGCATCGTTTGAAGTACGAGTCTGTCTCTGGAGGTGAGGCTGCCAAAGACGCCCGTCACTGGAGACCAACAACATGTGGCGCGGGAGTCTGGTTGGCTTGTGGATAGATTCCTTGATGACGGAGGAAGGGGGAGGACGACAAGGAGGAAAATGTGGAGAAAGAGTAGGTCATGACCTAACGGAGGTAGCTTAAGTCTGACGGTTCGTTGTTCTCACGAGAACCACGTCAAGATAAAGTTTTTCTTAGTTCATTCTTAGATCCGTCTGGTGATACTTCTGACACGCGCGGAAACAAACTTTTCTTGCAGCATGAAGTATTATTATTATTACTATTGTCATTATTATCATTATCATTATTATTATCATTATTATAATTATTATTATCATTATTATTGTCATTATTACTATTACTATTATTGTTATTATTACTATTATTATTATTATTATTATTATTATTATTGTTGTCACTATCATTATCATTTCATCCTGAGAATTTTCTTTTGTCTCAATGTCATATCTATTTCAACATTTTTCAAACACAGTCTTTTGAAATCCTTCCTAATTATGCATTCACGTTTGCTCCTTCATTATCTTGCACCATACACACCCCACCTTCACTTGCAGCTAATTTCCTTTATATTTTCATCCCCACCTTCACTCCTCCTCCTCCTCCTCCTCCTCCTCCTCCTCCTCCTCCTCCTCCTCCTCCTCCTCCTCCTCCTCCTCCTCTCACACAGCCAGGTTGGGGTCGTGTCAATGAAATCATCAGCCTGACTAGATTTCTTTTGTTTTAAATGCAGAAGAAAAATGCAGATGACGAGAGCAGCCGCGTTGGGGTGAAGGGACGAGACAATGCCATCCCACACCAGGGTCTTGAAGGGGCGGTATTCTAACTACTGGAAGCTTTATTATCACCCTTATGAGAGGTAAGCTGATACTCCTACCTTGCACGCAGCCTGTCTTCGCTTAGTTCGACAGCGGTGTGCAATTGCAATAAAGATTCGCAACTGCTCGTCCCACGCCCACACGCGCCTTTGTCTTTGCATCGACCGCGCGCCCCTCCTAAGCACAGCCCCTCGTAAGCACAATCCAGTAATTATCCCTCCGACACTGATTAATTTTGCTCTCATTCTCTTCGCTCCACAACGCGTGCCACGAAATCCATCCATGTTTTGGGTTCACGGCCTCGCTATCCCCTTCCTCCTCCTCCTCCTCCTCCCCCTCCCCCTCCTTCTCCCCATCTTCCTCCGTTCCCTTCCCTCCCTCCCTCCCTCCCTCTCTACAGTCTTTAGTCTCTCCTTCTCCCCTGAGCGTCACCTGTGTAAAGGATAATCTAATGACACGTGTACCATTCCTCCTCCTCTTCTTCCTCCTCCTCCTCCTCCTCCTCCTCCTCGTCCTCGTCCTCGTCCTCCCTCTCCTACTACTACTACTACTACTACTACTACTACTACTACTACTACTACTACTACTACTACTACTACTACTACTACTACTATTACTACTACTACTTATAATAATAATAATGATAATGATAATAATGATGATTGGTCACGTTCATTTTACCGAATAAAGCAACGAATGCAACTAATAAGCAATTATGGTTATTTTTTTACAACTCATTACTCCAAAGTGATTACATATGTTTTAATTCTATCACAATGAGAGAGAGAGAGAGAGAGAGAGAGAGAGAGAGAGAGAGAGAGAGAGAGAGAGAGAGAGAGAGAGAGAGAGAGAGAGAGAGAGAGAGAGAGAGATAAAAAAAAATAAAGTGAAAGAGAAAAATAATATATGGATGTAATTATTTATTTATTTATCCATTTGCTTTTAAAGTTGTCAATAGTTTCTCATGTGACCACCATTGATCGAGGGTTATTATTTGTTTTATTGTTCTATAGTTATTTTCATGTTAAAAGTATTGACAAAAAAACCTCACTTGTTATTTAATGTTTTAATATATTGGAACAGTCATTAGATAAACGAGATTTTATTTTTTTTCCTTCGTTCTGTCGACTAAATTATGAACCAACGCCTAGTTTTATTTTCTTTAGTGTTATTCTTTTTTATTAATCTTTTTACTGTTCACCATAAAAAAAGAAGCAATGGAGGCATACAGTCAATGCATTACAGGGTTTTGTGATAATAATCTTCCTTCTTTGTCTACAAGTATTCTAGATAATCACTTTGTAACTTAAAATGAGTGTATATATAACGAGCTAATTCTAACCTTTAGCGATAGTTGTACTGAATCGAAACTCTACTCGTACGCTCGTTAAAAGCAGAAAAGAAACAGAAGCAGCAGAAGATATCACTAAATATCGTAACTGAAGGTGATGATGCAAGTGTATTAGCATGAAAAACAGGATTGAGTTAGGTACGTGAATTAAAAACAGAACATTTACGTAAAGTCTGTGTTTCAGTGTTTCGAGTTGAGGATAGGGCAGAGGGAGGTAACGAGGTGGGGATGTGGTAAGGAGGGGGTGGCTGGGCGTGGGGTGTGGTAAGGAGGGGGTGGCTGGGCGTGGGGTGTGGTAAGGAGGGGGTGGCTGGGCGTGGTGACGTGGTAGAAGGAACAGGAGGCGAGTGCAGTGAGCCGGTGGTGACCATGGGGAGCGGTGGTCCTGCATTCACTCCGTCTTGTTACAGGTAAGTTTTGGAGTTGTGTTCGTCTGTGGTCAAGCTTTCATACGTTTAACTTCCGCAAAACATGGGTAATGATAACTTTTGTGCTTGCTATATTAACACCATTGCCTTTCTTCACCGATACGTCATTTATTAACTTTCTACGACATACTTTTAACCCAACACCGGAAAAAAATAAAGGCCCTGTTATCTACTTACGTTAATTGCTTGTTCTAGTACTTGTCTTGAACACTTTTATTGTCACTCCGTTCATTATTCTTTTGTCTTTTATTTTATCATAGCATTCTGGAGACCCTGAACATAACATACAAACCTTAATGTATATCGCACAAACTATAAAAAAACTGACATAGGATAGATTATTGCCTAATTAAATTTTCTATTATTTATGATATAGATAATAGAGGACGTAAGCATTGCTCCATCAAAGTGTTGTCATAACCCATTACTTACAGGTTGCGAGTGTCCTTGATGTGCTCTCAACACGTGATCGAGACTACACCTCGAGGCCAGGTGGCAGGTGTGGAAAGAACGGGAGGAGCGAGGCAGGTGAGGTGGCGGAGTGATTGCAATGAAGGGATTTACCTGTTACCTCTCTCTCTCTCGTTAATGGTGAAACAAGCCACTGATTATGGTTGGTATGTTAATTTGTGTTTTGTATGACATTCACACAACGTATTTAGAGGTTGGTAGGAACTGCAGACAAGGGAGAGGGAAGAAAACAGGAACACAGAGAAAGCAGAAGAGATAATTAAATAGAATTACAAATACTTTTAAGAGTCCAAACTAGATGATCTGTTTTTAATCTAAAGTAGAAGATATTTAAAGGTTTCATTGTCTTATCGGAGACCTTGTTAGAAGAGATTGTAGTCGTTTGTTTTTAAAATAATTTATTGTTAAACTGTACTATGGCAACGAGTTTATTCCACTCCCTAACGACGTCATTAGTAAAGTAGAATTTAGTGCGGTCTAGTTTCTCTGTTAATGGGCACAATGAGCAAGGAAGGAAGGGAAGATGAGAGGGACGGAAGTTGTAATGTATGTGTTAAGTGTATTATGGAAAGGAAGCGATTTTTTTTTTACCACGTCCACCCATTTTAGTAGTTCCCGAGGTTAGGATAATCATAAATAAATCGGGAGAAAACAGAGAAGGGAATGAAATTGGGTGTAGTAGATAGTTTAATTATATCAAGAGGTAGTAACAGAGTGGGGTGTGAATATATGTAGGTGTAAAGGAAAAAAAAAAAAGTTTAAAGTAAAATACTGTATGGATAAATGATGATTGGAAATGTGATTACGTATTAGTGTTGCAATGTCCACTTTAACAGCCATGCAAATGTTTTCAATGTTGTACACTCATTGACGATTTAATTCCCCGAGACTCTTTGCAGTAATGAAAAAACAATTACCCAAACCAGTAGTATTATGATTATTCCAAATTAAAGTGCTGTTGGGAAAATTCACTGAAAACAAATGCTTTCCATTTTACCATGATTCAACATAGATTGACAAACGGAAAAGGTTAATTAAATAAGATAATAATTTGTTTGATAAGTCTTAGGAAACAAGATGGGTTTTAAAAAGTTAATCACCTCTCGTCAGCAGAATGAAGTGTGAACTGGCAAAGTAACCTCAGTAAACGTTCATCAATGTTAAAATGTAGTTGTAGAGGAAAGGCATGAAAGTATACTGTAGTAACATTAAAAGTGGTTGTTATCATATGAAAGATGCATCATACTCTGGCTTCACAATGGACAGTGGCTTAAATCTGATGTTTTCTTTTTTTCTTTTCTGTAAATGCAGAAGGAAATTTAAAAAGTTTGCATGGCCAAAAATATTTATTTATTATTTACAGTAAGTCTTTGAACAGTTAAATCATAGTCGCCCATTAGTAAAATTAGAAGTTCATGTATATTATTGATTCTGTTGTACCACATCCTAATACATTGGACTTCACACAGGCATCTCCTGACCGAACCTTCCCAGCACAGGCCATGCAGTGTGTTAAGGGTCCTGTGAGTGCAGTACCAACGCGGTGGTGGCTACGTGCTGTCCTCTACTGACGGACTCCACAACAACTTACTTGTACTCCACCTCACAGGTCTGTTTTTGGTGCTTGGTAAGTAAGGTGATAGTTTTTGAAAGGAGGAAAACAGAGGGTGAGAAATAAGAGCTGTAAAAGGCAGGTATGTCATAGGATCACTTGCAAGGGGTTATGCGAGGAAGGAATGTATCCATAGAGGTAAAGATAAATTTAAGGAACCAGATACCATTGACGTACAGATCAGACTTGGACATGGCACAGCAGTCACGAGTGCTGTGGAATTGAGTTAAATTTAGAGGAGTATGCGGCGTTACAAGGTGGGAGGTTGGCAGTAAAAGATGTGGCATGGGATCTTATACAAATGGAGTGGAGTGTGATCTAGTGGAATGGGTGGAAAAATACTTTGAAGTGGTTTGGTCAAATTGAGAGAAAGAAAAGTGAAGAGTTTGTGAAAAAAAGTATGCGAATGAAACTGAGGGTCCTACTAGGAGGAGAGGAAGGCAAGATGGAAGAGGTGCTGATAGAGGCTTTTCAACTGTGGAAGATGTTTCCAGAGGGAAAGACGTCGCAGACTAATAGATAGTACAAAAAATATGAATGTATTAATTCTTACTTATCCATTTTTCTTTTTAGAAGCTGCTCTACCAACCCGGCATTACGGTCTCCAAACCTCACCATGGCTTCAGATCAAAATAATTTGTATGCAAATAAATAAAAAAATTTAAATAAATGGACTTTGTTTCAATTCGGAAAAAAATTAATTCCCCTCCACCATAGCTCCTTCAAACACTACGTCGTCTATACTTACTTAGTTCATGGGGGGATTATCTAATCACCTTTAATCCCTTCTAGCCTGACACGAGCTCTCTCCTTCATCCCAGTAGGTATTCTGTGCATCAATGAATTATGCACGTTAAAGTATTTTGGTGAAAACTATTTTTACATCATAATTTCCATTAAAATAATTTGCTTTCTTTAACCTTTTTTAATAATGATTTTAAAGAGAAAATTGATTTAAAAATACTTTGACATGCACAATTTATTGATGCACAGGATACCTACTGGAATGGAGAAGAGAGCTCTTGTGTCAGGCTAGAGGGGATTAAATAATCCCCCCATGAACTAGGTAGCTATAGACCACATAGTTCTGCTAGGATTAACGAGAGGGCACTACTCCTCTCACTAAAGAAACTACTGTGAGCTAGGATCGAACTCGTAACTCTTCATGAACCAATTGCCAATGTGCAGGAATGGAGACGCCCAAGATCAGTATAGTAGTAGGTGGCAGCATCAAACTTGACGATGATTATTGCTGGTATCCTCGAGGTTGTGAAGATAAAATCTCTGCAAAAGAAATGAAACCAATTTACTTAGCACATGAAATCCTACTTGAATGTCACAAGATAATTGTTCTTAAGGGATAATGTATAATAACGGAATTTGTCAGTTAGATGCCAGTATACTAACAGGCTTGTGCACTTCGACTACTATGGATGACTTGAGCTACGTGACTCGTGGTGCGGCACTGAAGGTGAGTCTCAGGAGGATGTTATTGAACCAAACAAGATATTAGTCATGGCGTGGGCACACCAACTGAAATTACCAATGTGCGTAGCATATAGGTATCAATATAATTGAAGTTAATTATGAAAAAAAAAACAATGAAGAAACGTCTAAAAAGAGTACATACAAAGAAGAAAAGGTAGCGAGCAACATCCTAGAACATAAGAAATGAGGAGACTGCAAGAGGCCAGTTAATGACCTACACGAGGCAGCTCCTTGCCCCCCACCCTTGGAATAATCCAATATTTATCCATCCCACCTGTCATCCCTATCCATACTCTGATCCAACCGTCTTTTAAAGCTATCTATTGACTCGGCACTTACTACGTGTCTACCCAGCCTATTCCAATCGTTCACCACTCTGTTAGTGAACCAATATCTACCTATGTCTGTCCTGAATCTAAGTTTTTCTAGCTTGTACCCATTTCCACGTGTCCTATCCTGACTACTAAATTCTAAAACCTGATCAATGTTACCCTTATTAATTCCTTTTACCCATTTGAAAACCTCAATCAAATCCCCTCTTGCCCTCCTTCTCTCTAGGGAGTGGAGATTAAGACGTTTTAACCTATCTTTGTAGGGTAAATTTCTCAGCCCCTGAATCATCTTGGTCATTCTTCTCTGGACTGCCTCCAAGGAGCCTATATCTTTCCTATAATAAGGGGACCAAAACTGAGCTGCATAATCTAAGTGGGGTCTTACTAGCGCTAAATACAACCTCAGAATGACCTCAGAACTCCTATTTGTCACACACCTACTAATAAATCCCATTATCTTGTTGGCTCTATTTCTAGCTATAATACACTGTTCCCTGGGGCGCAAGTCACTGCTTATTTGAACTCCTAAGTCCCTCACACTATATGACTTTCCTAAGGTATTGTCATTTAATGTGTAGTCTACAGACCTATTACCTTTACCTACACTCATAATGCTACACTTGTTAACATTAAACTGCATCTGCCATTTCTCTGACCACTCGTACAGCCTATTTAAGTCATCCTGCAGCATCCTAGCATCATCTAAATTCTTTACCGGTCTTCCTATCTTTGTGTCATCGGCAAATTTACTGATATCACTGTTTATTCCTGTCTCTAAGTCATTTATATAGATTATGAATAACAATGGTCCTAGTACTGATCCTTGTGGTACCCCACTAGTGACATTACCCCATTCTGATTTCTTCCCATTAATCTGTACCCTCTGTTCCCTACTAGTAAGCCATCCCCTAATCCACTCTAGTAACTTCCCACCTATGCCATGAGCCTTGACTTTACTTAACAGTCTCCTATGGGGTACTCTGTCAAAGGCTTTACTCAAGTCCAAATAAACTATATCATACTCGTCCCCCTTATCTATGGTTTCAAATACTTTCCTATAGAAGGATAATAAATTTGTCAGGCAGGACTTCCCCTTGCTAAAACCATGTTGACTATGTCTAATTAGCTTGTGTTCATCTAAATGTTTTCTAATTGCCCTTGCTATGATAGCTTCTAACATCTTGCCTACCACTGATGTTAAACTAATTGGGCGGTAGTTAGTACTTTCTGCCTTATCTCCTTTCTTGAATATAGGAACTACATTTGCCTGCCTCCATAGCCTAGGAACTACTCCTGTGTCTAGGGATTTTCTAAAAATCATCGCAATGGGTTCAACGAGTTCTTCTCTACATTCCCTAAGAATCCTCGGAAAAATGTCGTCCGGCCCTGGAGATTTAGTCTTTTTAAGTCTATCTATTTCCTTGCTAACTACTTCCCTACTTATGACTATTTCGCTTAATTTATCAACCTCTTGTCCCCTAAAGATCTGTACTGGCTCCAGTTCCCTACCCGACTCTTCCTGAGAAAATACGGACAAGAAGTATTTATTTAATTCCTTACTAATTTCCTCACCATTTTCTATCAACCTGCCATCCATTCCTTTAAGAGGTCCTATTCTTTCCTTTGTTTTAGCCTTGTACAGCTGATAGAATCCCTTTGGATCCTTCTGGGCATCTCTAGCTATCCTAACCTCATAATTCCTCTTTGCAGTCCTAATATCCTTTTTAACTTTCCTAGCTAGGTCATTATACTGCCCTACTACCTGTACTTCTCCCCTTTTAATTCTCCTATAGAGTCCCCTTTTTAATCCAATTTCCCTTCTAATGCTGCTATTCATCCATTTTGGATCATTTCTATTTGACCTAATCCTCCTCTTAGGTATATACTGTTCCTGCCCTGTATGAATTTCCCTAACTATGCTATTATAATGTAATTCTACCTCAATGTTTTGATCCTCCTCTCTGCCTACTCCTATTCCCTCCCAATCTATACTCTGGAGGTGGTGTCTGAGGCCCTGGTAATTGGCTTTTCTAAAATCTGGTACTAAAGCAGTGTTTTGTTCTATCTCCCTCTTTGCATTAATCTTGAATCTAATTTCGTGGTGGTCACTAACATCAAATCTAGCTCCTATCTCAACCTGACTGACCAAAGTTTCATTATTCGTGAAGACCAGATCTAAAATATTTCCCTGTCGCGTTGGTTCCCTTACAAGTTGTGTGAAAAAACCATCCTGGACGACATTTAAGAATTCCTCCGAGCACCCGTCTCCTGTCATACTATCCCAGTCTATTCTCCTATAATTAAAGTCCCCCATAATGCACACATTATTATACCTAGATGCCCTTGCAAGCTCCTGCATCAGGGGTGCACTAGCTGCTTCGTCTAAATCCGGAGGTCTATATATAATCCCTACAACAAACTTTTTCCCTCCTATAATAATGTCAATCCATAATGATTCCGTATTCCTATCTGTTTTTATTGTGGTATTGACATAGCTATTTAATGTGTTTCTAACGTACAGTGCCACACCTCCCCCTCTCCTCCCTACTCTATCCCTGTGAAAAAAAGTGTACCCATCTATTCCTACTTCAGGTAAGAAATGTTTGCCTGCAATATTTAACCAAGTTTTCTGTAATACCTATAATATCTAACTCTTCTACACATGCAATACCTCTAAGTGTGTCTATCTTATTTATTACACTTCTACTGTTTGTATAAAAGACACTAAGTTCATGTACCTCCCTCTCTTTACCCCGTCCTTTGTCACTATTACCCTTACCTCTGTTAATATTTAGTTTCCCTGACTGGACTGCCTAACTGCCCTCTCAAGACACTCACTAAGCTCCTGCACCCCCTTCCTACTGAAGTGTACACCATCCCTGGCATACAGCTCCTGTCTCCCATAAAACCTGCTCCACTCATCCATAAAACCTACCCCATCCTCTCCACACATCCTCATCAACCTCTCGTTGAGGCCAAGGGCATGTGAGAGCCACCAGCCTCTAACCCCCTGTCTGGGGAGCACCCCTGACACTATACACCTCCTACCACTCTCCTTTATCTCCCTCAGAAGCTCCCTATACCTATCCACTAGCTCCTCTGACCTTACCCTGCCTACATCGTTCACTCCCACGTGAACCACCACTAACGCCTCCTTTCCCGTCCCCTCCACTACCCTCCTGTATCTCTCTATCACGTCCTGCACTCCAGCCCCAGGAAGACAACACGTCATCCTCCTCTCCCTGTCGGCCTCACAGAAAGTCTCATCTAAATATTTAATCCTTGAGTCTCCCAGAACTAACACTTCCTGCGACCCTTCTAACCTTTCCCTGTTCTTCCTCTCCTTCCCATCTAACTTCCTCCTCACTATCTTCGCCTTGGGTGTCCTGTCCCCTTCTGCTACTTCTATCACGACCTCTTCCTCCTCCTGTGTAGCTAACAACCCAAACTTGTTGCTACACTCCACCTCACACAGGGGAGGAAATTCCACCTCACACAAGGGAGGGCTCACCCTCCCTTTCCCTCCCCTATCCACAACCCTCCAACTATCCCCCCCATGTCTCTGACCTGACGGCCGTGACCTGACGCTAACTTCCCGCCTTACCTCTTGCATCTGTTGCCTCGTCTGTGCCAACAAAACTTTCACTTCCTTAACCTCCTCCTCTAAAGCTACATTTCTAGCTAACACTTCACACAACTTACATTCACTTACCATCCATTGGCTCTCCATTCCACAGGAACCACACCTCACTACTCCACCCTCCATACCTGTAACCCCCTCGCCTATATTGACTACAACACACTCAGCCATCTAAATAATTTTGCCCAAAAATACACACAAAACACAATAAAATACTTGTTATGGTAACAATATAGCCTGGTATCCCTTGTGTTGACGCACTAAAACACAATAAAATATCTGTTATGGATAAATACAACCTGGTATCCCTTGTTAGCGCGAGCAAGTAGCAGCACGTCCTCCTCTGAGCAGGTCAGGCGAGCAGCGTTGATCAGTGCAGCGTCACTGCCGCCTCGCCCATACAAAGATGATAACCTCCGTGCCTCAGCTGAGTATTCACATTTATATCTGCAAGTAAAAAGTAAATAACAATTAAAACTTAGATTTACAGAATCCTATTTGTATACACACTACTCCGGTAAAGCTGACATTCAAATAAGTCTCGCCCTAAATTTACCGTTTTCTATTATTCCACAGAAGACGTGTTATTTAGTCGTAGGCTGTGGTATGATGGTACAGACTAAATAATACACTGTAGGACTAGGCATGAGTAGGGCTGGATTAAGCTTACAGTGGGTCCTACTCCACCCACAGTTTTGGCCCCCCCTCCCAAGGGTGTAACTAGGTGGGTGAGTGGCAAGCGAAGCGAGCCCTTGCTGCTGGGGGCGTCTGGAGGAATTAAAGCGCAGAAAGGAAAATACAGCATTGGGTAGAAAAACAAAATTATTATTATTATTATTTTTTTTTTTGTGGGCCCCTCAGTACTTGGGGCCCTACGCTTTGGCGTACTTGGCGTATAATTAAATCCGGCCCTGGCTATTAACGCAATAGAGAGTCGCTCAACTAAGAGTTGAGTTATTAAGTTAATAATCATTTAAATATCATTAAGTATATGCATTTATATTATTGATTTATAAATAAAAAGTTAAAAATTTAATGATTTTTTCTTTATAATTCATATCCGTTTTTATTCATTGATAAACAAAATAAAAAAAATAATAAATGAATGAACAAAATAAAAAGTGTAGGTCAGCAGGACACAGCAGGCAGCAGTGTGCAAGGTGCAGATTTTTACTACGTGTATAACCCAAAAAATATAGTATGTTAGGAAGAGTCATGTTGGATAACAGGTTAGGTTGTGTATCCCTTCAAAAATGGCAACGTAAGCCAAAAAGTATATTTCATCATATAACTGTAAGATGATAGAATAAGTATAATTAGATAGATCAAATTGACCTAAAAGGGAATTTCTTACACTATCTTACTAATAAAAAAATTCTAAGTGATGTACAAACTGGAATACTCTTATTACCACGATGGGAAACTGAGGGAAAGAACGATATTAAAGCAGCACAACCTGCCTCCTCACGTCACAGGAAGGACTCTGAAGGTAGCTGAGGGAACACAAACGTGACCAGCGCTAGGTAAGGCACCTTTCACACCAGAGGTTTTTGGCGTCCAGTAAATAATGTAATATTCATATCCAAGGTTTTATAGATAGTGGAAAATGTGACACACTAAGAGAGGTTGAGGCAAGCAAGTATCCCCCGTACAGGTAGGTAGTGGCGGAGGAGTGACTGCCTCAGTATTAGGATTCTCAGTGTCCGTAGAAAGTTGACTCAACATGATTAGATGACAACCTTCACAGACCAATTCTGATCCAAAACTAATTACGATACTAGATTAACATTATAACTTTTTTTTTTAAAGAAAACATTTATTTCTTGGTGTAAAATAAGCTCAAATAAGCTGAACAAAACTACCAACTTTGTGATCGGTTATTAACAGGGTCGGATTAAGCTTACAGTGGGCCCCCCTCCCAGGGGTGTAACTAGGTGGGTGGGTGACGAGCAAAGCGAGCTCTTGCAGTTGAGGGGTCTGAGAGGGCGCTGTAAGCCCCCCCCTCAGAAAAATGTTATATTTATGAACTTTTTGGTACATTTTGAGGCTTATTGAGAGACCACAAGATACACTTTAAGCCCAATATTCTATCCTGGAGGAACTAACGCCCAGAAAGGAAAATACCGCATAGGGCAGTACTTGGGGCCCTACGCCATGGCATACTTGGCGTATAGGTTAAACCAGCCCTGGGCATGAGTGTGAACACGGAGTAAACTGTCGCGCATAAACATCACAGTCACTGCCAAAAGACGCATTTCACCAAAGCCTATATTTGCTAACACCTTTGGACTCTTCCTCCGATTACTTTTTGGAAGCGAGAATATAGTAGGTTTTTTTTTATACTTATAATTATTACTATCGTTATCCAATTGCTGATCTTCTTCACCTGTTGAAAATGTTAGAAAATGTAAAATGTAATATCAAGCGGAATGGAAATTTGCGGGAAGGCGGGGAGGTGGGGAGGCGGGGAGACGGGAAGGCGGGAAGGCAGGAAGGCGGGAAAGCGGGGAGGCGGGGAGGCGGGAAGGCGGGGAGGAACGATACCACAGAGCGAGGAGGGAATACATTTTTCGGCATTCAGATTTACGACATACTTAAAGCACTCCAGTCTGTAGTGTTTCAAGAACGCAGTCACATGGTTCAGGCATAATAATTCTACATGTAATAACGGTCATAATGAAGTTACTCTGTCATTACCAAAAGCTATTATAATACACAGGTGAAATACAACCTGTACATTATCTTATTATTTACTATGTTGAGGGGATAAATATGATGCCTTTCCTGATGTACTATAACAGACGAGATATAAAGAAAAAATATGAAAATCTCATTTGCAACTTCTCATCGTCCCTCATAACAAGTGCAATATATATTTTTTTAGAATTTCCAGTAACGCGTGTACAAAGCCATCATGACGTCACACACAGCAGGTGGTGGTCTTGTCTCGCCTCCCAGCAGTAATAAAATGAACTTTTACTCGTCGTGTTTACAACTTGAAAATATAAATAACAAAATTAACTCAACTTGCTCTCTAGTGCATTATGACGTTCTCCTTCCCTTCCTTCCTTCCTTCCCTCCCTCGCCCGCTGGAGGCATCACGCTCACCTTCACCTCCTATGCTGCCTCGGTTACACACACACACACACACACACACACACGTGGAAAAAAACGGGTTCTTCCTCTTTCTAAATTCTCTCTCCTCCTCTTACTATTACTACCACACACAACATTAATCATCTCCTCCCTCCTCCTTCATCCCTCTCTCCCTTACACCCAACCCTTCCACCTTCACCGTTCTGTCACACCCTCCTCTTCCTTCTCTCCCTCCCTCCCTCCCTTCCTTCCTTCCTTCCTTCCTTCTCCATCATCTTCACTTCTAATCACGCCCACAACACGCTGACACACATATATGTCTGGTCAGAATTACGTATCTTCCCTCTGTCTCTCTGCTCCTCCTCCCCGCCCCGCCCCGCCCTGCCCCGTTCCGTTCCGTTCCGTTCCGCCCCATGACAAGATTGGCTATGGATCGGCCTCGGCTGTCTCAACACTGATTAAGACACATCCGCTAATACCAAAGGATGAATATGATGCGTGTAGGGCGAGAGGTGGAGGAGAGGGAACTGGAGGGAGGGGAGGGAAAGGACGGGAGGAGAGGGAAGGAACTGGAGGGAAGGAACTAGAGGGAGGGGAGGAAAGGAACTGGAGAGGAGGGAAAGGACGGGAAAGCACGAAAGAAGGCAAGGGGTGAACGGAGGGAAGGAATAGGAGAAGGCAAAGGATGAAGGGAAGGAGGGAGAAAAGGGTAAAAGTGGTTTGAGTTTGGAAGGAAGGAATAAGAGGATGAAGGAAAAGGGTGATTGGTTACTCTGGTAGTTTTTTTTTCTTTTTTTTTTTTCTTCTCTAGGTCATAAACGGTTGGCGACTTGAAACGGTTTACAATATTGTCGTTCAGAGGCCGTGTTGGCAAAAGTGGTTATAAGCTGATTTGCATTAAAATCACCATATTATTTCCGGCGAGCTGATCAAAGCACAACCTTCAAAGTCTCATTACCAGAACACTACAAAATCGGAACATACTGATTACACGCGTGAAATTACTTTACAGAGTATATATGGTTTACTAAATCATTACCCGGATGGAACGGATGGCAAAATTACCCAAGTTCTATGCACTTACTGATAATATCCATAAACTACCCGGGCTGTGAAGGGTATAATTAGTGGCAGTGTGCTGGCCGTGTTGACTCCCCAAAAATGAGCAGGTAAGTACTTTACATCCATTGCAAGAGAGGGAGGGAGTGAGAGGCAGATATTACAGCCTACTAAGCAGCGATCACCTTTAATTGACACACCTATAGTTAAGCAATTAATTTTCATCGCTCGGCTAAATTATTAACTATTAATCTTTTAGGGCTGGAATAAGTTACGAGATGGCGCTGAGGGAGGCGATCCGTCTGTCCGTCCAGCGTTATTCAGTAGACACAAGATGCATTATAAGGCAGAAAGGAGGCCAGGCGGACACCTTCCCTCCTCTCCTCTCCCTCTCCTCCCCTTCCCCCTTGAAGGTTCAATAATTAAACTCAAGTATGCCGGTAGATACACTCATACCAGATTCACGACACCTACATGGATTATAAACACACTTGCTTAAATATTCACACACTAACAACTGTAATCAAACCAGGGATAACAGAAGGAATTTAATATGTGACGTTGGTAGCAATTTCCTGTTGACTTCCTCCGCCAGCCAGCGTGGGTCACCAAACTGAAGGGGCAACACGCTGGGCAGGCAGACAGACAAACAGACGGTGCAGCCCTACAACACACACCCACACCCACCCACACCCACACCCACACACCCACACACTTCCTGGTCTAGTCTCGCAACCTATTAGTACTGATTATCAACACGCGCCACCTGGTGTACTGTCACGCAATGCGATTCCTACATTACTTATAACGAGAATTGACAGCTGGCACGTATTTTTGTTATTTACCTTTTATGGGGGGGGGGTTGGGGGGCGGTCGGGAGGCAGTCACAGTGGAAGGTTTCAGGAGCGTAGTCACAGTGGAGGGTTTCAGGAACGTAATCTCAGTCGTGTATTACCTGGAAAACGTGAATGAATGTAGCCAAGAATAGAACATTTCGTGCTGTCCACCAAACATTTACACGAAAAGAGCGAGAAAAAAAAAATACCACACTGAATAATAATAATAATAATAATAACAACAATAATAATAATAATAATAATAATAATAATAAAGTAAGACATTAAACAATCCAAAAGAAGAAACAAATCCTTACGATCGAGTGAGTGAGTGAGTCTTCAGAGTTGTGTGTTGTGTTCGAATCAGAATCAGACACTTCCATTGAAAACCGAAAGCAATGTGTCAAGAGCTGTCACACGCCACACACACGCCACACACACGCCTCCCCCATCCTCCCCCCCACCCACCCACACGCCATACCGCTGTGTTGCCATATCGAATACGTCACTCACTGCACTAACACGAGTACATAACGAGGCACACCGACAAATGAACAGGATGAAAATAGATAGGAATGGAAAGCGAAGTCCAGAGAAGAGGAAGAAAACTAAAAAAAAAAAAAACAACTGATTAAAAGGACTGACTGACCCTATTTGGTATTATTCCAGTGTTGTACCTGTCTGTCTCACTGCGAAGGATACCTGTGTGTTATATGAGGTGTCTTCTGCATATACAAGACACTGTTGTATTGCTTATCTATTGGTAATCACTTGTTCCTGAGATTAATTTTGTTCAATAACTGATCGGTTGGATTAGAATAAAAAATAGTAGTGACGTATTACTGTTGGAAAGTCTGAACTAAGCAACCTAACAACATAGCGGGGTTCGGACGGGGGCAGCA
>JAPQNM010000048.1:13734435-13746935 GCA_029783475.1 Metacarcinus magister
GCAGTGGGCAGTAATCACGTCTTTGTGGAGAAGCTCAAAACTATATATAAGACGACGAGATGAAGCCTTGAAAACGCTAAGGGGAAAAGGCAGATAATTAGCGAACATGTGAACAGCGGATACACCAACTACACAGCATCGAGAATGTTGACAACCTACACCCCTTCTTCACCCCCTTCTCTTCACTCCTTCTCTACCTCCTTCTCTCTACCTCTTCCCAGCTCCTTCTCTTCCTCCTTTCTCTACCTCCTTCTCTTCAACCCTTCTCTCCACTCCTTCCATCCCCTTTCCCTTAATTTTTGGACATATTCACTGACAGAAAACATATTTATCAACCAACCTAACCTAACCTAACCTAACCTAACCTAACCTAACCTAACCTAACCTAACCTAACCTAACCTAACCCAACCTAACCTAACCTAACCTAACCTAACCTAACCTAACCTAACCTAACCTGATGACGTGACAAGAACCAATCACGAACAGTATCATGGAAATGCATTGGTCACCTCTCTCTCTCTCTCTCTCTCTCTCTCTCTCTCTCTCTCTCTCTCTCTCTCTCTCTCTCTCTCTCTCTCTCTCTCTCTCTCTCTCTCTCTCTCTTTCTTTTTTCCGCGGGCCCAAGGGAGAGAGTTGAGTGTTTTCAGTATAATTCCTTCTCTTTAAAACAGAAGAGGATTTCTTATTCCAAAACACTTTCTCGCGAACATAATGCTGCAATTTTTCATGGACTTGGGCTTCTTCTTTTTCCTGCTTCTCCTCTTCCTTGTTTTTTCTATTATTAAAGCATATAGTGTATTCGAAAGCTAGTCTATGTATGTGTAGGTATAAGTGTATGTATGTATTTATTTGTATTCTAAAGGGCCAATACAAATGATCAATATTATCAATCTCTCTCTCTCTCTCTCTCTCTCTCTCTCTCTCTCTCTCTCTCTCTCTCTCTCTCTCTCTCTCTCTCTCTCTCTCAAGTCTCGTCACGTCAGCCTCGTGTGAGTCTTGCACTTCATTACTTGAGGATTACCGCAAGAAAACTCCTCGTACTTCAATCTGTCTTCCCCTCTCTAGGGTCTCGCGCCACGACCTGGGGAGACTTGGTAATCGCCTTTCTGGGGGGAAAATTTTGATATTCATGAGTGGAAAAATAGGTCATTACGGAGCTGCTTTGAAGTGACGTGGGTGGAAGTGGGTGGGTGGGTGGGCGTCGCTTCGTTGGTGCTGGCTGGCGGTGTCGTCCCCTTTAGGAGGTGAAGAGGCGTTTACGGGCGAGAAACGAGATTAAAGTGAAGCGCTTCGGTGTTTTACAAGTGTGTGTGTATGTATGTGTGTGTGTGTGTGTGTGTGTGTGTGTGTGTGTGTGTGTGTGTGTGTGTGTGTGTGTGTGTGTGTGTGTGTGAAGGCCAATGACACCCTGGCTTTGTACGACCGTCACAGCAGGTGTTTCTGAGGTGATACACAAGATGCTTCTTTTGTTGCCTATTCAATGCATTCCTCCTCCTCCTCCTCCTCCTTCTCCTTCTCCTCCTTCTCCTCCTTCTCCTCTTCTTCTTCCTCCTCCTCTTCTTTCCCCTCTTCCTCTTTCCTCTTGTCATCGACCTTATCATCACTTTACCACCGCCTCCTCCTCCTCCTCCTCCTCCTTTACCTCCTTCTCCTCTTCTGGATCTCAACGCAAGGACGTAAACACCCACATTTTATTTTTTCCTTTGAAAGCTCAACTCTTACCTTCGTGTCGTCAGCGTGTATTCTTAAACCGACACTGACTGACCTACCTACAGCACTTATCCCGCACTTCCACACACACACACACACACACACACACACACACACACATACACAGCCGTCCCTCCTCGTCATTCCCTCCCGCTATGCAACACTTAAATAATACCACACCATCCTGCCGTCCACCTTTCCTCCGCCGACACAGCACATAGGAAACTCATCAGCCACCTCAGGGACAGTGCCTCGTAACCCAATAAGGCTGATGGAGGCGGGCTCGATGGGATTAGGCAGCAGGAGCCAGCCAGGAGGAAGGACGCTGCTGGCTGGAACACTGTCAACCCTTGTGCCCTCCAACCCCTCCCCAATCCTCCAGCAGGTGTATGAGGTGATTACAGGTGCAAGACTACCCACCTGTGATGCCCGATAGGTGTGTGTTGCGTAGGTGGGTGCGAGGGCGGGTGGGCGGCTGTGCTCGTGTTGTTGTTCATGATGCGTGAGGGTGAGGCGAGGTGGTGAACGGTGCCTAGAAGCTTCAACACCAACAGTTCGAAGTAGGAAGGTCATGGCCTGTCAAGAGTGGGTTGAGAGGAGGTGTGATGACTTAATTTTAACAAAGGTTCCTGTAATTGTTAATTAATAAATCTGTTAACAAATGATTGTGTTAATTTAATGAACTCCCTGAGCAAAAGATTGTTTACCTACGTGGAAACAAATGATTCTCTTTACAAAGGATTCATTTGTAGTTATTTAATTAAGATATTTTTTACAAAGGTTTCTGAAACACCTCGACACACAGCTCTACAATAGCGTTAACACAGGTTTAATTAACTCAGGTAACAGTTGCAGGTGGTACTCTTAGCTGGCGCACACAACATGCATAGTACATACATGGGCTCTTGTCTTTTCACGCCACAAAACAATGCAAACCACGATACACCTAATTGGGTTATAGGAATATACTAATTAAGGCAACAACAAAATCTTTACCCTAATAGAGCTTTAATGACAGAGGGAAATATGAGATTATTGCCAAAACTCTCCTAATATAACAATGACGAGTACAAACAACCGTGATTCGTGTGTTCCTGAATCATCATCGTCATCATCATCATCATCATCATCACCATCATCACGTCTAACCCCATTGCCTCCCGAGCTTGGGTCAGCGTGCCACAGGAAGCGAGTAAGTGCTGTCCAAGCAAAGCAAAGCCGAGGATATCAAACACACACACGAATACGAAGATATATTCCTACAAAGTCAAATGTTTGGCAATTCACAAACTGGAAAATTGTTAATAAAAGTAAAAAAATAAATAAAATAAAAATATATAAATGAATAAATTAATTAAAAAGTAGTTGAATAAAATATTAATAAATAAATAAAAATAAATAAATCAGTAAACATAACATCACATACTCATAAAGGGAGAAAAATCCATATAATTTCAAGACAGCAATCACTTAATTAATATATAGAAAAAATCATAAATTCAGCAAACTGTAAATATTTTTTTAGTAATGACGTTGCTACATTATAATTATTCAACCTTATCAAATGAAACTAAATGGATACTTACCACATTAATAAAAAATATACAAACTCAAAGAAATAAATCATGTCAACGAATATATGTATAAAACAAACAAAAATTTTAGTAAATCCCACATCACAGAGCACAGGTGAGGACAGACACTTTGATATTTATGATGACAAGGGACAGATTCTAAACCAATTCAGTCTGAAATACAGTTAACTTATTGCAAACTCGATTGCTAGACTTTGCAAACAGGAAAATGGAGAATTATGCGTAGGAAAGTTAGTAAATTGCGTAGACTAGACAAAGAGAGAGAGAGAGAGAGAGAGAGAGAGAGAGAGAGAGAGAGAGAGAGAGAGAGAGAGAGAGAGAGAGAGAGAGAGAGAGAGAGAGAGAGAGAGAGAGAGAGAGAGAGAGAGAGAGAGAGAGATAATAATAATAATAACAAACAAAAAATTGAACAGACAAGTGCATGCAAAACAAATCTAAATCTTACTACAGCTACTTAACCATTTCATTGTCGTTAAATAAACCAAAAAAACATAACGTCACGAGGGAAACATCTTAAAGGCGAGCATGCGAAGAGGAAGAGGAGGAGGAGGAGGAGGAGGAGGAGGAGGAGGAGGAGGAGGAGGAGGAGGAGGAGGAGGAGGAGGAGGAATAAAGATGCACGATAAGAAAGTCTACGAAATGAAAGAAATAGAATAGGGAACATAAAAAAAAGAAAGTAAGAAAGAAAGAGAGAAAGAAAGAGAGGAAAAAAAACGAGGCCTTGCCGTCAGCCCAAGTCGCCTCTATGTTGAACCCAAAAGATCGAGACAACATTAACGAGAAGTCTGTCCTAGTCTGTCCTCCACGCGACCTTGAGCTGGAACAGAAAACGATGAATCCTATTGTTTACATCCCGTTTTCTTCAAGTAATGGAAAAGAGAGTCACATACATACCCAACTGACTGACTGATTGACTGACTGATTGGAAAAAATAGAACACATATCTTGTTCTTAACCGGTTGAAGATAAAACGAAATTGTCATCTACTCAACTGACTAACTGACTGAAGACTGACTGACTGACTGACTGACTGACTGACTGATTGACTGAAGACTGACTGACTGACTGACTAACTGACTGACTGACTGACTGAAGACTGACTGACTGACTGACTGATTGACTGGAAAAAATAGATAATTGTATAAAAAAAAAAACCAGTTAATTGATAAGTAATATTAATAGTAACACTAATGATAATGTAGAAATAAAAATGTGTGTTATTGATAAGATAAGATAAGGAAAAAAAAAAGTGGAAAAGAGAGGATGAGGGAACCAAGAGAATGAAAGTAAAAAAAAAAAAGTGGAAAAAGAGGGAGATAAAAGAGAGTCAGAATACAAAATGAAAATGTAGGAAGGACGAAAAAGGTGAAAAACAACGTTGAAAATACACGTAAGGAGCATTCACCCCCCAAAAGAGAGAGAGAGAGAGAGAGAGAGAGAGAGAGAGAGAGAGAGAGAGAGAGAGAGAGAGAGAGAGAGAGAGAGAGAGAGAGAGAGAGAGAGAGAAAAAAAAAGAGAAAAGAGAGAGAAAGAGAGCAAGACAACACAGACAAATATAACTTTCAAAAATCTTTCACCATCAACGAGCCAATTACTGCCTCACATTTTCTGTTATATATAAAAAAATAAAATAAAATAAAATAAAATAAAATAAAATAAAATAAAATAAAATAAAATAAAATAAAATAAAATAAAAAAACACGACCCTTCTGCTTTACAACGAGTTTCTATATATAGTGTGTTTCCATCTGGTATTAATTCATATAAAACACGAATCATTTCTTTATTCATCGTGAGTGAGTGGATTGTGAGTGAGTGGATTGTGAGTGAGTGATTAGATATACATGTAAGCCAGCCAGCCAGCCAGCCAGCCAATCAGATAAAGCGTGATAAACTTATTAACCAATCAAAAGGCTCGTAATAAAACAAACTAGGATTTCAGATTTCAGGATGACTTACATTAATGATGATGATGATAATAGTAATAATAATACAAATAATAATAAATAATAATAATAATAATAATAATAATAATAATAATAATAATAATAATAATAATAATAATCCAACAATAACAATAATGAGAATACGAATAAAAAACAGGATAATTGCAACAAAAACAACAATAACAACAACAAAAAAATCCTAACGACGAAGAACAAGAAGATGGATGAGGAAAAAAAACTCAAGAAATGAGAAGACAAAACGAGGAGGAAGAGGAGGAGGAGGAGGAGGAGGAGGAGGAGGAGGAGGAGGAGGAGGAAAAAAAGGTGGAGCACTTGTGAGCTTAAGTTTCCTTGCAATCTGGCCTCTTCCATGACAGTCCTCCTCCTCCTCCTCCTCCTCCTCCTCCTCCTCCTCCTCCTCCTGGGACAGTCTTCAGTAGCCTCCATATCCTCTTTTTCTTCTTTCTTCTTATCTTTCTATCGCTTTTTTAAAATTTTCAGTTCGACGTCTTCAATTTCTATACTATTTCACAGTATATTGTTACTATTATTATTATTATTATTATTATTATTATTATTATCAATACAGTTATGGTGTTGTCCATTATCTCTTCCTCTTTATCTTTTATTCATCTTTTTTTTCTTCTTATTTTTTCTCTCTTTTGCCTCTATTAACACACACACACACTCACACTCACACACTCACACTCACACTCTCACTCTCTCTCTCTCTCTCTCTCACTCTTTCAACTAGGCAATGAGTCCGTCTTACTCCGTGCAAAAGAGCATTAGTGGTCTGGTGCTACCATTCACGGATCCCAAGGGTTGTGAGGCGGGTGGTCGAGGCAAGGGACGCCCAAGTAATGAGCCTGAGGGAAGGGCAAGAGGAGGAAGGACGTTGCCGATCCTCACAAAGCCAGACACACACAAAAGGAGACTTAGAGGTGCAGGAGGATAGGTTTTTTTTTTTTTATAGAAATGTCATGAATAATTAATTTTTTTACGTATGAAATTCACTATGAATTTTGACACACAGACAGACAGACAGACAGACAGACAGGAAATTAGAAATATATACATGTAGTAAAAATCCAGTTAGTTAAATGTGGAACTGCGACGCAAAGGACGACAATTAAAGCAGAGCGAAGTGAAAGTGAAGTGTAGTGAAGGTGAAAGTGATGCCTGACAGTGCAGTGAAGGTGAAAGTGATGCCTGACAGTGTAGTGAAGGTGACGTAGAATGAGAAGCTTAAGAAAAAGTCTTTGATCTTCATTTTTAACGTCATAGGATTTTTGTTTTCCAATTTGTATATCTTGAAATAATTTTTTTTTCAGTTTTGATAATTAACACAAAGATGGATTCTAACATAGTAAAGAAAAGAAAAGAAAAAAAAATTGGAATGTAAATGTTTATAAGCAAAAATTTCCTTGCAATGAAGCATATTTAAACGTTACACTCAAAGATCTGGTAATTAACACAAGGAAATTAAAGCAAGTTAACAACATCCACAGAATAACAAAAACAACAACAACAAAAAAACAAAAACAAAATCATCATAGTTTAATAATGACCACACTCCTCCCTCCGTCCCCTCCCGTCCCTTCTTCCCTCTTTTAATTATCATTTGACGGAAAACCACAATTTACACCACAAAGACAGGGAACAGGATGCACCACCAGCTCCTTCCCCACAACCTCTACCAAGTTAAAGGGAGGAACACAGCGTAATGAGCGGGGCGGAACCAGGTGACGTTAAACAGGAGGAGGAGGAGGAGGAGGAACACATAGGAACACATAGGAAGAAAAAACAACAACAGGCCTGCTGGCCCTTACGAGGCTGTTGGTGAGTACACTATCTAGTCTAGAGTGAAGGATACAGGATAGTAAGGGTGAAGGCTTCTCTCCCCAGCCATGGCTGGCAGGGAAAGGAAGGCCAACCAAGACCAGACTGTCACTACTGTCACTACCACTACTGCTACCACTACTTCCTGGCAAGCGATGTCAGGCCACTAGCGACGTCTTTTGAGTCGACATTTCGTAAGTTAGGTACATCAGGATGAACTTACTCAAAGTTTGCTACGTTAACGGATAGTATTTTAGTTGTGGATTTGCTTCTAAATATTTGTCAAGTCTATTTTTGAACGTAGTAATTGTTTTACTGTCGACGACATTGGCGGGCAGGGAGTTCCAAACGTTAACGATCCGATTGAAAAAGAAGTGCTTGGCTTTGTTTGATGTGAATCTTTTACCAGTAATCTTAAAAGAATGATGTCTTTTTGTTATATTTGATCAATCAAAAGTAATGTAATCTTCTGTATTGATATTATCGAATCCTTTGATTATCTTGAACATTTCAATGAAATCCCCTCACATCCTTCGTTTCGGTGGTAATGGCAGGTTAAACATAACTTATTGCCAGGTCTTTTCTAAGTGTTCGATTTATAGATTTAAAAAAAAATTATGATTTTATTCAATTTTTTCTTATTAATGATAAAAATAAATATTAATGATAAAAATAAATATTAATGATAAAAATAAATAATAATGATAAAAATAAATAATAATGATAAAAATAAATATTAATGATAAAAATAAGTATTAATGATAAAAATAAATATTAATGATAAAAATAAATATCAATGATAAAAATAAATATTAATGATAAAAATAAATATTAATGATAAAAATAAATATTAATGATAAAAAAAAATATTAATGATAAAAATAAATATTAATGATAAAAATAAATATTAATGATAAAAATAAATATTAATGATAAAAATAAATAATAATGATAAAAATAAATATTAATGATGAAAATAAATATTAATGATAAAAATAAATATTATTGATACAAATAAATAATAATGATACAAATAAATAATAATGATATAAATAAATAATAATGATAAAAAATAAATATTAATGATAAAAATAAATATTAATGATAAAAATAAATATTAATGATAAAAATAAATATTAATGATAAAAATAAATATTAATGATAAAAATAAATATTGATGATAAAAATAAATATTGATGATAAAAATAAATAATGATGATAAAAATAAATAATGATGATAAAAATAAATAATGATGATAAAAATAAGTAATAATGATAAAAATAAATATTAATGATAAAAATAAATATTAATGATAAAAATAAATATTAATGATAAAAATAAATAATAATGATAAAAATAAATATTAATGATAAAAATAAATATTAATGATAAAAATAAATATTAATGATAAAAATAAATAATAATGATAAAAATAAATATTAATGATGAAAATAAATATTAATGATAAAAATAAATATTAATGATACAAATAAATATTAATGATAAAAATAAATATTAATGATAAAATAAATATTAATGATAAAAATAAATATTAATGATAAAAATAAATATTAATGATAAAAATAAATATTAATGATAAAAAATAAATATTGATGATAAAAATATATATTGATGATAAAAATAAATAATGATGATAAAAATAAATAATGATGATAAAAATAAATAATGATGATAAAAATAAATAATAATGATAAAAATAAATATTAATGATAAAAATAAATATTAATGATAAAAATAAATATTAATGATAAAAATAAATATTAATGATAAAAATAAATATTAATGATAAAAATATATATTAATGATAAAAATAAATATTAATGATAAAAATAAATATTAATGATAAAAATAAATATTAATGATAAAAATAAATAATAATGATAAAAAATAAATATTAATGATAAAAAATAAATATTAATGATAAAAATAAATAATAATGATAAAAATAAGTATTAATGATAAAAATAAATATTAATGATAAAAATAAATACTAATGATAAAAATAAATATTAATGATAAAAATAAATATTAATGATGAAAATAAATATTAATGATGAAAATAAATATTAATGATACAAATAAATAATAATGATACAAATAAATAATAATGATACAAATAAATAATAATGATAAAAAATAAATATTAATGATAAAAATAAATATAAATGATAGAAATAAATATTAATGATAAAAATAAATATTATTGATAAAAATAAATAATAATGATAAAAATGAATAATAATGATAAAAATAAATATTAATGATAAAAATAAATATTGATGATAAAAATAAATATTTATGATAAAAATAAATAATGATGATAAAAAATAATAATGATGATCAAAATAAATAATGATGATAAAAATAAATAATAATGATAAAAATAAATATTAATGATAAAAATAAATATTAATGATAAAAATAAATATTAATGATAAAAATATATATTAATGACAAAAATAAATATTAATGATAAAAATAAATATTAATGATACAAATAAATATTAATGATAAAAATAAATATTAATGATAAAAATAAATATTAATGATAAAAATAAATATTAATGATAAAAATAAATATTAATGATAAAAATAAATATTAATGATGAAAATAAATATTAATGTTAAAAATAAACAATAATGATAAAAAATAAATAATAATGATAAAAAATAAATATTAATGATAAAAATAAATATTAATGATAAAAATAAATATTAATGATAAAAATAAATATTAAGGATAAAAATAAATATTAATGATAAAAATAAATATTAATGATAAAAATAAATATTAATGATAAAAATAAATATTAATGATAAAAATAAATATTAATGATAAAAATAAATATTAATGATAAAAATAAATATTAATGATAAAAATAAATATTAATGATAAAAATAAATATTAATGATAAAAATAAATATTAATGATAAAAATAAATAATAATGATAAAAATAAATATGAATGATGAAAATAGGAGGAGGAGGAGGAGGAGGAGGAGGAGGAGGAGGAGGAGGAGGAGGAGGTGAGGTAAGGTGAAGAGCAGGTTTGTGGGTGTGGGTGTGTATACAAGAGACATATTTGCACAGCGCACTTCTCTTCCTCCTCTTCCTCTTCTTCAGACTCAAGGTACAGTACACATGCATTCCGTTTTCCTTATTTTCATGGTAAGGTCTCGCGTTCCGTCACCCAGAAACAGGCAATATTATCCCTTCCTCCTAAACGATGACCAATTACATACGTCTGCACCAGGAGGAGGAGGAGGAGGAGGAGGAGGAGGAGGAGGAGGAGGAGGAGGAGGAGGAGGAGGAGGAGGAGGAAAGGATTGATTAATTAAATCCAATAATCCTGGCGACGCAACACTGATAGCCATATACCGTCAAGGGAGGAGGAGGAGGAGGAGGAGGAGAAAGAGGAGGAGGAGGAGGAGAAAGAGGAGGAGGAGGAGGGGAAAGAAGAGGGGGAGGGGAAAGAAGAGAAGGATAAAAGACAGACAAGAAAGATACGAAAAAAAGGGGCACGATGTATGAAAAAAAAGAAAAAAAAAAAGAACAAGAGGACTGGAGACGAGCCACCCACCGCCTCCACCAATCAGATGCATCACAGACGTAAATGGGAGGAGCCTATCTGTCAACTTAAATCATATAATTCATCTTCTCACTATAGTCTTCAGATATTGAGTCACGTTCTCCTTCCTCCCTCCCTCCGAAGATCAACACCCACTCTCTCTCTCTCTATTAATCATCCACCTTCCCTGCTGCGTGGGTACCTGCTGCTGCTGCTGCTGCTGCTGCTGCTGTGTATATGTTCCCGACGAAGGACACAACAAACACATGCAAGGCAAACAGAAAAGGATACAAAAAGGATGTCCATTAGGCAGAGTGAAGCCTCCTACGTCGCTCGGCCTGATGAAGGAGCCTTGTTTGGTCTCCCAGGTGTTGCGTCCCGCCAGGTGAGGTAGGTAAGGGTTACGTAAAGGTGTGCCGTGCCGTGCCGTGCCGTGCCGTGCCGTGCCGTGCCGTGCCGTGCCGTGCCGTGCCGTGCCGTGCCGTGCCATTGACTCCTATTTCCCTGCAATTATAGTGTCGCCAGAGTTTGCTGCTTCCCTTTGATTACCTTCCTTCCCCACAGTCTCTTGATGGGATACTCAAGTGGCCTCACCATTTTTAGAAAAGGAACAAAATATTTATCGTCAGAAAACCCCTTCCACATACGTTAAAAATCTAAAAATAAACGGTCTTCCCTTGTTGACTTTTCCTTGACTGTTCTGGAGTCCTTCACTTAATCTCCGGGAGCAGGCAGGCAAATAGTTAGGCAGACAAGCAGGTAGGCAAGCAGGCAGGTAAGCAGACAGGCAGTTAGACAGACAGGCAAGCAGGCAGGCAGGCAGGCAGGCAGGCAGGCAGGCAGGCAGGCATGTTGGCAAGCAAGCGAATTAGCAGGTAAGCAAAATAGTTTACCCTTCTCTAAGCCAACCCTTTACGTACTCCCAAGGTTCCTGGTGGGCGGTGCACGTGGCACTACGCGGCGAGGCGAGGTGAAGCGAGGCGAGGCTTGAGGGCAATGAGTGTTGCGACCCATGCAGCGGAGCGCGAAAACCGACGAGGAAAAGGAAAACACGCCGCTGGGAGGTTGAACTGAGACGGCGAGGCGAGGCGAGGCGAGGTGAGGCGAGGTGAGGTGAGGCGAGGTGAGGTGAGGTGAGGCGAGGTGAGGCGAGGCGAGGTGAGGCGAGGCGAGGTGAGGTGAGGTGAGGTGAGGTGAGGTGAGGTGAGGTGAGGTGAGGTGAGGCAGTCCCGGTTGAGGACGACGCTAGAAAAATAATGATGACACGACTGATGAAAGCTGCTCCTCAAGCAACGAGCACGAGGTAATGACATTAATTTAACCCCGAGCGATGCCTGGCTGGCTGGCTTAGCTGGAGGAGCAGGAAGAGGAGGCGGAAGAAGAGGAAAAGGAGGAGGAGGAAGAAGAAGAGGAGGAGGAGGAGGAGGAGGAGGAGGAGGATAGATGGAGGAGGCAAGTGCAACGTGCTTCATTCCCAGTGTGGGTCGTTACTTCGTCAATGATGGAGGTCTGGAGTTAAGTTTGTAGCGGAGTGAAGGATGGTGACCTGCAGAGGAGTAGGAGTAGGAGTAGGAGTAGGTAGGCAGCGATTATGAGTATGAGGGGAAGGAAAATGGGCGAGGGTGAGATGAAACAAGAGGAAAATAGGTACAAAAGGGAGGAGGACAGGAGGGAGGACAGGAGGGAGGGAAGGAGGGAAGGAGGGAGTGGTTGTGTTTCATTAGTAATCGTTTGCTTCATTAGGTTGTCAGGTTGTTTGGTAGTGGAGGCAATAACGTGGTGATGCATCGTCAATAGTTGGGGAAAGTTAATATTT
>JAPQNM010000048.1:13751935-13756935 GCA_029783475.1 Metacarcinus magister
TTTTCTTCTTTTCCTTATTTCCTGCTATATATATATTAATTTTTTTTTTTTACTTCGATGTAATATAGCGTAATAAAAGTGTTTTCCTTTTACTATACTGCGAGTCGAGGTAAACATATAAAAAAAAAAATCTCCTTTGAATAAGAATTTCATATTTTGCGTTTATGAGGATCTGCCAGTGGAAAAAAAAAATTAAATAAAAGAAGAAAACGATTGCCTATATATGAGAAAAGATGAAAATAAATAAATAGATAAGTAAATAAATAAAGATAGATAGATAGATAGATAGATATAAGGAAATAAAAGAAAGATTCCAAAATATAGATAACAATAAATAATAAAAAAAAGCAAAATAATACTGAATAAAAATAAAAAAGGCAGGAAAAAAAGCTATAAAAAAAGAAAAGTTAAAAACATAAAAAGATAAAGTTTCGAATGGGAAAAAAAAAAAAAAAAAAAAAAAAAAAAA
Organism: Metacarcinus magister; assembly: GCA_029783475.1. Taxonomy (NCBI): domain Eukaryota; kingdom Metazoa; phylum Arthropoda; class Malacostraca; order Decapoda; family Cancridae; genus Metacarcinus; species Metacarcinus magister. The sequence goes on from JAPQNM010000048.1 coordinate 13,752,405, forward strand.
AAAAAGTTGCACGAGTATATGATATTGGAATCGTGTGGAAAAATGAAAAAAAATAAAGAAGATAAAACGTGATGGGGAAAAAAAGAAAAGAAAAAAGAAAAAAAAGAAACATAATCAATGAAATAGATAAAACAAACTGACCATTGCTCTCACCCAAACGAAGAATAAATAAATAAATGAATAAATAATAAAAAATAAAAAATAAAAAGAAAATACAGCAACACAGGAAAAAAAAAAAAAAAAAAACCACATCAATATTATCACACTTTAAAAAACGAGAAACGCAGAAACTGAACAAAAAAACGGAAAAAACCCAAAAACACTTACAACACAACAAATACAATAATAAAATAATGTTAAATGGAAATAGACAAACAAAAATAAACAAATGAACAGAGTATAAAGTTAGGTTCAAGCCACACTGATATACGAAGAGAGAGAGGAGCCACAAAGATATAAACACAATACAACAACCAAACTTTTCTCTCCTAAATTCCCAGCACGACCCAGTTATAACTTAAAAGACTACACCTTCTTCCTCCTCTTTCCTTATTTTCTTTCCTTCCCTCTCTTCCTCCTGTCTTTCCTTCCCTCCTTTTCCTCCCTGCTGTTGTTTCCTTATTTTTCTTTTCTTCCGTCTCACCTTCCCTTTCTTTCCTTATTTTTCTTTCCTTCTCATCCTCACTTCCTCTCTCTATCCTATCCTTTCTTCCCTTTTTCTTATATTCCTTTCATTCTGCTCTCTCGCCTCTCCTCCTTCCTTTTATTCCTCTTTCCTTATTTTCCTTCACTTTCTTTTTCCTTTTCAGTCACACTCCCTCCTTTTTTTTCCTTCCTTCCCCTTTTATTCCTTTCTCACCCTCTCTTGCTTCCTTCCTTTATTATTTTCCTTCCTTCCCTCCTTTCCTAATAATTTATCTCCATTTCCTTTCTTTTTTTTTCCTTTTTAATTCTTTATTTTCGTATTTACTTATTTATTTATTTTTCTCTCAGTTTCTCTCCTTCGGTTCTCTCTGATTCCCTCATTCTTATTCCCTTTCTTCCTTCTTCTTGGTTTTCTCAATTTCTCTCGCCTATCTTTATTGACCATTTCTGCCAATTCCTCCTTGCTACTTCTTCTATCTCCTCTTTCCTTCTCCTTCCTTCCTTCCTTTACTCCTTCCTTTCTTTATCATCTTTCCTTGCTTCCTATCTTTACTCTCCTTTCCATTTTTTCAATTTTCTTTACTTTCTTCCTTTTCCTATAATATTTTTTTTTTTTATAGCATTTTACATTATTTTCTTTAATTTTCTTTCACATTTTCCCTCCTCCTCCTCCTCCCTCCTCTCCTCCTCTTCCTCTTTATCTCTTATTCTCCTTCCTATGTGACTTTTTACCTCTTTTCATCCCCTTTATTTTATTCTTTTCTCATTTCCTATCTCTTTTTCCTCACTTTCTTCTCACCTTCTTCAATCTTCTCCATCCACCCTCCTCTTTTCTTCTTCTTCTTCTTCTCTTCTTCTTCTTCTTCTTCTTCTTCTTCTTCTTCTTCTTCCTCCTCTTCTACCTCTTCCTCCTCCTCCTCCTCCTCCTCTTTTAACATTTCCAAGTCCTTTAATCTATTTCCAATTTCTTCTTTTAATCTTCTCAAATAATCGTCTTCTATTTTTCTTTCGTCCTTAAGTTTTTTTCTAATATTTTTTTCTTTAACACATTCTTCCTTCCTTTCTTTCCTCTCCCTTCCAATCTTCTTCTGGTTGAACTCAAGGAGGGTGGGGGAGGAAGAGGAAGAGAAAGAGGAAGAGGAGGAGGAGGAGGAAGAGGAGGAGGAGGAGGACACATGGCGCCCACAAGACCGCCTCTCAATTAGTATGTGTCTAACAGCTAATAGGGGTGGGCAGCGGGCGGCGGTGGACGAGGAGAAAGGAGAAAGGGAGAGGTTGAGGGCGGGAGGGGGAAGGCGTAGATGGAATTCTTGTTTCTATTATTTCTGGTGTTGTTGTTGTTGTTGGTGGTGGTGGTGGTGGTGGTGGTGGTGGTGGTGGTGGTGGTGGTGGTGGTGGTGGTGGTGCAACATGAAAGTAATTGTCGGGGTCGTAAGGGGAAGGAGGGTGGGTGAGGGGAGTGTAAGATAGAAGGGGAAAGGAGGAAGGAGAAAAGGAGTGTTTTTGAAAGGGAGGGAGATGGCAAGGATGGAGGAAGCAAGAGTGAGGATGAAGGTAAAGAAGGAAGGGAGGCAGAAGGATAATGGAGGAGGAGGAGGAGGAGGAGGAGGAGGAGGAGGAGGAGGAGGAGGAGGAGGAAGAGGAGGAGGAGGAGGAGGAGGAGGAAGGAAGCAAGAAGATGAAATAGTATGTAAAAAAAAAAAAGATAAATAAAAAGATAAAATAAAAAAAAATAAATAAAAAACCCTCGCTCTTTTTTATTTTTTTTATTTTTTATTTTTTTCAAGTCAACCAGCGACGGTCAACTGCGGTAATGGGCGGGACGTGAGTTGGGTGACGCTGGTGTAAACTTAACCTAGCAAACACAACCACTAAGGGGAATGGCCTACTCCACCCATTCCCTTTGTATACTCTCCCCTCACTCCTTCCCTTTCTCCTTCCCTCCCTCCTTCCCTCCTTCCCTTCCAAAGTACTCTTCTCCTTTTCATTCCATATCCCATCTTCTCCTTTCCCTTCCCTCCCTTTCTAAAATATCTTTCTCCCTGATTCCATACCTCATCTTATCTCCCTTGCCTTCCCTTCCCTCCCTTTCTAAAGTACCCTTCTCCCTGATTCTATATCCCATCTTATCTCCCTTGCCCTCCCTTCCCTCCCTTTCTAAAGTACCCTTCTCCCTCATTTCAGCACCCTATTCTCTCCCCCCTCCCTTCTCCCTGATTTCATACCCCATCTTCTCTCCCCTCCCTCCTCCCTGTTTCCAGCACCCTATTCTCTCTCCCTTCCCTCTTTCTTTCCCCTTCTCCTCTTTCCTAAAACCTTGGTCTCCTAACCCCTTAATACCATACCTTAAGTCAAGGCCAACAGCCCAACAGCCCAACAGCCGTCCACCGCAATAGCCCAAGAGCCCCAGAGCCCCAGAATCCAGCCACCTATAATCTGGACGCTCCCCTCCAAAGACTGTGTTGTGTAAGGGGGGACGCGGCACGAATGGCTAACTGAACGTGAACTTTCCACTCGTATTTGTATTCTTCGCGTTGTGCTTTGTCCTACTGCTGCAAGAGGAAGAGGAGGAGGAGGAGGAGGAGGAGGAGGAGGAGGAGGAGGAGGAGGAGGAGGAGGAGGAGGAGGAGGAGGAGGGGAGTACTCAGTGTAGCGCCGCTCTGTGCCTTCAGGAGTGACAAACAAGGCGAGAAAGACCGTGAAGGAGGGACGCATCTTCTTTTGTCTCGCGGGAGGATCATAAGATGCACTTCCCTCGTCCCTCCACCTCCACCATCGTCTCCACCACTACATTGGACTCCCTAGAGGGCTGACGGACTCTACATCACTATTCTAGACGCAGTGGTGGACTTTGCACTACTTTCTTGACTCTCCACCACAACCCTGGACTTTATAGTGTCTTCTCCACCATCAAGTTCCCTTCAAGGACTCACAGACTGTCTTCCACCACGACCCAACTGTCCAGCCAAGTGAGTGAACGAGGGAAGGAAGGCAACAAGAATTGGACTCTGACAGATTAAAAGGGAACGTTTTTCACCTCTCTGTAGCCCATTCACATTAACTTGACGAATAAGCCACGCCCCCCTACCGGACATCAACCAATCAAAGCCATTCTCCCTCTTAAATGGAAGCCAATGACCTGCCTCAGAAACAGGAAGAGGATAGAGGCTTATACCTCGTTAATGTGAACTGACTTAGTGGATGGACACTGAGGGGCTTCACCCACCACCATGCAAGGGAGGCGGTGAGGGTGTGGATGAGGGGAAGTAGAGGGGAGGGGAGAGGTTGGTGAGGGGAGGGGAGGGGAGGGGAGGGGAGGGGAGGGGAACAACTCTCAAAATACTAAATGACACTTGATGAAATGTTGCCGCGCTCACCAGATCAAACACCACAGTAGACGGGGTCGACGCTCTCTTCTCCCCTCTCTCTCTCTCCCTGCCTGCCTGCCTCCAAGCTTCCCCCCGCCCCACGCCGCCCCAGCACTGCCCTCGGCGTGAAGCGGTCGTTCCCAATTTTTACAAGCCGGCAAATAAATGAGGAAATACGTCATGCTCGCGGGCCTGGCGCCGTACATTCATCTCTCTCTCTCTTTCTCTTTCTCTCTCTCTCTCTCTCTCTCTCTCTCTCTCTCTCTCTCTCTCTCTCTCTCTCGACAGTAACATTTTTTCCCTCTCCCAGCACAGCGGCGGCACCAGACAGACCTCAGCCAATACCGAATCTTCGTTTTCCTCCCGAGCCTTGAGTCCCATTGCCAGGGAGGGAAAGGAAAGGAATCGTGTGGAGGGGGTGGCAGAGGCGGCCTGTCCCTCCCTTCCCTCCCTCCAACCGCTGACTCTCTCCCTTCCTTGCTACCGAGCTCATCTTTGACGGAAAATTAAAAGTGCCT
>JAPQNM010000048.1:13776935-13781935 GCA_029783475.1 Metacarcinus magister
TTCCTCTTCCTCCTCTGCCCTCTATTCCTCGGGTCATTCTATCTTCTTCTTCTTCAACCTCCTTCTGTCACTCCAAATCCTTCGTCTTCCTCCTCCTTCTCCTCCTCCTCCTTGCAGGTAATCGGAGCTCCTTGCATATCTACCTCAAAGCACGTTCCTCAGAATCAATACATCAGAGAGACCTTCCACCATCAACCACACATAACTCTCAACCTCTTAACCTCACCTCCCTTCCTAGTACAGAACCTCACCTAACCTCTACACCTGAACCTACCCACACCACCCCTCACCTGCCCTTGAACGCACATCACCCCCAGGCTCACTCACCCCAACACACCCCAGACACACACACCCTCGAGGCATGTCTGTTTCATCCTTGACAGCTCCTGGAAATCTACAGACAAGTCTTGGCTTCAGGGGGAAAAACACCCTTCGTTGATGCTATAGGATTCCCCTTATTCCATTACCCTCCCTTTAGAATCCCAGGAAACCCTTTGTAAATGCATCTTTCTCCTTCCGTTCCCTTTTTACCCTTTGCTGGTTATTACTTCTACTACTATTACTACTACTACTACTACTACTACTACTACTACTACTATAACTACTTAGTGTTCTTGAAGGAGAGGAAACACCGAAATAGATGCCTTTTCTGCGTGTTTCCAGCCTCCTCCCGCCCGCCCTTCCCTCCCCTTTCTTGCCCCACCTCCCTCCTTCAGTCAGTCACCAGCAGCAGTTAAACAACAAAAAAAAGTCGTGTATAAAGGGGTTGGTCTATTATTTTCACTTTACAGGGAGAGTGAGGCATTAGTAGGATATTTCTCTCCCTATTTCATTAATAATCACTTAGTTGAGTTCTTATAGACGGGTGACAAAAGGATGGAGAAAAAAATAATGATAAAAAAAAAGAAGAAAAAACAAAAGTTGAATTATTGACTTAACTGCAGGGTTTCCTAAAGGTTATATATAGCGTTGGCTGGTAAGTAAGGGTGGGCTGCTGCAAGTGTTGTTATGAAATATTGCAGGACGTGTTTTGCATAAGGAATGAATGCAATTATCTTATTTGCATGTGGAATTACTATGACGGCTTTGCTAATACAGACAGAAAGCGAGGGAAAAAAAATATATATACAAGAGATAAAAAGGCATTGAAGAAACGCAAATGCCATCTTTTAAAAGCGAGAAAGATGCAAGGGAAGGAAAAAATGAGAGGGAGAGAGAGAGAGAGAGAGAGAGAGAGAGAGAGAGAGAGAGAGAGAGAGAGAGAGAGAGAGAGAGAGAGAGAGAGAGAGAGAGAGAGAGAGAGAGAGAGAGAGAATGAATGAGTGAAGGCAGGAGAAAGAAAATATATATATACACATGCGTTTCTTCCTAAGCCTTCAGAGTGGAGTGTGTGAGAACAGATTGAAAGATTGCAAGGCGTAGGGTGAAAAAGGGGGAGAGTAAAGGTTTAGTAAAGGAGAGAAAGAAAGAAAAATAAAAAAAAATGAAAAAAAAATGAAAAAGAAAAAAAAGAATGTTAAAACGCCCCTAAGTGTCACATGTACCAAACGTAAAACAGGAATCATCTGACACCTTCATTTACACTCTAATTAATTTATACCCAGCAGGGCGAAGCAACTTGTCTGTGTGGATAGGAAGGCACGAACCTGGAACACTGGTAATAATACAAACACAACCACCACCACCACCACCACCACCACCACCACCACCACCACCACCACCACCACCACCACCACCATCATTACTACAAGGTCAAAACAAAGGAAGGGGGAAAAGGATAGACAAACAAAGTAATAATAAAAGAAGGGATACAATAATATATGTAGAGGAATAAGCAAGTACGACACACCCACACACACACACACACACACACACACACACACACACACACACACACACACACACATATGAAGGAACACTTTTCAGAGTAACACAAAGTAAAAAAAAAGATAGAAAATAAAACGGTAAAAAGAAAATTAGAAAAGAAAAGGAAATTAGACCAATAATTCTTACTTATTAATCCTGAATATATTAAAACCGCTTATCCCTGACTTTTTTTTTTATTCTCTCTCTCTCTCTCTCTCTCTCTCTCTCTCTCTCTCTCTCTCTCTCTCTCTCTCTCTCTCTCTCTCTCATTTTTGGAGGGTGTTTTGGGGGGGGCGTTTTACTCATTTTCATCTCGGTTCAGTGTGTAATGAGAGAGAGAGAGAGAGAGAGAGAGAGAGAGAGAGAGAGAGAGAGAGAGAGAGAGAGAGAGAGAGAGAGAGAGAGAGAGAGAGAGAGAGAGAGAGAGTAGACGAAGTGATCCTTGTACTCGAGAACCATTAATGAGAACACTGTCTCGCTACTTCCTCTAGACAGCCATGTGTGTGTGTGTGTGTGTGTGTGTGTGTGTGTGTGTGTGTGTGTGTGTGTGTGTGTGTGTGTGTGTGTGTGTGTGTGTGTGTGGTATAGAATTAGGAAGCGTGTGTACCCATATGATTAAAGTAATTAGACAAACAGATGAGAGAGAGAGAGAGAGAGAGAGAGAGAGAGAGAGAGAGAGAGAGAGAGAGAGAGAGAGAGAGAGAGAGAGAGAGAGAGAGAGAGAGAGAGAGAGAGAGAGAGAGAGAGAGCGAGAGAGAGAGAGAGAAAGATAATCATAAAGAGAGGAAGAAGATGAAGGAGATGAGAGCATTAAGAGAAGAGTCATTAGCGTGCATTAGAGAGAGAGAGAGAGAGAGAGAGAGAGAGAGAGAGAGAGAGAGAGAGAGAGAGAGAGAGAGAGAGAGAGAGAGAGAGAGAGAGAGAGAGAGAGAACCAAACGACACTGAAAAAAAAGGACTAAAGGAGGATTCCTGATGATGTGAAACCTGAACCGAAAAATGTTTGACGTCGGAAAACATGAGGAGGAAGAGGAAGAGGAAGAGGAAGAGGAAAAGGAGAAGGAGGAGGAGGAGGAGGAGGAGGAGGAGGAGGAGGAGGAGGAGGAGGAGGAGGAGGAGGAGGAGGAGGAGGAGATCTGATTCCGCTAAGTTACATAAAAGGACTTTGATTGCTACCAGGTAATATAAAGACGACCAGAAACTTGGGATTAGGATGTCAGCGGTAACAAAGAATAGGAGGAGGAGGAGGAGGAGGAGGAGGAGGAGGAGGAGGAGGAGGAGGAGGAGGAGGAAGAGGAGGAGGAGGAGGAGGAGAAAGACGACAATGAAGAGGATTAGTTAGTATTACATAGGAAGAATAGTTACCAAGATTTCTTTTATACTACGTGTGAGAGAAGAGAATAAAATACAGCGAGGAGGAGGAGGAGGAGGAGGAGGAGGAGGAGGAGGAGGAGGAGGAGGAGGAAGAGGAGGAAGAGGAGGAGGATAGGGATACGAGGAAATGACATTGAGTAAAGGAGATGAAAGGGAAATTATATGATGAAAGAGTGAGAGAGGTTACTAGAAAAAGATTCAAGGTAGGTTAAGAAATGAAAGTAGAAGAGAATGAGAGAAGAATGATAGAAGAGGAGGAAAGGGAAGAGTAGGAATGATGATGGAGGAGGAAGGAAAAAGGAAAAGATGAAAAATAGAAGAGGTCGGGAGGAGAAGAAAGCAGTAAGGGAAAAGGTAGAAGAAGAGAAAGAGAAACTGGAAGGAAGTAAATAGATAAAGAAGAAGGATGAGATAGTAGTAGACAAAAAAAGAAAGGGAAAAAAAAGAAAAAAAAGGAAAAAAGAAACAAGAAGTGATATAAGGAAAGGGAAAAAGGAAGGAAAAAAAAAAACCCCAGCCAGGCAAGGTGAAAGAAGGGAAAAAAGAAAGAGAAAAGAAGGGAATAAGAGAGATAAGACAAAAAAATGTTTGAGAAACGAAAGAAAGTATACAGAAAAAAAAAGATACTAGGAATATAGAAGAAAATAAGGAAAAGAGGGAAGGAAGGAAAAAAAAGAAGGAAGGAAAAGGAAAGAAGAGAGGGAAGGTTAGGTCTTATCTTGGGGTGAGGTTAGGTTAGGTTAGGTTAGGATGAGGTGGAGTGTGGGAGAGGTGGGGTTGAGGTTGAGTGGGGAAGGGTTTGCAGAGGTGGGGTGGAGTGGGAGATTAGAGAGAGGTGGAGTGGGGTGGGGAAGGATTGGGGTGAGGTGAGGTAGAGTGGGGTTGGGGTGAAGTGGGGTTGGTTGGGGGTTGGGGGGTTGGGGGTGAAGCGTTGTCCAAGTGATATCCTGAGTTCACTTTAAAATTCACAAGGACATGAATACAAATTAAATGATGCGCCAATAAATATGAAATGTAGAGAGAATTATTTCACGCTTGACTTCGTGTGTAAAGTATTGGCTTAAGTAGGATTATTATTATTATTATTATTATTATTATTATTATTATTATTATTATTACTGTATTAAAACAACAATAACAACAACTACAACAACAACTACTACTTCTACTACTATTACTACTACTACTACTACTACTACTACTACTACTACTACTACTACTACTACTACTACTGTACTACTCTACTACTACTACTACTTCTACTAAAGATGGAATGAAGGAATAAAGTGAGGAAGGAAGGAAGGACTGAAGAAGGGAAAGGAAAGAAAGAAGGATGAGGGAACGGTGAAGGAGATATTAACAGTAGCAGTAGCAGTAGCAGAAAGTAACAACAGTAACACCAACAACAGTAACAGTAACAGTAAGCATATGACAAAAGAATTATGTAGTCACAACTATAACATATTTTTATGAAAGTTTACCGAACAAAAAACTGAAGCAAGTTATAAACATACCTTACTTTCGCCTGCCATCATTAAAAGAGAAAAAAAAAGAAAGAAAGAAAAGAAAAAGAAAAGTTTAAACACATGCACACGCACACCACACACACACACACACACACACACACACACACACACACACACACACACACACACACACACACACACACTTTTTTAATACCAGGGTTCACTATTAATGTATAAATTTCAGCTCAGCCTTTATTTGCATCCCGGGAATACTTATCTATATATTTTTATCCAC
>JAPQNM010000048.1:13789435-13794435 GCA_029783475.1 Metacarcinus magister
TCTCTCTCTCTCTCTCTCTCTCTATCTATCTCCTTCGCGGTCATTCCCTCGTCTGTCTTTCCTTCTTTCCTATTTTCACTCTTCTACTTTTGCCTTGTCATTCTTCTTTCTCTCTTCTCCTCCTTCTCTCCCATCCTCCTTCTCTCCTTTCCTCTTTCTCTCCCTTCGTCCTCCTTCAACTATACGAAAAAAATGTACTGAACTTGAGGTGAATGACATTTTTTTTTCTTTTTCTCTCTCTCTCTCTCTCTCTTCTCTCTCTCTCTCTCTCTCTCTTCCATCCCTTCTATGTCTCCCTCTAAGTCCACATCATAGAGAGAGAGAGAGAGAGAGAGAGAGAGAGAGAGAGAGAGAGAGAGAGAGAGAGAGGTAGAGAGAGAGAGAGAGAGAGAGAGAGAGATAGAGATAGCACAATGAACAACAGTATCGAGGTTTCAGGTTTACGAACGGCCCACCTCTTTTTTTTTTCTCCCTGTCTCTTTCTTTCTTTCTTTCTTTCTTTTCTTTGGTTGGTGTGGAGGAGGGAAGTGGTGGTGGTGGTGGTGGTGGTGGTGGCGGCGGCTACTGTGTGTGTGTGTGTGTGTGTGTGTGGTGTGTGTGTGTGTGTGTGTGTGTGTGTGTGTGTTATTGTGTTGCTTGAGAACAATGATTCCTTTGCAAGAGAAGGAGGAGGAGGAGGAGGAGGAGGAGGAGGAGGAGGAGGGAGGGTGATTACTACTATACCTTGGCGTTAGATCTTCTCTTTCTCTCTCTCTCTCTCTCTCTCTCTCTCTCTCTCTCTCTCTCTCTCTCTCTCTCTCAGCACGTCGAGGATGGTAATTTGAGTCACATTGTTCTAAGTGGAGGAACAAAACCTGCCTTATACGCTCCTGTCGATGCCGAGTCACACCTCCCTCCCACACCCTCCCTCTCCTTCAAGCACTCCTCCTCCTCCTCCTCCTCTTCCTCTTCCTCCTCTTATTCTTCACCTTCCTCCTCTTATTCCTTCTATTCCTCCATTTCTCTTATTTTTTCCAATCCACATTCAGTGTTTGTTGTCCTCCTCCTCCTCCTCCTCCTCTTCGTCCACTTTTCTCTTCCTCCCTCATATATTATTTGTTTGTTTTGCCTTGTCTGCCTGTCTGTCACTGTCCTTCTCTCTCTCTCTCTCTCTCTCTCTCTCTCTCTCTCTCTCTCTCTCTCTCTCTCTCTCTCTCCTCTCTCTCTCTCTCTCTCTCTCTCTCTCTCTCTCTCTCTCTCTCTCTCTCTCTCTTCAGTATATCATATCCTATCTTCCCCATTTAGCCCTTCCATCTTTCCTCCTCCCATTCATTTTCCCTTTTCATTCCCCTGCCACACACACACACACACACACACACACACACACACACACACACACACACACAGACAGACAGACACACACACACACACATGTTCGACCCCCGGCAGGAGGTCATGTTTGGTATGTTTGGTATGTTCCCAGCTTCTCCTCTTAGCCTCTCCTCCAGACACTGTTAAACATTAAGGCCTTTTCCCTTGTTTTCCTTCTCCCTCCAGCCCGTTTGAAAAAAGAAGACACACACTGTAATGGATTATCTTGAACTTTACAAACACCTCATCGTCTTAATTCTTATGGTAATTCCACTTTTTTTTTCTTGGTTTTTTAAAATGTTGTGATTATATTAATTTTTTTTTGGTTTTCTTGTTATTTTTTCATATTTATTTTCTTTCCATGTTGTTTTGTTTTGATGTTATTAAAGATGAAAGTGCAATTGTATATATTTCTTTTTTTCTTTATTCACGCAAATTCCTCCGTCCAGACTGTGTGTGTGTGTGTGTGTGTGTGTGTGTGTGTGTGTGTGTGTGTGTGTGTGTGTGTGTGTGTGTGTGTGTGTGTGTGTGTGTGTGTGTATGTGTGTGCGTGCTTGAATATAGAACGTGTGTGTGGTAACTGCAGGGTTTGTGTTCAGACAAAAAAAGAAAAAATTCAACTGAACTAAGTAAATATGAAGAAGTTTAAGCAAGAAGGTCATGTTCTGTGCCTGGCGGGGATTGCATGCAGAGAGAAAAGAAAGAGAAAGAGAGAGAGAGAGAGAGAGAGAGAGAGAGAGAGAGAGAGAGAGAGAGAGAGAGAGAGAGAGAGAGAGAGAGAGAGAGGAGAGAGAGAGAGAGAGAGAGAGAGAAAAAAAAAGAAGATAACTGACATATAATTTAACACACAGACACACACACACACACACACACACACACACACACACACACACACACACTCACACCAGAAAAACACAGAAAAACACAACATATCCATCACACTATCCTTCAACCTAACCCTTTCCTCCTCCTCCTCCTCTTCCTCCTTCTTTTGCATTCCACTCAAAGAAAAATAAAAAAAAGAGACAGAGAGAGAGAAAGAGAGGTAGGGGGGGTATGGTTAAGAAAGCCAGGTTACATACACCACATGACCTTCTCCCCCCCCCCTCCCACACCTTTCCCTACAGCCAGCCAGCCAGCATATCAAAGAAGGTGCAAGGCGTGTGTCTTTCTTGGCTTCTCAGAGGAACACAAATCCTATATATTCTGACGCCGAGATATTCCTTCATTAACCTCACCATCATCTTAGAACTGATATTATGTAAGGAGAAATAGAGGAAACTAGCTGTGTGTGTGTGTGTGTGTGGTGTGTGTGTGTGTGTGTGTGTGTGTGTGTGTGTGTTTGTCTGTTTTTTTTCCTCTCTCTCTCTGTCTCTCTTATTTTTAAACATTAATGAACAAGACATGCATAAAGTTATATTAGTTTTGTGTAACTATTCTATTTCATTATGTTCTATTCTCTCTCTCTCTCTCTCTCTCTCTCTCTCTCTCTCTCTCTCTCTCTCTCTCTCTCTCTCTCTCTCTCTCTCTCTCTCTCTCTCTCTCTCTCTCTCGGTAGTAGAATATGGGGATGAGAGGAAAGAAAATGGGAAATGGATTTGAATCTCAATTTGAATCTATATTGGAAAAGCGACCCTTTTTCTCGTGTTTGCTGTGGGGAAAAAGAGAGAGAGAGAGAGAGCGAGAAAGAGAAAGAAAGAAAGAAAGAAAGAAAGTTCAGACTACGACAATGGTGACCTGAATCAAATAGTGCAAAAGAGAGAGAGAGAGAGAGAGAGAGAGAGAGAGAGAGAGAGAGAGAGAGAGAGAGAGAGAGAGAGAGAGAGAGAGAGAGAGAGAGAGAGAGAGAGAGAGAGAGAGAGAGAGAGAGAGAGGTAATTGAAGAGAAACAAGGAGACAAAAGCAAACAAAAGACTTATGGAACACATACATCTGCTTGACAAAGAAACAAAGAAACAAATAAAAGATGCGAAGACACAAATACCTTTACTTACCAACTCAGAGAATAAACAAAATAAACAGACAAAACGAAAGACAACACATACATACAGACAGACAGACAAACAGACTGTCGTAAACAAAGACATTCACTCCCTCAATTGTGCCTTTCAATGAAGACCTAAAAGAGAGAGAGAGAGAGGAGAGAGAGAGAGAGAGAGAGAGAGAGAGAGAGAGAGAGAGAGAGAGAGAGAGAGAGAGAGAGAGAGAGAGAGAGAGAGAGAGAGAGAGAGAGAGGAAGTGAGAGAAAAAAAAATCGCCCGAAACACCACCATTCTCTCTTTATCTCCTGTCTTAACAAGGATTATTATGCAAAGCCGAGGGTCTCTCTCTCTCTCTCTCTCTCTCTCTCTCTCTCTCTCTCTCTCTCTCGCTCTCTCTCTCCAAGTTTTTAAGGATAAATGCACACACACACACACACACACACACACACACACACACACACACACACACACACACACACACAACGGGAAAAGAATGCCGAAGATAAAACGAAGAGAGGAGGAAGAGGAAGAGGAAGAGGAAGAGGAAGAGGAAAAGGAGGAGGAGGAGGTTGAGGAGGAGGAGGAGGAGGAGGAGGAAATGGAAGAGGAGAACATATGACGGAAAGTATATTGGTTTGTGTCAAGGTTATCAGAACACACACACACACACACACACACACACACACACACACACACACACACACACACACACACACACACACACACACACACACACACACACACACATAGAGGAAGAAGGTAGAGAGCCATATCGAAGAGATAATAATGATAAGAGTAGGAAAAGGAGAGAGAAAGAAAAAGAGGAAGAGAAGGAGAAGGAGAAAAAGGAAATGAAGAGAAAATAAGTACGTAATTTTATAAACCCTAAAACAACGAGAAATGTTCCTTACAAAGACTCATTACCAGAGACAATGTGGGGGAGGAGGAGGAGGAGGAGGAAGAGTACAAATGAGTACAAAGGAAGAACAGACAGCATCAATCCTACTGAAACTAACGAGGAAGCGATACCATGTAGCATAAACACACTATCATGGAATTTATACAGGAAAGTGATCAAACAGGAGTACTCTACGGCTATTACTATCAATAAAAAATAAATGAATAAATAAATAAATAGATCAATAAATAAATGACAGGAGTGAAATACTTGATTGGGTGAACTGATGCTAAGTGCTTATCAAATTTTTTTCTTCTGAAATGATTAAATTGTGTTACTGTTAACTGTTTGTGATGGTAAGGGATTCTAAATAAATATTCACGATTCTATTAAAGAAAAAATATTTGGCTTCGTTGGAGAAGGAGGTGGAGGAGGAGGAGGAGAAACGGTGGAGACTGTAGAAGGAGGAAAGGAGAATAAGTAATGGATGAAGAGGAGGAGCAGCAGCAGGAGGAGGAGGAGGGAAAGTGACTGGATTTCCAAGTGTGTGTTGCACCTGCTTATTCATGGTGGCGCCGGAAGCAGACATGTTTATGAGCGTGGAGAGAAAATCTTTGCTGGACTATGTTGTAGGAAGGGAGGGAAGGTGGGAGGGAGGGAGGGAAGGTTATATGAAAGGTGAAAGGGAGGGAAGAAAGGAAGGAAGAAAAGAAGGAAGGAAGGATGGAAGGGAGGATGGAAGGAATGATGGGTTGAAGAAAAGAAGGGAA
>JAPQNM010000048.1:13799435-13806935 GCA_029783475.1 Metacarcinus magister
ACACACACACACACACACACACACACACACACACACTACCAACATTTCTCTCTCTCTCTCTCTCTCTCTCTCTCTCTCTCTCTCTCTCTCTCTCTCTCTCTCTCTCTCTCTCTCTCACACACAAACACAAACATAAACACAATATACCTTATACCTACACCTAGCACATACACAACACAATAACCACACACACACACACACACACACACACACACCACCACAAACACAAACACAAACACCCACAAACACAAACATTACGATCCCCCTAAAACAGAGGCAAACAGAACGGGCCATGAAACACCACACAATGAATACCACAGCAACTTACCCTTCAAACACCACACAGACACTTGGGTGGTTTTAATATTCACACATAAGCGCTTCCCTTCCCTTCCCTTGCCTTCCCTTCCCCCTGCCTGCTCTCGCTATCAAGTTGGGGCAGTTTTCCTAATTGCCTCCGGTGTTATTGGCTTCCAGGAAAATAAGACAGGGAAAAAAAAATAAAAGTAAAATAAAAGAAAGAGGTAATTGAAAGAGAAACTGTCAGAGGGTTAGTATTGTATGACTGTGATTGCATTGATGGGAGGAAAGTGTGTGTGTGTGTGTGTGTGTGTGTGTGTGTGTGTGTGTGTGTGTGTGGTGTGTGGTGTGTGTGTGTGTGGTGTGTGTGTGTGTGTGTGTGTGAGAGAGGGAGAGATTGAACAAAAATACTGTAATGTTAAATCGTCTATTACACGAAGTTTAATAATTAGGGTAAGTGTGAATGAATTAATGTTGGAGGGTCTCTCTCTCTCTCTCTCTCTCTCTCTCTCTCTCTCTCTCTCTCTCTCTCTCTCTCTCTCTCTCTCTCTCTCTCTCTCTCTCTCTCTCTCTCTCTCTCTCTCAACTCCCCTCTTAACTCGCCCCAAAATCCCAGCCGTGCAAGTCAGGAATTTATTTGTTCATTCGTTTCCATTACGAATTTGTTCTTTGTTTTGCAGTATTACTAAAAATTTTTCTTTCTATTTCGCACGAGTTCAGGAGAAACTTTTTAATTCTTTTTATTTTTGTTTGGTTTTTAACTAGTATTACCTCGCTGAGTCCTTCCCTCTCTGCTTTTCCTTTTCCTCTTCCTACCAATTACTGTTACTGCCACCACCACTACCACCACCACCACCACCACCACCACCATCACCATCACCACAATCACCATCATCAGCTCCTCTTGCTGCTCCTCCTCCTACTTTACTTATATCCACCATCTCTTTGTCTTCCTTCTACTACTACTCCTCCTCCTCCTCCTCCTCGTATTCTTGCATCCTCTCTTCATTTTAGTTCTGTTTTATCTCCTCCTCCTCCTCTTGCTCCTCCTCCTCTTGCACCTCCTCCTCTTGCTCCTTCTATTCTGATTTTCTTCTCACAATATTTTCTCGCAGGATTTACGACAGTGGCGTCAATCACAACACAACAAGCATCTCTCCACCAAAAAAGAAAACTGGAGGAAAGGAGAAGAAGAATCGTAAAGAAAACACGTTCAAAAATTTATACCTCAGCCGCGGACGAAGATGGAAGAACATTGACGCTTTTTTTTTTCCCCTTTTCCTCTTCTTTTCTCTCTCTCTCTCTCTCTCTCTCTCTCTCTCTCTCTCTCTCTCTCTCTCTCTCTCTCTCTCTCTCTCTCTCTCTTTCCCTATCGCTGTCTTTTCCTGGAATCAAACCTCGGATCCTTGACCAAAAGTAGATAAAGGAAATGGAAAGAAGGGGAAAAAAAACAATGATTTCTATAGGTGTGATTACGTTGCTTTTGAGAGAGAGAGAGAGAGAGAGAGAGAGAGAGAGAGAGAGAGAGAGAGAGAGAGAGAGAGAGAGAGAGAGAGAGAGAGAGAGAGAGTGTCTCAACATTTATTTATAAGTCCCCCAGCAGCGCCTCTTCCCCAGCAGCGCCTCTTATTGAGCCCTCGTGACGGCTCCCCTTGAGAACCAGCCCCGCCCCTTACCCCCCCGCCTTAAAAAAATAAATAAACAAATAAAATAAATATATGAATAAATAAATAAATAAAAAATGGTGATGTGAATAGAAAAACCCAGCCATACTTTTTTTTTTTCCTCTCTCTCTCTCTCTCTCTCTCTCTCTCTCTCTCTCTCTCTCTCTCCTCTCTCTCTCTCTCTCTCTCTCTCTCTCTCTCGTATATTAGAGGGGCGGACGGAACAAAAGCAAATGCACACACACACACACACACACACACACACACACACACACACACACACACACACACACACACACACACACACACACACACACACACACTGGAAACCAAATAAAATCATGAAAAATTGAGTCTAACCCTTGCAAGTAGCGCGGGAAAAAAGTTGCAAAAATATTAGGTGTTTCCTTGCAGACGCCTCTTTATGCATTGTATTCTAGGTGTTTGTGTCCTGTGAGGAGAGGAAGGGAGGGAGGGGAAGGGAGGGAGGGGAAGGGAGGGGAAGGGAGGGACTGAAAGGAGGAGAGAATGCAAAGGAGGAGGATATGAGAGTGAGACGGAGAAGGAAAGTGTAAATGGAGGGAGGACGGGAGGATGGGAGGAGAGAATGCAAAAGAGGAGGATATGAGAGAGTGAAACGAAGAAGGAAGGTGGAAGAGAGAGAGAAGGGATAGGAGAGAGAAAAGAAAAGGGAGAGAAAAAGAAAAGTAGAGAGAGAAGGAAGGGAGAAAGAGAAAGGAGGGATAAGATAAGATAAGATAGAAGAGGGACATGGTTGAAATTTGAAGATATAGAGTGATGATAAGATAACGTTACTACTACTATAGTTCTGCTACTATAGTGCATACCATCTCTGTAAAGAATATGCCATGCAGTAACACCCTCCCAAATTCCCTCCCAATTCGTGCATCCCTTTCTCCTAACAAATATGTAAGTGATATACAATAGTGCGAAAGATAACATAAATAATTGAAATCCAACACAACACGTTGACAGCATTAATGTATATCAGTTACCTGTCTGCCAAATTAATGTACCGATTAATACAATGTGAGAGGGAATTGCAGAGTGGCATTTTTTTTCCTAGAGATACAATACACTATACTATTCATCCTGTTCACCTAAACCAGAACCAAACAAACTGCACGAGTCTACGCCAGTATGTAAGCCAAGTGTTGATTGGCTGCTGTCACCTACTGAAAGCCGTGATTTTCGATAACTTTTTCTAAATTTTTTCCACATTAATTCTAAATCAGTAAATTAACCAATGAATCAGTTAGTCAGTTAGACACTCAGTCAATCAATCAATAAATCAGTCAGTCAGTCAGTCAGTCAGTCAGTCAGTCAGCAAGGTAAGCCATGCAGCCACACAACCAGCTAGTCAGTCAGTCTATCAGTTAATCAGTGAGTAGCGTTCAGCAGTTACTGAAGACTGACTGGTTGCAGGTATATTAAAAGGTAGCTTAATCTCAAAGTTATCAATTCCTACTCAGCAATATTAACACAGCGGAGGAAAGTTGAGGGAGATTAAAGAAAGCTTACTTGAACTTGTATGAAAAAGCAAGAACAAAAAGAAAGAGTCAAAAAAATCCCTGTTTAATCATGCATAGTAGTGTGCAATGAGGAAGAAAAAAACAGAACATATTACTTTCCTTAACTACTACTATTGCCACTACTACCACTACTACTACCACTACTACTACTACTACTACTACTACTACTACAACTACTACTACTAATAATAATAATAATAATGTTATTCTTCCGTGATTCCATTGCGTTTTTTTCACCATCTGTCTATCTGTCTTGAGGGAACTACACACTCACACTCACACTCACACACACACACACACACACACACACACGCGGGCTTCAATTAGAGGCTAGGGTTGGCTTGGCTTGGCTTGGCTTGGCTTGGCTTGCCCTGTACGCCCTGGGCACAAATTAATTTCGTGATGGCATCTTTTAAATTCCTACTGAAGGCTGAGGCAGCTAAAGAAAGGCGGCATTTTACTCCGCCTCTAAATTACTCCAGAGTCTTGGGAGAATACGTCCAGTTCATGCACATTCCTTCTCCTCCTCCTCCTCCTCCTCCTCCTCCTCCTCCTTCTCCTTCTCCTCCTCCTCCTCCTCCTTCTCTTTCTCCTACTCCTCCTACACCTTTTTTCACTGTTCTTTTGTTTCTTTTTATTTGAATATTTTGTCGCATCTTTTTTTTTTCTTCTTCTTCTTCTTCTTCTTCGTCTGACACTTTTTTCTTTTATTGTTGTTTGTTTTATGAATAATCGTTTTCTTCCTTTCGTCTCAGACTTGTATATCTGCTTCTCTCTCTCTCTCTCTCTCTCTCTCTCTCTCTCTCCTCTCTCTCTCTCTCTCTCTCTCTCTCTCTCTCTCTCTCTCTCTCTCTCTCTCTCTCTCTCTCTCTCTCTAAAAGCTCATCTCACAAACATCTCTCTTCTTCTCTGGATAAATCCCACGAAATCTCTCTCTCTCTCTCTCTCTCTCTCTCTCTCTCTCTCTCTCTCTCTCTCTCTCTCTCTCTCTCTCTCTCTCTCTCTCTCTCTCTCTCTCTCTCTCTCTCTCTCTCTCTCTCTCTCTCTCTCTGATGTCGCTTCACGGTGACGGACTTATGTTTTCCTTTTCCTCCTCTTCCTCCTTCTCCTTCTCCTTCTCCTTCTCCTTCTCCTCCTCCTCCTCCTCCTCCTCCTCTGCCTCAGTTTGCTACGGAAGAGGAGCCAAGGTTCAAGGTTTTCGCAAGAGCAACACATTTTCCCAGATGGGCAACGCGGCTCCTTGCTGGGGTCTGTAGCGTCTTGTTTCCCACGCGTACTGGGGGAGGGGGAGGAGGGCGGGCACGAGCGAGAGGCGTTGACGTGGGAGGGGGCGGAGAGAGAGGCAAGGCAGCAAAGGCTCGTCTGGAGGGAGAAAGGGAGGAGGTTAATGGTGTGGAGACGTAGGGGAGAGACTCAAGGGAATTTGGAGAGAGGACCACACTCGAGGGGATAACGAGGACAAGGGGAAGGATAGGAGGCGACTTAGTGGAGGCTGGATGGCTTGCTGCTGTGCTGGAAGAGAAGGGCTGAGGCCGCTCTGGGATGAGGGATGTGATGCAAGGGATGAGGGAAGGCAAGGCAGGGATGAAGGAAAGGGGACGAAGAAGGGATGTGGTAGAGGAAGATGCTCGGCCAAGCGTCCTAAGAGGTACAGGTAAAGGTGTTCCAAGCGGTGAGGAAACAGGGAAGGACCAGGTTATGGAATCAGTTTATTGCCTTGGTTACGTGTTGTCAGATAAAGTCAACATTAGGTGTCTGTCTCTCTCATCTGAGCGCGGGAAAAACATGTCTGCGGTTCTTGTTGAAAGGGAATATAATTAAAAAGACAGTTGGTGAAAGAGGATTAAAGAAGAAGAAGAGCATATTCAGTATATATTATGAGGAAGATGAAGAGAACTGGGTGACAACATGACCACTTCCACAAGGCGAGGAGGAAGACGGGGTGTGAGGGGAGGAGGTGGGGGGGTGACGGAGGACAAAACACCTGTCTAAATGGAAAGGAAGGCAAGGAGGTAAGGAGGGAGGCAGGGCACAGGGAGGGAGAGCCAACTGACGCTTGACTGATAGACGATCACGCAGATGTCAGCGGGCAAGGAGCAGCAACCCTTTGTCTGCTGGTGTCACTAGCTATCACAGAGACACACAATGCTGCCCAGTGCCTCCTGCAACACACATCTGCTCAACACTACAGTCCACGCCGAACTTTCAACCAACTCTCACCGCCCATCACAAGCTATGACAAGCCAGAAACTTTTACACACACGACTTTGACCTGCAATGGAAGAGAGCGTTTCGCGTGCACCGCCTACCACACACCTTCCTTCTTATTTGTTAATTAACCTGTGATGTGACGTCCAGGTAAGGTTGACAAGCCGCCATCTGGTCCACCTTCCAGTGCTCCCTCCGTCCAGCTTTGTGGGGCTTCGTCTATCCGTTTTCTATTCCCTGGGTCGTGTTCAGATGGTTTAGTGCCCCCTTAAAGCTATTTTCAACCACAGTCTTCACTTGTCCGTCCCTCAAGGATCTGTAGCGGAAAATCTCCACTTCCATTCTTGTCTGTATTAACTTGCTCGACCGCCGCCAGGGGACTTACATGTTACATAAGACGAAAATAGAATTCACTTTTCTAAATTTTACCTTCTTGAAAAAGCAACGCTAAAATAAAATAGAATACGTAATACTCAACAAGACAAAGATATATCAAAACGTTATATTTTCGGTCTGAAACGCGATGATTTACACACACACACACACACACACACACACACACACACACACACACACACACACACACACACACACACACACACACACGAAAAAAAATAATACATACAAACAATTCCGGGCTACGTTTCCCAGTAGAAAAAAAGAAAAAAAACTCTGAATGTTTCCATATACCTACTCGACAATTTCCATGGATTTTCGAGCACCTCAGTCCCTTCACCTTTAACGTTCATTGTATATTTCATCGTTTAATCCACGGGAGAATCTTCCTTTCAAATCCCCAAAATTAAAACATTATAACCAAAGCGAACGTACAGTGCCCGCAGCCTCTACTGAGAGAGAGAGAGAGAGAGAGAGAGAGAGAGAGAGAGAGAGAGAGAGAGAGAGAGAGAGAGAGAGAGAGAGAGAGAGAGAGAGAGAGAGAGAGAGAGAGAGAGAGAGAGAGAGAGAGAGAGTGAGAGAGAGAGAGAGAGAGAGAGAGAGAGAGAGAGACGAGAGAGAGAGAGAGAGAGAGAGAGAGAGAGAGAGAGTATATACAAGGGAAAAATACATGTCTAGTAGCTAAAAAAAATATCTTTACATAAAATAGGATAAAAAAAGAACCATAAGAAACATTGAAGCGAAAGAAATGTAGAAAAGAAGAAAGAAAGAAAGAATACAAGAATAAGAATACAAGACAAGCAAGAATAAACAAGAGAGAGAAAAAAAAAAAAAACAGAAAGGAGAGGGAAAGAAAGAAAAAGTGAGAGAGGTATATACTTCACACACAAATACATACATACATACATACATACATACATACATACAAATTCTGCAGTGTGAGTCTCTCGTCTACAACTCCTCTTCTACTACTACTACTACTACTACTACTACTACTACTACTACTACTACTACTACTACTACTGTATGCGGTCTTGCCTTCCATTTGTAAAGTCAACAAACTCACACATGCAGAGTATTGTAACAGAGACTCCACGTATCCCTTGCTACTTGGAGGTGATGCTTCAATATACTTTTGTGGAGGGAGAGTATTGTGCTACCCTGACGAAGAAGAAGGAGGAGGAGGAAGAGGAAGAGGAAGGAAGAGGATGATTGTGTGGGTGACAGTGTGAGAAATGTTTTGCTTCGTCTGTCAGTTTGCTTATCTTCCTATTTCTATTTCTGTGTGTTTCTCTGCCTGTGTGTGTGTGTGTGTGTGTGTGTGTGTGTGTGTGTGTGTGTGTGTGTGTGTGTGTGTGTGTGTGTGTGTGTGTGTGTGT
>JAPQNM010000048.1:13814435-13816935 GCA_029783475.1 Metacarcinus magister
AGGGAGGTAGGAGTAGGCCTAAACCACCTCGTCTCG
Source organism: Metacarcinus magister (assembly GCA_029783475.1). NCBI lineage: Eukaryota > Metazoa > Arthropoda > Malacostraca > Decapoda > Cancridae > Metacarcinus > Metacarcinus magister. The sequence continues at coordinate 13,814,472 of JAPQNM010000048.1, forward strand.
TCAGTAGGAAGGAAAGTCTCAGCCTCGTGGCGTGAGAAGAAAACGTAGTAGAAGGTATCACTCTATCTGAGGGCGGTGCTTTCATCCCCTTACTGCTCCTTCCCCTCGCACTCCTAACTTTGTTGAAACGATGAGGATGAGGATGTGCAGTGCTACCCTTCCTTGCGTCCTTTTAGTGTGATTCTCCTTCGTGTTGGCAGTGGCGGGTGCGGGGCCACACAAGGGGAGGAGGACGCCCACACCCTGGAAGACGAAACCTTTATGTAATCCCACAACAGTCTCCACCATTCCCCACCTCATTCCCTCAAGACTAAGAGTTCATCCCTCTTTTCCTTTCCTTGCTTCCATTCCTTCATTGAGCAAGACAAAGGGGATTCAGCCCGTGCGATGGTCTAGTATTACTCAGTGGGAAGGAACTATACGTGTCTTCAGGAGTCCTCACGCCCTCACGCCCTCACGCCCTCGTCCCCCATCCACACACAAGAGGTCACTTTGAGGCCACTCTTTCATCAGGATCACTGTTGTCCTTTTTCGAGGGAAGCTTGTAGCCTTTGTTCCGGGCCAGAGTGACGCTTGGAGGCACACTGTGGAGTCCCTGAGCGAGGGTCCCGGCTTGTCCCGCCCCCAAGCCACCGCTAAGAATGTCAAGTGTTTCCAGCGAGAGCAACACTCGCACGCGGCTCGGCTGTTGTGAAAATTTGATGACACAGTAAGTGGCTCTGGACGCCCTGATGTGCTGTAACGAAAGTGTGTGCATGTGTGTGTGTGTGTGTGTGTGTGTGTGTGTGTGTGTGTGTGTGTGTGTGTGTGTGTGTGTGTGTGTGTGTGTGTGTGTGTGTGTGTCATAATAATAATAAAACCAATGTCAATAATAACAACGATAATAACAGTAATAACAATAATAATAATAATAATAATAATAATAACAATAATAACAATAACAATAATAATATCAATAATAATAACAATAAAAAGCCAGGTGCATACAGACAACAACAAAGCAATTCAATTTCAAGCTGTGCCATAAACTTTTGCAACAGTGCAGTGAGACTCGCCGCTGCAGCTCGAACACGATTGACACGCAAGGATTTACACGAACTTTTCATGCCATTATTAATACAAGCAATGGACCTTGTAGTGTAAGGAACTTCAATCAATACGGTCATGACGCCTTTCTATACATCGAAGAGGAACAACATCCAACATCAATTAACGTTGATAAAAGCAGCACTAAAAAATAGTCTCGAAGAAGGTGTTGCTGGAGGACGAAGAGATGGTGGAGTCGTAATGTGTTTAGATCCTTCTCATAGGTGATAGATGCCCTTGTGTGGAGCTATAGATAGTCTTCAGTATCATATCCAAGAGGCGTTTGTGGTAGGATGAGGTGAGGTTGTGTGTGTTTTGGTTCAGGTGTGGATAGATTTAGATGTTTTGTAGGTATTGTGGGCGTGTTCTTGCCTTCCTATGATTTATAAACCACGTCTTTCTTCCTATGTATTATTATTTTCTCTTTTTCTTTTAGTCTTCTTTCTTGTCGTCGTCGTCGTTGTCTCTCTCTCTTGTTAACAGCAATTCTCTTTCCTTCTCGTTTCCAGCAACAAGTTTCGTGGATCCGTAAACGAGACCTTCACGTGATGAGTTCCGGCGTGGTGGTGTTTGCCTCAGACCAGCGCTTCCAAGTGAGTGTGTGTGTGTGCGTGTGTGTGTGTGTGTGTGTGTGTGTGTGTGTGTGCGTGTGGTGTGCGTGTGTGTATGTGTGCGTGTGTGCGTGTGTGTATGTGTGAGTGAGTTGTTTGCTGTTCTGAGAGGCCGTGTCCTTCAGGCGAACATTTCAGTCAGACAGATCCTGGACTAATTTCAAGTTTCTGTGAATTTACTCCTCCTCATCCTCATCCCCCTCTTCCTCTTCCTCTTCCTCTTGCTCTTCCTCTTCCTCTTCCTCTTCCTCTTCCTCTTCCTCTTCCTCCTCCTCCTCCTCCTCCTCTCCACGGCCTAATTCACCTTCCGCCCGCCAGGTGGTTCACCCAGAGAAGTCTGAGAACTGGACGCTGCAGATCAGGTTCGCGCAGGTGCGGGACTCCGGTGTGTACGAGTGTCAGGTGAACACGGAGCCCAAGATGTCCCTCGGATACCACCTCAAAGTCGTGGGTGAGTCTCCTTCCAACATCTGGTTTGTTTCCCTTCCTTTTCCCCTCGTTCATATCTTCCTTCCTGTAATTTTCCTTTCTACCTCCTCTCTATCTCTTTTCCCTTCTCGTGCCTTCGTTAGTTTTGTAGTCTTCCTCTCCCTCCTGCCTCACCCTTGTAATGGCGTCCTTCCCCAGAGTCGCGGGCCAGTCTGTTGGGGCCAGAGTACGTGCGGGCTGGAAGCACACTCAACCTCACCTGCATCGTCACGCCCCCCGCTGCGCCAGGTAAGTCACGCCTTGCACAACGTGTAATTTATTTTTCCTTATTAGTTTTA
>JAPQNM010000048.1:13831935-13834435 GCA_029783475.1 Metacarcinus magister
GAAGAAGAAGAAGAAGAAAGAAGAAGAAGAAGAAGAAAGGGAAGAAGAAGAAGAAGAAGAAGAAGAAGAAATAAACAAAATAGAAAGAAGAAAATATGAATAAGAATGAAACGAAGAAGAAATAATGAGGAAGAGGAAGAGGAGGAAGAGGGAGAAGAGGAATAAGAAGGAATAGAAAGATGAGGAGGTATGGAAGACGAAAAAAAACAACAACAAAAACACCACCACCACCACCACCACCACCACCACCACCACCACCACCACCACCACCACCATAACAACACAATTCATCCCAAGCTTAACAAAGTCGCTTCTTAAGTTTATGTTACGAGTCTTTTGGGTTCCGAAGTTTGTAGACGGAATTTAGGATCGCCAACACAACACACACACACACACACACACACACACACACACACACACACACACACACACACACACACACACACACACATAAAAATCTTACCCAGCATCCCTTAAGATCCTGAAACGCCTCCCGAAAACAGTACCAACTCAGGTGTTCCTTCGTGTCTTACCTGTAGCAGAGAGATTAAACAGGTAAATACACAGGTAAATAGATAGATATATAGACAGATAGGTAGATAGAAAGATACATAAATAAATAAATAAATTGATAGATCGGTAGATAGAAAGAAAAATAAATAGATAGATAGATAGACCGATAGATAAGTAGATATAAAAAAAAACCAATTGACACATTAAATAAATAAAATAAAATAGATATATAGATAAATAAGCACACAGTCACATCAAATAGATACACACACACACACACGGATTTATAGATAGATATATAGACAGGTATTGATAGACAGATAGACGTTGATGGACAGACATGATAAATAAAGATACGTATACATGGGTAGAGAGATGAATAAGTGAATAGTAATGTAATAAATTGAACACACAGATGGAAAACTGAATGAATAGATCGATAAACACAAACTTGGATGACACGAGTAAATGGATCAGTAGATAAATAAATAAATACATAAATAAAGTGATAAGTAATTAGATGAATATTTAAATAAAAGACAGAAAAACAAAAAATACAAAAATAGAGAAAGAAACAATGAAAGACACATCGAGCTATAAAAAGAGATAGACAAGTAGATATAGTATGATACAGATAGACAGAACTAGATAGATAGACAAACAGAAAGAGAGAAACAGAGAAAGAAAGAGAGAGAAATAAAAAAGTAAGAGAGAGACAGACAGAACAGACCACGCCACCTCCATTACACAGGAGTCCAACGTATTCCTAGTCTCGTGGAATATCTACTTCAATCACCCCACCACCAGAGCATCACAGCTGCGTCAGGGCACGGCGTGTAGGGAATAGCAACAACACCACCACTCACAGTTTACACACACGGAGGAAACACACCCACGACAGAGGCCACCCACCGACCACCACCTACATAACACATTACTAGCCTGGGCGTGACGATGGCAAGTCAACTTCACACACAAGGAAACGTCAAGCCATCGTAACATCAAGCTCCAGGGATGATGTTTGATGTTAGGTTCTGGAAGATGAGGTGAGGTTTAGCGAAGACACCCCTCCCTCCCTCCCTCCCTTGCCATGAAGGACGCCAGTGATAGCCTTGGAGTGGAAATTGACTCCTGATGAATCTTCAGCTGACACCTTGAGGCCGTGGTTTGCAAGGGTTGTTTTAAGGGTGACGTTCACTTCTACGTTGAGTGAAAACACCTTAACGTGGATAGCCTCGTGACGCTCTACAAGGCCCAGGTGAGGTTAATGATTAAGTACAGTCCTCTTACCTGGATGTTAAGCTCTACCGCTCACCTCTCTTTACTGGATAAGGTGCAGAGGAAAGCTGAGGAAAGCGTCAGAGGATGTCACCCGAACACCGACACAGACAGCAGTAGTGACAGCAGTACCAGCAACACCAACACAAGTACAACAGGAGTTACACTTGTCGGCACTAAGCGTGAAACGAAGAGGGACGGAGAATAGCAAGAGAACAATGTTATCTATGGTTCATGTTCAAGAGATCACGCTGTCACATACAACAACGAACCAGAGGGGAGGTTGTCAATAACTAATTGTAAACTGTATATACTGTAGATAAATTTAGCTTGAAACCTGTAAATTGTAGTGTATAGGGTTAGAGTTGCAATAAATAGCTTCAAGAATCTATAACCATTTTATGACATACAACACAAGTCTAAAGCATAAATCTACTATGCTGTGAGAGAGAGAGAGAGAGAGAGAGAGAGAGAGAGAGAGAGAGAGAGAGAGAGAGAGAGAGAGAGAGGAGAGAGAGAGAGAGGAGAGAGAGATGAGAGAGAGAGAGAGAGAGAGAGGAGAGAGAGATAGAGAGAGAGAGAGAGAGAGAGAGAGAGGAGAGAGAGAGAGATCGAGAGAGAGAGAGAGAGAGAGAGAGAGAGGAGAGAGAGATGAGAGAGAGACGGAGAGATGGAGAGAGAGAGAGAGAGAGAGAGAGAGAGAGAGAGA
>JAPQNM010000048.1:13844435-13861935 GCA_029783475.1 Metacarcinus magister
TAACAGTATATGTGTATGTTTATGTATATAGAGTATGTGTATGTATGGTATGTATGTATGTATTTCAGATGAATGTTAATACGTGTAGCTTAAAATTAATGTAAGAATTCATTTGAATATATTTACCCGAGTCCGTTTTCTCTGCAGTAAAGTTTGTATATCGTTATCTCAGCTTTTCAATTTATTGGTGCAAGACCTTTTTTTGATCTCTAGTATTGCAAATACACGTTAATGGCAAATGTTCCTTCGCCTCTTATGGAACTTTGTATATTTTTGTTCTTATCAGTCAAGATTTACACACTCAAAGCCACACGAGTCTTTCACGAAACTGCAGGAAGCAACGAAAGCAACACAAACTAAACTAGTACAATGCAGGATCAATTCACATATAAAACCCAGACGTGCAAACCACTATAACTACTTACAATAATAGTCTTACAAGCAAAGAGATAACGATAACACTTAATCAACTTTATATATAATCCTATCAAGAACATTACCACTTAATCTTTAACATTATGCTCTCTTTATCGACTAAGCTATACCCTTTATCGACACAAGAGTCATAACTGTATATATCTGCGATGCTCTGGCTGCCACTTCGCGTAGGTCAGGAATACTGTATGAAGAACATGTGTTACCTTCCTCCCTCGGTAACTGTATTGGAGGCGCAGCTACACTTAACCAGAGTCATTATTGTAAGACGTAGATGGTTTTGTAAAGATTGTTAGCGTTGGTAACTTTGCGAAACCTCATTAAAAAAGGATGACGATTCACCCACCAACCGGTTAAGGATGTTTGGTCTTTTTTGTTTATTTGTTCACTTGTCTGTCTGTGTGTCTGTCTATATATCTGTCTGTTTTTGACTCTCTCTCTCTCTCTGTCGATCTAATCATTTGGCTGTCTAGTTAATGTTTATTCGTTTGTATACATTAATATCTATATGTTTTTCTGTTTAGCTATGTATGTTTGTCGTGTATGTATCTGTCTATGTATACATATGTCTGTCTAAATGTCTATCCATCCATCTATTTGTTTGACTTTTTATCTATAAGTCTATTAATTATTTTCTTCATCTATCCACTTTTCTGCTGTGTCTGTTCTTCTTCCTCTTCTTCTCCCTCCTCCTCCTCTTCTTCCTCCTCCTCCTCCAGGCCTTCTACCCATTGTTTAGTAATTATAAGGCTGTTTGTAAGACCTTTATATATAAAAAAAAACTTTCTTCTCAACTTCCACCCTTGCATGAAAATAATACAACTCCTCTTCCTCATTTTCGTCTTCCTTCTCCTCCTCCTCCTCTTCTTCCTCTTTTTCTTCCTCCTCATCATCAGCCAGGCAGCCAGCAAGGGGCGTGTCGACTTCTCGCTCAGCCTAAGAAAATGACACACCAAAAACACTCTTCCCGCTGACTACCTCACGCTGATGCCCGCTTGGTGGCGTTGGATTTTAGACAGATTGCGTTCGACCACAGAAAGAGAGAGAGAGAGAGAGAGAGAGAGAGAGAGAGAGAGAGAGAGAGAGAGAGAGAGAGAGAGAGAGAGAGAGAGAGAGAGAGATGGGAAGGCTTTAGCTGGTGTCTAGCTGCATTGTAAGACTTTGCTCTTCCGTTTTCTCTTCTTCCTCTTCTTCTTCTTTTTCTTCCTCCTCCTTCTTCATAATGAGGCTTTACTCGTCTTGCACTTCCTCCTCCTTTATGGCGCTCTTTAGCCATTCTCTTTCTTCATTATGCTTTACTTCTCTTCCTCCTCCTCCTCCTCCTCCTCCTCCTCCTCCTCCTCCTCCTCCTCCTCCTGCTCTTCTATTTATTCCGCTCCATTTTGACTTCTTTCTCGCTTTCTGTTCCATTTACTGTCTTTATCCCCCTCCTCCTCCTCCTCTACCTTCCTCTTCTTTTTCTTCTTCCTCCTCCTCATCTTCTTCTTCATTCCTCTTCCTCTTCCTTTTCCTCTTCCTATCCTTCCATTAACTATCCTTTGCCTTTGTCCCTTCTCTCCTTTCTCTTCCTCTCTCACGGCTTGTTGCTGTTCTATTTTCTCTACTTCCCTTGTAATCCTTTTCTCTTACCCAATGATCTTATTCTCATCCTCCCTTGCCTCATACTTAATGCATTCCTCCTCCTCCTCCTCCTCCTCCTCCTCCTCCTAATCCTCCTCCTCCTAATCCTCCTCCTCCTCCTCCTCCTCCTTGCACCTTCATCCTACTCGTTCTGCCTCAAACGAAGAGTGGGATGAAGTCGTAAAATTCGCAGACAACATAAAAATAGCAAATACAGTTATTTCAGAACCTCAACGTCACTTCATACAAAGGAAGTAAACAGTTTAGTGGATTGGATTGGACAGAAAAGTGGCCAATGTAGTTTAACTTAGAGATAAATGCCGCCACGTACTTCTTATAGGAAATTATATAAACGTATTACAAGATGTTCGACTCAAAAGTATAGATATAGAAAAAGATTTAGGCGTTATTGTTACAAGTGATCTAAAACCGAGCAGCCAATGTACGGAAGTAATATAAAATGATACTTACATTATATAACTCATTCGTGCGTCCTCATATAGAATACTGTGTACAATTTTAGTCACTTTATTTCAAGAAGAATATAGAAAAACTAGAGAGAATACAACGTTGCGTAACTAAAATGATACCAAGATTACGTAACAAATCATACGAGGAACGACTCACCGAACTAAATATATTTCCTACAACGAATCAAAGGCTAAAAGGTGACTTAATTACAGTTTCTAAAATCATCAAAGGTTATATAACGTAAACCCAGACGCCTATTTCACCGTGAACCGTACTAACATTACAAGAAACAATGGTTACAAAATAATAGGGAAACCTTTGTAACTAATGAAACCAAATACTATTCCTTTAATCACGTTATCAATGTTTGGAATGGATTACCCTCGAACGTCGTTAACTCAGCTACCGTCAAAACTTTTCAAAAAACGCCTCAATAATTACCTCATATCAAATCCCCGGCTGGCACTGTTCCCTTCAGACTAATTAAACATTTATATTGTTGTTTAGTTAATTAAATCAGAGAGCCATGTAGGGACCAGTAAGTCTGTTGCTGTTTGTATTCCTTTGTTAAATCATCCTTCCTTGCTTCTTCTTCTTCTTCTTCTTCCTCCTCCTCCTCTTCCTCCTCTTCTTCCTCACTGGGGATTGCCAAATGGTGTGTATATATAAAATATCAATTTTTTCCCACTTCTGTCACATCTCTTTTGCCCTTAGGGATCGAAAAAAAGAAAATCCTTCCTTTTTTCCCCTTACATGTCGAACGAGAGAGAGAGAGAGAGAGAGAGAGAGAGAGAGAGAGAGAGAGAGAGAGAGAGAGAGAGAGGAGAGAGAGAGAGAGAGAGAGAGAGAGAGGAGAGAGAGAGAGAGAGAGAGAGGAGAGAGAGAGAGAGAGAGAGAGAGAGAGAGAGAGAGAGAGAGAGAGAGAGAGAGAGAGAGACAACACACAGACAGAACAAAAGGTAATTATCTAATATTACATATCATTTCAAAGGAAACCAGCTTATGAAAACCTACAACCATGATTACATAACAAACGCAATTACAGAACTAACGCTCTAACACACTCACAAACTTCAATAAATACACAACAACCTCACTAACCAGACAGCCAGCCAGCCAACCAGTCACCTGAAATAAACACATCCTGTGCTCTTTTTACTCCACAAGACAATCTAGCGAGTATAAAACCAGTCCCAGTAAATAGATCCGGTTTCCTTTATACCCCACAAGGCAACCTAGCACGTGGCAGACGGACACGCGCCCTTCTCTCAGTACCAGACTCGTGTTGTCCTTCAGATTATCCCCTCGAGCGGCCTTCTCTGAGCAACACCACAGGAGAGTATTAACGCCCACTACCACGTAAAAGGAGAGAGAGCGAGAGAGAGAGAGAGAGAGAGAGAGAGAGAGAGAGAGAGAGAGAGAGAGAGAGAGAGAGAGAGAGAGAGAGAGAGAGAGAGAGAGATTATGAAAAATGTGAAAAATGCGACGTCATCCAACTCTTCGTTTGAGGCAGAACGTGTAGGATGGAGGTGAAAGGAGGAGGAAGAGGAGAAGGAGGAGGAGGAGGAGGAGGAGGAGGAGGAGGAGGAGGAGGAGGAGGAGGAGAGAAAGTAGGGAATTGTGAAGATTATAACACCAAAGGCCAAAGTGTATCTCTGCTTTAGTTTTGGAAGAGAAAGCATAGGAGGAGGAGGAGGAGGAGGAGGAGGAGGAGGAGGAGGAGGAGGAGGAGAAGAAGGAGGAGGAGGAGAGAGAAAAAAGAAACAGCGAGAGAAAAAAAATGGGACGATAGAGTGAATTTTTGAGAAAGATTCGAAATGATTTACAGCGACAATGAGATGATTTTGGGCATGAAGAAAATGTTACCTTAACCGAGAAAGAGAGAAAGCGAGAGCGAGAGAGAGAGAGAGAGAGAGAGAGAGAGAGAGAGAGAGAGAGAGAGAGAGAGAGAGAGAGAGAGAGAGAGAGAGAGAGAGAGAGAGAGAGAGAGAATCCAACCACCAGAGAAATGTAGTGATGAAGCATTTCCGTCTGAATTGAGTGCGAGGAAAGGTGAGTGTGTGCGTGTGTGTGTGTGTGTGTGTGTGTGTGTGTGTGTGTGTGTGTGTGTGTGTGTGTGTGTGTGTGTGTGTGTGTGTGTGTGTGTTGGGGGGAAGGGGAATGGCAATTCTTACATACATAAATACATACATACATACATTCACACGTACATTGACCAGTTCACACATAAATACATACACACACACACATACATACATACATACATACATACATACCGTAATAATGACAACTGAATATAGATCTTGAGTGTCCAGACCTCACCTGAAATAAAAGGGAAAGAAACATTAAAGACAAGCACATTTCTTCATCCGTTTCCTCTGTTACATATTGCCAAGACAGCACAACACAACACAACACAACACAAGGGAACTGCCACACAAATTGAAAGGAAATGCACTCAAGTTTGCCAATCATCTCTCGCTGCCATTCCAAGAAACCTAACAAGACTAAGTCGCCGATTGCCACACAAGTTTGTCTGTCTATCTATCTGTCTGTCTGTCAGTATGTCTGTCTTTGTCTTTCTCACAGTCTCACAGTCTGTCAGAAAATGGAAAACAGGAAAACACTTTATCATACACAGACACAGACACAGACACAGACACAGACACAGACACAGACACAGACACACCGGGCAGCACCAGCCTCTCTCAGGTAAGCAATTTTGTGCAGGTAGAAAGGGAGTGACGAAGCTAACACTTGCATAATGTAGTGTGTGTTGCTAGTCCTGCAGCCAACCCTTGCAAGGTATGCCACTCCTGGGCTCAGTCACCTTCTCTTATTCATTACTTCTCCCCTCTTTCACTTTTAAAGTTTCATTTTATTTTCCTCCTTACTTATATTATCTTTACACCTTTTATTTAATTTCCTTCTTTACTTAATTTCTTTTTTCCTCGTTCGACTTATTTCCTTCTTTACTTAATTTCTTTTTTCCTCTTTCGTTTTATTTCCTTCCTTCCTTAACTTCGTTTTTTTTTTACCTTTTATCTTATTCCCTTCCTTACTTAAGTATTTGGTTGTATGAGTATTTCTTTAAGTATGTTTTTTTTTGTGTGTCTGTGTGTGTGTGTATGTTTGAGTGTCTGTGTCCCTCTCTTTCTCTGATTACATTACTGAAATACACACACAAAATCAACATAAAAAAAAGATGAAGTAGCTACGCAGGGAGACACGGCATCAACGAGCTACTCACAATGATAAGTCAGTCTTCAGTGTATAAATTGCCAGAACGTTCAATTGGAGGAGTAACGAAGAGTGAATAGGAATAGAGAATATATACTACCTACTGATAAAAAAAAGAAGAAAAGTAAGCATCCAGAGTAACCAGGACGACAGCATCAATTTCTCAGAAGCTTTACACAGAGAGGAATTACGGCTCACCTAATATGGGAAGCCTTAAAGTAGGGTATGAAAATAAAAAATCAAATCAAATAAAATAAAAGTACAAATAAAAAAGAAAAAGAAAAGAAAGACAGAAAGAAAGAAAGAGAGAAAGGAAGAAAGAAAAAAAGGTAAAAAACAAAATATAGTCACTAACAATGCAAGTGGAATTCTCAAAACTGATGAATGAATTTGGGTTAAGAACGACGTAAAACTGAATAACACTCGTAAAAATTCCATGAAACACACGGAGAAACATGGGAAGGGCAGCATTGGGTAAGCATAAACACACTGTAACAGACTCCTTACCCGAACACACTTCAAACACAAACACCAATAACATAATCAATACGTACTAACACTTACAAGGCTAAACCATGGATGTAAGATGCTGAAAGCGATAGTTAACGATACAATTAGAGTGTGTATGTTAGTGTGTGTGTGTGTGTGTGTGTGTGTGTGTGTGTGTAAAAAAGTGAGATAAGATTGAAAAGTTTGCAAAGAGAACGAGGCAACAGGGAAGAAAGTTGTGTGGTGGGCGGGGAGGTGAAGGGAATGATCACCTATACAACTTATAATGACTAATGATTATGATGATGATGATGATGATGATGATGATGATGATGATGATGATGATGATGATGATTATAATTACATCCCTTTATCCACCTTCCCGAAACTTGTGATCAGTGACGCCGCAGCATACAAAAGTGGGTCAAGGTTGGAAGAGGAAGAAAATGAGGAGGAGGAGAAGAAGGAAGGAGAAGGAAGGAAGAAGGTTAGTGGAAGGAAGGGGAGTGCTAAGGTCATTCCTTGGTCACTCCCCTCTCGAAGGCCTTGTCCAAGTGAGGGGAAGGCAGGGGAGGGGAAGGGAGGGGAGAGAATGGTGTGATGGGTAGCAGGTGGTGGTGATGAGAGAAAGAGAGAGAGAGAGAGAGAGAGAGAGAGAGAGAGAGAGAGAGAGAGAGAGAGAGAGAGAGAGAGAGAGAGAGAGAGAGAGAGAGAGAGAGAGAGAGAGAGAGAGAGAGAGAGAGAGAGAGAGAGAGAGAGAGAGAGAGAGAGAGAGATATTAATTTTGTTTATTTTCCCTCACTTAAATTTATTCTATTCTGTTAGTGATCCATTTATTCATATATATTTGTGCAGCAAAATAAATTCTCCCTCTTTTATTTTTATTTATTTATTTTTCTTCAAATAGAACAAACCCGATGTATAACTGTATGCAACGACAGGAAGGAAGAAGAAGACGAACAAGAGAAAGAAGATGAAGAACAAAAACAACAACGATAATAATAATAATAATAATAACAATAATAATAATAATAATAATAAAAAAAAACATTAACAATAGTAATCACATCTCTTTTCACGTCAAGCCAAGCGCTGCCACTAGTAATTTATCGAGAATTATTGGTGTGCAGCCTAGCAACACACTCACTCACTCTCTCTCTCTCTCTCTCTCTCTCTCTCTCTCTCTCTCTCTCTCTCTCTCTCTCTCTCTCTCTCTCTCTCTCTCTCTCTCTCTCTCTCTCTCTCACCAGCCTTCACCGTTCCTAATGCACTGCGTATACATAACTATTCCTACACGTTAGTTGCTTCCTAGGTCGTAATGCATGCAGAGTGTGTTGCTAGAGTTGGAAAATGGAATAAAAGTAAACTGGACCAAGTTACCGCGAGTGTTGGTGAAAAGAGACGAGTGTGTTTGTTTGCTCATTCGAGTGACTACTACTGCTATTCATTCTACTGTGACGATATTGTTTTTTTATGTTTGTTTATGTGTTTGTTTGTGCTGCCGTGTTGTTTGTTTTCTATTTGTGTCTGTGTGTGTGTGTGTATTGTGGTGATTTTTATAATTTTCATTTTGTTTTATTTAGTGTGTGTTGTGTTGTGTTGTGTTGTGTGTGTGTGTGTGTGTGTGTGTGTGTGTGTGTGTGTGTTGTGTTGTGTTGTGTTGTGTTGTGTGTGTGTGTGTGTGTGTGTGTGTGTGTGTGTGTGTGTGTGTGTGTGTCATGTATTGATGATCTAAACGAGCAATCTCGACGTAAACAACTTTATTCTTTAGTCTTATAATAAGATAAAAAAATGTACAATAATGCAGCTAATCTTCAGGACCATCAATTGAAAAAGTAGAACAAAAAAAAAGAACACATAAACAAACACGTTCACAACACGAATCACACAAACACTCATCCACACAAATCCTAAAACATCCCTCACCCTCTCTTCACACACACACAGTTGCCTCTCGGTACTGAGGTGCAAAACAACGCAATTGCCAGCTATTTTCTTTCCCTTCACAACACAAACACAAAGCTAATCCCACACTAGCAGTCACCAGTAACCGGGGCTTATCATAAATTCCCTTTGACAAGTAGGCAGGCAGGTGGCTGGAGGCTGGAGGCTTTAAAACACATCAAAACATACACTGCCGTCCACTCTGTACTCGTGTAATCGGTTTATATACATACATACATAATACCTACACAATACACATGGACTTCGTTACACTAACCTAACTGCACTATTAATCCCCCGATATACTGTTTTGTTTTCCCAGAGACTCGCTAGAATCATTGAAGGACAAGGTAATTGTTGTATAGTTTTGTTAGTGACAGATGCTAAGTTTATAATGATTTCTCAGTACATGTATCTACGCTTGACTTGACTCTGTTACGTAGCTTTCCAGGATCTCATTACCACTGCCTTATTAACAGACACAGGAATTGTACACGTGTTGTTATCCTGTTATCCTTGTCAGTCCCATGTTTAGCGTTTGTCTTCCTGCTAAAGATGGTAATGTGATTTTGTGTGTATGTTAGTGCCTGGTCCAAAAGAATCTGCTAAGGGATATTAATTTTTGTCTCAAGAACGAGTATTTTATGTGTATGAATATTGCAAATTTGACTTTAATGTTTGGTTTTGAAAACATTCACAAACTTTCAATTTAAAAGCTACTCGGTGGGTTTTTTGAGCCATACATTGCACCGTCTTGTGTCTCGGGAGATATGCAAATTGTTTCCGAAACTTCGTAAGTTGAAAATTATTGCAAAATAAAAAAACAAATTTGCCTCTTCTTTTCCAACTACTGAAGACGGTATGGGATGGGATGGGATGACGTTGGAAGGAAAAATTGCAATGATGTCCCCTTCTTTTACGAATTAATTTTTTTAGCTTTCTCTAAGATGCCACTGGAAGGGAGAATAACAACCATGTTCTTTCCTTTAACGAATTTAGTTTTGGGTTAATTGGATCATGACGGTGGAAAATCTTAATCTTTTTACGAATAATTTTTGTAATCGCTCGTAGAATAACGTTAGAAAAGGAAAAAATCACAACAATTTCCTCGCCTTTATGAATCTACATCTGCTACATCTTTTACACAAACAGTTCCCTAAAATTGAGCCTTAAACTTACCCTCACTATCAATGCCACACTCCAGCCTTCCAGAAATCCTCCCAAACCAGTGGATGCAACAGGAAAACTACGGAACATATATATAGCTACCGATGTTTGCTTCTCATCGTAAGTCTGCAACCCGCTCCTCCCTTTCCGACAGCCTCGCCTCGCTGCTCTTACCTCACCGTCAACACCACAGATACATCCAAAACCTCACTCTATTTTTTCTGTTACCGTCAGACCAACCACAGACCGTAGCTATTGATGCTACATTTTCCTCCCCCTTTATAAATATGCAATGAGTCTTTCTCTCTCTCTCTCTCTCTCTCTCTCTCTCTCTCTCTCTCTCTCTCTCTCTCTCTCTCTCTCTCTCTCTCTCTCTCTCTCTCTCTCTCTCTCTCTCTCTCTCTCTCTCTCTCTCTCTCTCTCTCTCTCTCTCTCTCTCTCAATCCAACAAATACAGTTGCACAAGATAAGATACAATGTAACCAGATTCACACTTTTCTAAAAATACTATAATATTTAATCCAAAGTAATGCAACCTAATTATACTTCAACATACATTGTCTCTAAGTATAAATGTAAAGTAAATTTGAATGCTTATAATGATTCAGCGCCGTATCGCCTTCCACCAGCTCTGAAGTTATCATTTCTTGAGTGGCTACTTATGAAAAGATTACATAACAATCTTGTGAAACCATACAGCATCTTGAAAAACTTGAACTAATGATGAGATGACGACAAAATACATGAAGAAGGAGAGAGAGTGAGAGTGAGAGAGAGAGAGAGAGAGAGAGAGAGAGAGGATAAAAGAGAGGAACAAGGATGTGTGTGTGTGTATTTTATGTGTAGGTATGTATGTAAAACACCAATTATTATACCCACATCCTCTTCCTATTATCTTCCACTACTTTCTAAAAAAAAAACCATCTAAGCAAGCAAGTGAAATCCATAGAGTACAACACAGTTTTTATTTTTTTATTTATTTATTTATTTTTTTTTAACATTACATCTACTCATCATTACATCCATTTCACTCATTCCCTTCCCTTGACCCACTTCTTGCCTTTCCAATCGACTACTCATCATTATCCCATTTACTTCCTCTCTCCCTCACCTCACCTCACCTTCCGTACTCCCTCACTTATTTATCTCGCCATTCACCCTGACCTTCCAACTCATGAAAAAAGTGGAGTCTCATTACAAGTTCCTGTATTGTTTATGACAGACTGAAGAAGTGTGTAGAGTGAGTGTAGGGTGAAGGTATGTGAGTGAGTGAGGAGGAGGAGGAGGAGGAGGAGGTGAAAAAGGGAGGAATTATGCAAGGAAAAGAGAGAGAGAGAGAGAGAGAGAGAGAGAGAGAGAGAGAGAGAGAGAGAGAGAGAGAGAGAGAGAGAGAGAGAGAGAGAGAGAGAGAGAGAGAGAGAGAGAGAGAGAGAGAGAGAGAGAGAGAGAGAGAACAGAGTAAAATAATAATAAAAACAACAACAATAATAATAATAATAATAACAATAATAACAACAACAACAATGAGTAAACACAGAGACGTGACTATACCATCTCTTGTACTGTAAAATTTCTACCTGTGTGGATTTTATATTCATACATTAAGGATAACATTGCACAGGTTGTATTGGTTGAGGTTTTGTGTGAGCACGTGTGGTGTACATTATTGAGGGGAACGAAGGGGACGGCTCTAAGCTCACGGTGAAAACAAACTGATTAGTCCTGTCTGTCTGTCTATCTCGAGGGGTGGAAGTGACGAACAGGAAAGAGACGACACATGAATCTTATAGTAGTAGTAGTAGTAGTAGTAGTAGTAGTAGTAGTAGTAGTAGTAGTAGAAGTAATAATAGTAATAAGTTTTTTTTTGTCTATCTCTTGCACCTATAGCGCCGGTAGGTTTGATTGAAATTCTTTTAGATGGTCGGCTTCCGCCCGTTAGTAGCGCAGGTTTTAGATATTTGTAGTAATAAGTGTAGCAACAACAACACCACCACCACCACCACCATAACCACCACCACCACCACATCAAGCCTCGTTCCCGTCACATGTCTTAGTGCGACACGTGAGGGAAGGGAGGGGAAGGGAGGGGAAGAGAAGAGACCCACGCTCGTCACCTTGAACACCCACACTGCCTTCCCCTTAATAACATCCTTACCTCGCTTCTGGTCGGGAAAACAAGTCGACCTAGATTGCAGGTTAGAGCCAGTGGAGGGACATAAAGAGGGGAAGGAAAGGGGAGGGGAGGCGTGCAGGGAAGAGGAGGCCTGGAGATAAAAAATATACAAGGTAAAAAAATAACTGAAATGACTAGGAGCGTGTTTCTCCAACGTGGATAGTGTGTGGCAGGGAGGGAGGGAGGGAGGGAGGGAGGGAGGGAGGGAGGGAGAGAGGGAGGGAGGGGAGATAGAAGCTACACAGATGCACGGGACGTTGAGGTTACCAGGGAGAAAAAATAATACGTGGTAATTAGTGAGGTAATGAGTTATTCTGAAAGTGACAAACATAGGTGAGTGTACAGGTTGTAGTTGTTTTTTGTTATTATTATTGTTATTATTATTGTTATTATTATTATTATTATTATTATTTCAAACTGCGAGCGAAGCGACCAGTTTGAAAGTTTCAAAACGACCCCATCCAAAATTTGTCTGTATGTATGTGTCTGTCTGTCTATCTTCAATCTCCTCCTAGACCAGTGGAGGGATCGGAATGAAACTTTCAGGGGTCGTAGTCATCAACCCTTAAATGATTATTATATATTAAAAACATTGTTATTACGTAAATTTCAAAGTTATTTGTGAAAAACCTGTACCTCGCTTAATACTGGTCGCACATATTCATACTTAAATCCACAGGAGACACCGTGACCTACCTCCTACCTCTCTTTCTACAAGTATAGATAACTAACATTGTAACTACGTATTAACACTTACATAGCAGCGCTGGTAACAGGTAATTGGTAACAGGTAACAGGCGGTAATCCTCTTCTTAACACACGGTATTAACACTACAAAATATACATGAACGCGCGATGGATGGGCGAGGTGAGGTGAGGTGAGGTGAGGTGAGGTGCAGTGTTCAGATGGATGGAAGTATAACCACACCGGCTTCTCAACCCTCCCCGATGCACCGCTGGCCCTAAGGCTAGCTAGGCAAGGGTGTAATACTAGGTCTTGCCAGATAGTGAATGTTAGGTTATGTTATTCCTTGAAATTAATAATGTAATCTAACCTTTATTAATATTTGTTTAACGCCACGCTGTTATGAATGCATGTAGTACAACAAGTTATGTAATAGTTCCTTGCTTTACGATGTTTTAATAGTTATTAGTTTTATTAGTTATATAGCAATACTGTCAATCATGTTTGCTAGCCTGAACCGGATATGCAAGAGAGCAATCACCTTTTCCTTACCAAGCCATTCGTCTCATTATAATTATGGTTTTAATCACCAAATATAACCAGAGTTGATAATTATTAATACGCCAAAACGGTAAATCCTATTACTACTGACTCGTGAAGTAAGGCAGAGGAAGGCTGAAAGGTTGGTACGCGACGGCTGCCTGGTGCTTCGAACATCTGAACAACACGTAATGACCGAGTGAGTGAGTGAGTGAAGCAGCTGACTCCCTCCCTCCCCCCACAACCCACTTGGTAACTGCGTGGAGGAGGGAGGAGGAGGGGAGAGGAGGGAAGAGAGGAAGGGAGCGGAGGGATAGCAGACAGGACAGCTTGCCACTTCACACATACAATATATATTTCACCACCAATCTATTTATTCGTTAGAAACTATAATGTTGATCTGAATCCTAGAAGACATTATGAAGGTTTAGTAACATCAGTATACTTAAGAATTATATTAATGGCTTAGGTGATAACTTATTAAACGAGCTGTTATATGTTTGTGTGTGTGTGTTTGTTCAGTCTGAGGTACAAGACTCATCATGCAGTATCCTTCACCTGATGGCTCAGATTGTCTTCCGACGACAAGGCAATGTGTTTTGCAGCAACTACCCAAACTGAAGCGAGCAGTTTGGGTATGCTGGGTGAGTGGTTTTGGGGGTCATGGTCACCCAGCATTTCTATTTACTTATTTATTATTATTATTATTATTATTATTATTATTATTATCATCACTACTACTACTGCTACTACTATTACTATTACTACCACTACTACTACTACTACTACTACTACTACTACTACTACTACTACTACTACTACTACTTCTACTATTACTGCTACTTCCTGTAATTCTTAAGTTTAAGAACAAAACAGAACAGACTAAATGGGTTACAACAGTCAGAAGTAAAAATAATAATGATAAAATAACAAAAATAATAACAATACTATCAATAATAATATCAATAATAGTAACAATAATAATAATAATGATAACAATAATAATAACAATAATAATAATACGAATAATAATAATAATAATAAGAGGATGAAGTAGAAGAAGAACAAATATTATCCTTTTACTAGAAACCTAAAACAAAACAAAAATAAATAAATAAATAAATTCTGTCAGGAGTGATGGCACCCTTATAGCCCCATCCCTTCCCCTCATTGACTAACCCTCAAGACATGGTGATCCTAGCAACAAAAACACTATACAGGGTGAGGGAGGGAGGGTCAGGGAGGGTCAAGGAGGGTCAGGGTGGAATGGTGGTGCGTGTAACCTATGGTGGTGGTGGTGGTGGTCATGGTGGTGGTGGTGGTGGTGGTGTTGTGGTAATAATGGGTTTAGTGGTGGTTATTTTGGTGTTTATTGGCGGTGGTGAAGCTCCAGATGTGTGTGTGTGTGTGTGTGTGTGTGTGTGTGTGTGTGTGTGTGTGTGTGTGTGTGTGTGTGTGTGTGTTGTTATTGTTGTTAGCAAGTGTTATTGCGGTCACACACTAGCAAGTCTTCTGTGTCTGTTCTCCCTTAAGTGGACGGCTAATATGAGTGTGTGTGTGTGTGTGTGTGTGTGTGTGTGTGTGTGTGTGTGTGTGTTTATATCATATTATGTGGGTATTTATTATTGTTGCTGTTAGTAATGATAATAATAATGATGATGATGGTATAGTAATGATGATAGTGATAATGATGATAATGATGACAAAAATAGAATGTAAAGACAGACAGCTATGTATTCACGTTCCGTTTTGGAGTCTGACAAACGTATCAGTTC
The DNA here is from genome assembly GCA_029783475.1 of Metacarcinus magister. Classification (NCBI taxonomy): domain Eukaryota; kingdom Metazoa; phylum Arthropoda; class Malacostraca; order Decapoda; family Cancridae; genus Metacarcinus; species Metacarcinus magister. Next base: position 13,858,975 of record JAPQNM010000048.1, read on the forward strand.
TGACGTGACTTCAAAAATAAAACTTTTTCCTACTATGGAGCTCAAAATACATCAAATGAAAAATAGCGAACGCAGAAGAATTATTAAAACGCTTTGTATTTTCAGCCTCTACTTTAAAACACACACACACGGACACACACACACACGGACACACACACACACACTCACACACACACACACACACACACACACACACACACACACACACACACACACACACACACCCTCACCCCATCATGTAGTCCCACCACTTCACCCTACCCATTCCTCTCCCCCACCTCATCCCCTTCCAATTACACGCCAGCGGGCCTTCTTTCCTCTCCACCTCGCACTCCCCTTATTTACCCTTCTTAGCCCTCTTTCTCCCCTTTCTCAGCACCCCAGACCTCCCTTTCCCTCTGAATAGCTAAATACACTCCCCCCCCCATAAGTGTGCCGATGGATGGCTGGTTGGCTGCATATAAGAGCGTGGAAAGAGAGGAGGCCTAATAAGCTTGCAATTCCACGCCTACGTCTTTTTTTTTTACCTCCTTCCATGCGTCGGTGGTAGAGGACAGCAGCGCCATCTACACTGAAGATCATTGCCGTGTGGTTAACATGTGGCTTCAGGGCCAAGGAAGTAGTGTCGTCATTGCTTAGGAGGCTCGACGCGGCTCCTTCACTCACCCCTGCCACTTCCCTTGCTCTTTACCCCCCTTCCGACCTCTACTCCTTGCCTTCCCTTAAGCACTGCCGGTCAGGGACATATTTCCCAGGCGGGGCTTCCTTTTCCGCCATCAGGAGGAAAGTGGACGGGAAAAATAAGTGGGAAAAGGGGGCAACCGAGTATGTCTCGTTTATGGCAACTGTATGATTCCCGCAGCCACACTCACGCCTTTCCCTCTAGCGCAAGAGGGGTGAGAAGGGGTGACTCCCAAGGGGCCAGACTAGTGAGGCGCCCCCTCGTCCCGGCGGAGGGAGGCACGTGTCTACACCAGGCGACAAGGGGGATGGCGATAGAGTTGGATGACAACTGACAAGACACTCAGTCCTTCCCACGCTCAATCGCCTCACCATACCAATCCCTGGAACTCAACGCTTTCTGTCCCTCCAGTGCACTGCCGATACAACCTCCCTCACACACACACCCGGCCCTCACGCACTCCCGGCCCTCACGCACTCCTGGGCCTCACGCACTCCGCCTCCCTCGTTTACGTCACTCCAGCCTCCAAGCTTGTCAATTCTTCCCGTGTTTTTTGTTTCTCTTTCTCGTCCATTTCTTTTTTGAGACAAGGTAGTTGGCTGGTCCCTCTGTGCCAGGGGAAAGGCTGCAACACCAACCCAACCCAACCCAACCCAACCCTGGCTGGCACTTGCACGCTCAAAGGGACAGTACTGGCGAGGCTACATGGACAGTGTTCTGATATTCTGGAAAACCCCACCACCACCACCACCACCACCATCACCACCACCACCACCACCACCACCACCCATTCCAGCTTGTCGTGGGCGTAGAACGAGGACATTGACCTCTGAAACTTAAATGCCACTCTCCATCAACCCTTCCCTAGCAACTTTCCTCCTCCTCACCCTACACACACTGTCTGCGCCTCCCATGAAAACCCTTCACCTTCAAACAGAAAGAACAGCAAGAATCACTCAAACACAAAAGGAAAAAACTGAGGAAAAAAAGAGCAAAGGAAAAAAGAGGAAAGAGACAAGACCAAGAGGCTGTCCTTGTCTTTACATGTGTGGAGGCGTGAGGAGGAGGAGGAGGAGGAGGAGGAGGAGGAGGAGGAGGAGGAGGAGGAGGAGGAGGAGGTAAGGACTCAGGTAACTCCCCCAGCGCCGCCGCCTTAACGAAGGGGAACAAGGCAGCAACTGGAGGGGAAAGGAGAGGGGAAGAGAGGGACCGAGGGGAGGGATGGAGGGAAGGGAAGAGGAGGGGAAGAAGGGAGGGAGGAGCTTCGTGATTGTGAGAGAGGAAGGAATAGCTGAATCTGAGAATAACGTGTGTGTGTGTGAGAGAGAGAGAGAGAGAGAGAGAGAGAGAGAGAGAGAGAGAGAGAGAGAGAGAGAGAGAGAGAGAGAGAGAGAGAGAGAGAGAGAGAGAGAGAGAGAGAGAGAGAGAGAGAGAGAGAGAGAGAGAGAGAGAGAGAGACGCAAATAAAAGATGATTAATGACCTAGTCGGGAAATGCGCATGAAATATCCAGTAAATACACGCACGTTAGCAAAGAGACAATCGGAGAGGGAGGAAGGAGGGGAGGGAGGGAAGGAAGGAGGGAAGGGAGGGAAGGGAAGGGGAGAAGGAGGAAGGAAAGCAAAAGTAAAGTGTGGAAGGAGGAAGTAAATGTGGCTATGAATACCTAGATTTAAGTGATAAAAAAAAACCTCGAGAAGTGGATGAGAAAAATGGTCTAATGAGAAGATAAGAGCTCATTCTTCTTCCATTTCCTCTCATCTTCCCCTCATTCACAGCCCCTCTTCCCCTCACTAACCTCTCAGCCTCTCCCTGCCTCTTCCTCTTCCTGCCTCTTCCTGCCTCCTCCTTCTCCTCCTCCCTCCCTCCCTCCCTCCCTCTTAACTCCTCCAGCTAACGTACATTATAAGTCAAGTGCCTTAAGACAAAAATAAGTTCAAATAAAAATGTTTCTCCATGGTTTAAATTATTTCTCCCGAGAATTCAGGTATAAAATTTTGCGTCGAGGGAGGATTAGTAAGAGAGAGAGAGAGAGAGAGAGAGAGAGAGAGAGAGAGAGAGAGAGAGAGAGAGAGAGAGAGAGAGAGAGAGAGAGAGAGAGAGAGAGAGAGAGAGAATATCAGGAGCAATGCCTTTCTGTCTCTCTCTCTCTCTCTCTCTCTCTCTCTCTCTCTCTCTCTCTCTCTCTCTCTCTCTCTCTCTCTCTCTCTCTCTCTCTCTCTCTCACACACACACACACACACACACACACACACACACACACACACAGGACACAGCGCC
>JAPQNM010000048.1:13866935-13871935 GCA_029783475.1 Metacarcinus magister
TAGTTTACTTTGTATTGGTCGAGTTGTTTACTTAAATAGATTGACTTACGAGTGTTTGGTTCTGGTTTGTTTGGTGTTTTATTTTATTATTAGGCGGTTTTGTTGGCCTGAGAATAAATAGATTAGGCCTATATCCGTCAGCCTGTCTCCGTGTGTGATGTCCCGTACCAAAGAAGAAGAAGAAAAAAAATATATATAATGAATAAATAAATAAATGAAAAAATAAATATGTTAACCGATTTTTTTTTTTTTTCCCCTTTTACCAAGAACTATTCGTGAGTTCGTATAATATTTTATGAAGCAAAGGAAGGTAATGCAAATTTGTCTCTGTTTTTTTGTGTGTTGCATATATAGTGTAATATTAAACGTGTGGCATATATCTTATCATCTCTCTCTCTCTCTCTCTCTCTCTCTCTCTCTCTCTCTCTCTCTCTCTCTCTCTCTCTCTCTCTCTCTCTCTCTCTCTCTCTCTCTCATGACTGCACTACCACCGTGTCCTTAACTCCTTGCTCACATTTTCATTTCCCTCAGAGCATTTTTTAATTAAATTCGCTGATTTTGTTTCCTACTTGAATAAAATCGCATTTATTTACGCTTAAGGGTATTTCTAACTGATTTTTTTTTTATACTTTTTTGGTCCAGCTGCGCCATTTTACCCTCGTACTGCTGCTTCCTTGCCTCCTCCTCCTCCTCCTCCTCCTCCTCCCTCCTCCTCCTCCTCCTCCTCCTCTTCCTCCTCCAGGCTCTTTCCTTCCTCCGTCGTGATTCGTGATAACAAAGAGTCCACATTCTTATCTCCGGCAAAATTAGTAATACGCTTATTCCGTGCAGCATACGAGAATATGCATGGCTCTCTCTCTCTCTCTCTCTCTCTCTCTCTCTCTCTCTCTCTCTCTCTCTCTCTCTCTCTCTCTCTCTCTCTCTCTCTCTCTCTCTCTCTCTCTCTCTCTCTTCTAATCACTCAATCGCTTTACCTGGCAATTTTTTTCTTTCTTAACGTTATCTATCACACGTATTTCTTGCAAGTCAGTCAGTCAGTCAGTCAGCCAGCTCAGTCAGTCAGTCAGTCAGTCAGTCAGTTCTGGAAGACGTAATATACAAGAACTGATATTTTCTGTGTCAGTGCATCTTCATCTGTCTGATCGCTGCCTGTTGAAATAAAAAAAAAAAAAAAATACTTATCTAGCTTGACTTGGGAGGGAGGGAGGAGAGGAGGGAAGGAGGGCAGGAAGGAAAGAGGGAGAAAGTGAGGGAGGGATGAAGAGAGGAGAGGAGGGAGACGGAGGTAGGGAAAAAGGAGGGGAAAGAGAGAGATAGGAAGGTAGGGATGGAGGGAGGGAGACGGAGAAAATGAGGGAACGAAAGGAAAGAGGAAAGGAAGAAAGTAGGGAGAAAAGGGAGAAAAAGAGGGAAAGTGATGGAGAAAAGGAGGTAAAGAGGGAGAAAGGGAGGGAGAGAGGTAGGGAGAGAAGGAGGGAGGGAGGGAGGGAGGGAGGTGCTGTGTCTTGTCTTCTCAGCTCGTTATGATTTTTCGAAGCTACGTGACCCAATTTGAAGGTGATTAAAGGTTTTGGTCTTTGCTTAATTCCAGGTGGTGTGTGTGAGAGAGAGAGAGAGAGAGAGAGAGAGAGGAGAGGAGAGAGAGAGAGAGATGAGAGACGAGATGAGAGAGAGAGAGGAGAAGGAGAGAGAGAGGAGAGAGAGCGAGAGAGAGAGAGAGAGAGAGAGAGAGAGGAGAGAGAGGAGAGAGAGAGAGAGATAGAGAGAGGAGAGAGAAGAGAGAGAGAGCGAGAGAGAGAGCGAGAAGAGAGGATGAGAGAGATGAAGAGGAGAGAGAGAGAGAGAGAGTGAGAGAAAGAGAGTAAAGTTAGCTGATTTCCATTAAAGTTCAGTGTGTTGAGATGGTTTGCGAGAATCTTATCTTTTTCATTTTCCCTTTTCAAACGTACATAAGGGTTTGTTAATTAATTTATTAGATGAAGGAGGAGAGAGAGAGAGAGAGAGAGAGAGAGAGAGAGAGAGAGAGAGAGAGAGAGAGAGAGAGAGAGAGAGAGAGAGAGAGAGAGAGAGAGAGAGAGAGAGAGAGAGAGAGAGAGATACACACAAACACATACACACACTTGTCTTTTACATATCGGTCCCCTCTTTTCGGTGTTCCCTCGTACAGTCCCCTCTTAGATGTCCCCTCATTGGTGTCCCCTCTTTGGTGTCCCCTCATTGGTGTCCCCTCATTGGTGTCCCCTCTTTGGTGCCCCCTCATTGGTGTCCCCTCATTGGTGTCCCCTCATCGGTGTCCCCTGTTAGGTGGTCAGGTGACGTGGTATTGACAGGTGTGTTTTGCTCCCTCCTCGTCCTCGTCATCGTCCACGAAGCAGTATTGAATTTGTGCTCAACCCTTTGAAGTGTCACGAACCCAAGCGTCACAATCCACGCACACACACGCACACACACACACGCAAACACACACACACACACACACACACACACACACACACACACACACACACACACACACGATGGCCAATTTGCTGCGAAAAGTTAAAAAGGGAAAAATATCTAAACTGGTGTGATTTCTACTCTTTCTCTCTCGCTCTCTCTCTCTCTCTCTCTCTCTCTCTCTCTCTCTCTCTCTCTCTCTCTCTCTCTCTCTCTCTCTCTCTCTCTCTCTCTCTCTCTCTCTCTCTCTCTCTCTCTCTCTCTCTCCATGACTCCAAGATGAACGACCTCTAAAAATATTAATATTTCTCGTCATATTTCAGAAAACTTATAATATGGAAATGCACACATCAAATAAACGACTTGGGGGGGGAAAAAAACAGAATATATTTAAACATTTATACATTAACAAATCTAATACAGGAAATGAAAAAAAGAATGAAATAAAACAATATTAAAATTCATTAAGTAACCTTTCACCATACCACAAACTCAAAATCAACGAATAATTAAACAGAACATTAGGGAATTACTTCTTATTACAATAATGGAACAAATTTTCTTAAAAGCGAAAGAAAAATACCACTGCGTCGAGCCGTAAAAACTGGTCTATAAATATTTGATTTGCTAGTGTATGCGACCACCAGGTTTTCCGATCACTAGTAAGTACCATTCCTGAGGCTTGACGAGGCAGGGAAGGGAAGGGAAGGGAAGGGAAGGGAAGGGAAGGGAAGGGAAGGGAGTGAGGGAAGGATGAAGGCATGGAAATCAAAGCCTTGGAGAGATGGGAGGGAGGCAGGGAGAGAGGGAAGGAGGGAGGGAGGGAGGGGAATACTGAGGAAGGGAAAGAGCGAGCAACAGGGAGGCACTGAGAGGGAAGGTAGGGAGGTAGGGAGGCACTAAGATAAGATGGAAGACTTACAGGAAGGCAGGGAGGCAGGGAGGCAGGGAGGCAGGGTGGTATCAAAACAAAGAAGGGTAGAGAGAAGGAAAGAGGCAGGTAGGGAGGCATTAAAACAGGGAGGAAGACAAGGAAAGAGATAAAGAGGGAGAGGAAGTAAGGCAAGGAAGTAGCAGGAGAGGAAAACACAGAAATTGGTAGACAAAGGGAAAACAGCAAAAGGGGAGAAATGAAAAACACAAGGAAACAAGCAGTGTAGGAAGACAGTATAAGGAGAAGAAGAAGAAGAAGAAGAAGGAGAAGGAGAAGGAGAAGGAGAAGGAGAAGGAGAAGGAGAAGAAGAAAAAGAAGAAGAAGAGGAAGATAAATAACGAAAAAAAAGTTGCGAAAGGAAACAAGAAAACAGCAACAAAAAAATAAATGAAAAACTGCAAAAAACACACACACAGAAAAAAAACACACACACACAAACTACAACACAACACAACACAAGAAAAAAAAAAAAACACGAAGAGACACACACACGACAACATGAAACACGTACACAGTATAAAGCCAAACATGAAAAAAAAAACACACACAAAAAAAAACAAAACAGGAGAAGCAGGAGAGAAGACCAAGAAGACGAGAAGGGGAGAGGAGGAGGAGGAGGAGGAGGAGGAGAAGGGAAATCATACCCAAACAACCAAACAACCAGTCAACCAAACAAAAAAAACACACACACACACACAACACACAACACACAAACACAAACACAGCACCATCAACTTTCCACATCCATAGGCAACACTTCCACTTTAAAAAGACTAAGACTAGCAACACACGTGAAACACTACAACTCCTTCGGGACGGTGGTGTGCACGGGGCGGGGAGGGGCGGGGAGGCGGTAGGAGGTCGTTAATTAATTACTTCTTGCAAGGGCCTGAGTTTGCGTTGATGTATAATGTTCCTTGGGCCTGAGAAACGCGGGAGGAAGACCACTAAACCACCTGAGGCTCCGTACGTGAAGTATATTTATTTACAAAGATACAAGAACACAGGTAAATATATATATACATACACAAATGCAGACGATGGCCCAACAGGTGAGGAATATTCGTGGGTTAGGAAAAGTGATAAACGGATGGAGGTAACAGGGAGGTGAGTAAACAGTGTGGGTAAACAAGAATGGGGTGTAAGGGTAAGTAAGCAAGGCAAACAGTGAAGTGAATGTAAGCGGTAAAGAACACAAGAAAAAAAGGGTGGGAGGAAAAAAATAGAAGTGAAAAAGTGCTAGGAGGGAAAACACGGTAGATTGAGGTGAATTTAGCTGTCAAAGGCTTAACACTTGTAATTTAAGGACAGGATGAGAAAAAGGGAGGGAAAGAAAGGAAAGAAAAAAAGTAATTTCATTAAATCATCAAAGGAAGGGTGTCTGTGTGTCTCTCTCTCTCTCTCTCTCTCTCTCTCTCTCTCTCTCTCTCTCTCTCTCTCTCTCTCTCTCTCTCTCTCTCTCTCTCTCTCTCTCAGTATAAATCCTTGAGTATTGAGGAGAAATGCATAACCAGAAACAGAGAAAGAGAGATAAAAAGAGAGAGATAAACAGAAAAAAGACGATAATATAATCATCTTCACCCCACTCCATCATCATCATCATCATCATCATCATTACGATCCTCACGAA
>JAPQNM010000048.1:13876935-13891935 GCA_029783475.1 Metacarcinus magister
TCACCCAGACAGTCTCGCCTGCCACTCTTCTTCCTCGCCGCCACAAACTTTTCACATCCTCCTCCTCCTCCTCCTCAGTGGGCAGACAGACTCGTGCGGCAATCTTTATGGCTCTGTTGGGCGCACTTGGCTTTACTGCTACTTCTACTGTTACTACTGTTGTTGTTGTCGTTGTTGTTGTTGTTGTTGTTGCGTCTGGTACTGCTATACTAACTACTTCTTTTTACTATTATTACTGCTTCTATATATATTATTATTATTATTATTAGTATTCATTCTATTGTTACGGCTGTTCCTGTTATTACTGATGCTGTTGTTATGACTATTAATCCTCCTTCTCCTTTATAAGTGAATAGAGGACTGACCTGACTGGCTATCGGGGTAAAAGTAAAGAGTGGCAATAAATGGAAAATCTATCTTCTGGATCAATGTCAACAATGGCGTTCCTCAAGGGTCAGTTTGGGATTTTATTCTTCTTATCATCTACACAAACGACATCGACGAAGGAGTTTCTTACAATACATAAAAAATTGCTGACGACACACACATAACGAATAGTTGCTTCAGAAACTGTATGGCAGTATAACTAAATATATTTCAATACTCTAGTGCAAGGGTTTCCAAAGTGGGGCGGTACAGCTTCCCTCGGGTGTTGGAAAGATTCAGGCGGGCGGGGTGGAAAAACGGGGCGGCGGGGTGGCATCAGAACCAATTGATAACTTATACTTTGCTTTAAAATCTATGATATAAAAGTCTTCAATAAGTTACTGAACACGGGGACTAAAGAATGATTTTTTAGTGTCTCAGCCTGATGTTGACAAGTTGATATCCCTGCACCAAGCACATCCATCCCGTTAAAGGTGTGAAGATAGTTACAGGTGAGATGAAACTTTCACATCTGTACATTCAAACATCACTTAATAGAAACCAAGTAGATCGAGTTGAGTACTGACATCAAAAATCCTTGTAAACACCTGGAGCTCCATTACTTTTTGAAATCTTTTGTAATCCTTTGTAATCCTCCTCCTGGTACTCCCGCTACTACTACTGTTATTGTTATTATCACTGCTACGACTCTACAGGTTGAAAATATAAATGTAACTGCTGCTCTTGTTGCTGTTATTGTTGTTGTTGTTGGTTCTATTACTACTATCATTATTATTACTACTACTTCTTCTTCTACTACTACTACTACTACTACTACTACTACTACTACTACTACTACTACTACTACTACTACTACTACTAATAATAATAATAATAATAATAATAACAATAACAACGCCGTCCTTGGCCTTATAATAACAAAGGTAATAACAATAACAACACCAATCCGCTAAAACACCTCTGAGGCGTTACCTTTAAGGGGGTTAATCCCTCGACAATCATCTGATACCATATGACTTTTTTTTTCTTTTTTTTCTCTCTCTCTCTCTCTCTCTCTCTCTCTCTCTCTCTCTCTCTCTCTCTCTCTCTCTCTATCTCTCTCTCTCTCTCTCTCTTTTATTTTTCTCTATTGCACTATTCTATTTTTCTTCTTTTTCTCTTCAATATTTTCTTCCAAGTTTGTTGTTCTTCCTAGCCTTTTTCTCTTTATTTTCTCTATTCTTTCCCTTTCTTCCTCTTCTTCCTTCTTTTAACTTCTTCGTCTATATTTTGTATCTGTTTCTTCTTCTTTTCTTCTTTCCATTCATTCTTCTTGTTTCTTTGTTCGTTTATTTGTGTTCATTTTCTCTCGTTCTCTTTCTATAATTCTTATTCGTATATTTATTATCGCGATTTCTCTTCTCCTTCTCTCTTTCTCCTTCTTCGCATGTTTCCTCCTCGTTTTCTCTTCTTCTCTGTCTCTTGTTCCTTACTGAAATAATTGCCTCTTCCATCTTTATTTATTCCCATATTTGTCTTTCTTCTATTTCTTGTTCGTTTGTGTGTCTTCGTGTTCTCTCTTCTCTCTCTCTCTCTCTCTCTCTCTCTCTCTCTCTCTCTCTCTCTCTCTCTCTCTCTCTCTCTCTCTCTCTCTCTCTCTCCTTTTATTGCTTATTCGTATTCTATAATGTATATTCGCTCTCTCTCTTTTCTTCTCTTTCTTTCCCATTTATATATTCTTTACTTCTTCATCTCTTTCTATTTTCACTTCGTTTTCTTATCTTCTCTTTCTCTATTCCTTCTATTTCTTATTCTTTTTTTTTTCTTTTGGATGATATTTAATGTTTTCGGTTTCATCATCATCATCATCATCATCATCATCATCATCATCATCATCATCATCATCTTTATCATTACTATTTTTGCCGCGAATATTTCCTCTCATCATTTTTGTCTTCATTTCTTTTGTTTCTTTTCTTAATTCTTGGTATTTTTCTACTTCTCTTTTTTCTTCTTATCCTTCATTCAATTCCCTTCTCACCATATATTTTTTTTCTTTTTTTAATCTCTCTCTCTCTCTCTCTCTCTCTCTCTCTCTCTCTCTCTCTCTCTCTCTCTCTCTCTCTCTCTCTCTCTCTCTCTCTCTCTCTCTCTCTCTCTCTCTCTCTCTTTAATCTTATTTCACCTCAGCTTTTTCAATTTCTTTTTCTTCTCTTAAATATTTTCTCTTCTCCTCCTCCTCTTCCTTTTTTCTTCATATATTTTTTCTCACAAATTCCTCTTATTTTCGTTCAATTTTCAATCCTTCTTCGAACTTCTCCACAGTTTTCTTTCTCTTTCTGTTCCTCCTTTCTTTCCTCCTCTTCCTCTTCCTCTTCCTCTTCCTCCTCCTCCTCCTCCTCCTCCTCCTCCTCCTCCTCCTCCTGTCACGATGCTTCTCCACCTGTCTGTTTGTTTATATTTCTATCTGTTTGTTTGTAGTTGTATCTGTTCCTGTGCAAGCTTCTGTGTGTGTGTGTGTGTGTGTGTGTGTGTGTGTGTGTGTGTGTGTGTGTGTGTGTGTGTGTGTGTGTGTGTGTCTGTCTGTGTGTGTGTGGGCGCTTGTTTGTCATTCTGTTTGTGTTTTTCTTTCTGTGTATACGTCTCTCTCTCTCTCTCTCTCTCTCTCTCTCTCTCTCTCTCTCTCTCTCTCTCTCTCTCTCTCTCTCTCTCTCTCTCTCTCCCTCACCTGCCCGCCTTTCCTCGCCAGGTAACTAATCGTTTGCACACCAATGATTGCATTATATTACCCTATTCAAAACCTCTCTCTCTCTCTCTCTCTCTCCTCTCTCTCTCTCTCTCTCTCTCTCTCTCTCTCTCTCTCTCCTGCCACCATTATTCCTCGTTTTTTCCCTCTTCCCTCTTTCTCCAGCAGTTCTTTTCAGGTTTTATGTGTATTTTCCCTCCTTCCATATTTTTTTCCCCTCTTTTCATAGCTAGAACGCGTATGAGGGAAGGGAAAAAAAGGTTGTAAAGGGGTAAGTTGCCTCCGAAGTATTTTTTAACCACCTAATGTTTTCCTTATCAGTGGCTGTTGCATACCTTACGGATTGGAAAGGTGTGCAGCTTTCGAATCAGTGAGTGAACATTCAATACGAGTAAAACTAAGGGAGTTACAGCGAGTTTAAGTAAGAAAAAAATGTGTGAGAGAAAATGTTTATGTACTATTTCATTTTCCTTCAGTCTTATTTTCCTTGTAGTCTTATTGTAACTATTTTGTGCTCATAATATGCATCAATGTATCACGAACACGATGGTAGGCTCAGTTTTCCTGAATATTATCTGGTACTTTGGTAATATCGGGCAAGAATACAACATTTCAATACACTAAAAACCTGAACATTTACCTACCTTTTAAACGGCGACATCTCGAGACCCAGGCCAGTATATATTTCGAAGGCCACGGTAGTAGTCACTGTAAAATAATAATAATAATAATAATAGTTATGAACGTTAAAGTAATATTCCAATGCTCTCTGACTAATCAATTGTTCTTCCTGAATCTCATCCTTTGAATAAAAAACACATTAGAAAACAAAAGAGGAAAGAAAAAACACACACAAACAAACACAGAAAGCCTCCAGCAACACGACCTTTACACATTGTGACGTGTAACCACGACAACAACACAGGATAAGGGGGGCGGGGGGGCGGGGGGGGCAGCAGGGGGGGGGAAGCAAGGGGGGGGGAGGAAGAAAGGTCACGTGTAAAGATAGTAACAGGGAAATATAATGAATAAAGTGATATGTATATAAAATGATGATGTTGTGATGATGATGATAATAACAATGATAATAATAATAATAATAATAATAATAATGATAATAATGATAATAATAATAATAATAATAATAATAATAATAATAATAATAATAATAATAATAACAATAGTAACGATAATAATATCACCACCAACAATGTATTATTTCCTTATTTCCCCTTACATACAAATAAAAGAATAGAAGCTGTACAGTCAGTAACAATAACACACACACACACACACACACACACACACACATTTTTTCTCACTCCTTCCTGTTCAATCTACTCACTCGAAGAATAGAGAACAAACGGAAGGGAGAACGGAAACGATAGCTGGAGGAGGAGGAGGAGGAGAAGAAGAAGAAGAAGAAGAAGCAATAAGAGGAGAAGGAATAAAATGTAGAGGGTGATGTGAAAGATTACTAGTGAAAGAGGAGGAGGAGAATAATAATAATAAGAAAAAGAAGGAATATGAGGAGAAGGAATAGAATACAGAGAGTGAGGTGAGGTGAGGAAGCCCACCCGATGATTACAATAGCAAGAAGGTCGTACTAGCGCCTCTCAACAACAGATGGCGTTGCTTGGTGACCGGCCAGACACATATGACCTAATAGCATCAGTTCAACGCCTCCGATTATTACAACAGAGATGGCCTACAGTGATAGTGGCCTTCCCTTCCCCTCCCCTTCCCCTTCCCCTTCCCCTTCCCTTCCATCCTGACGCAGCACCAGCAGTATTAGTGTTATTGGTGGTGGTGGTGGTGGTGGTGGTGGTGGTGGTGGTGGTGGTGGTGGTGGTGGTGGTGGTGGTGGTGGTGGTGGTGAAGAGAAGAAGAAGAAAATGAAGTAATAGAATATGAAAATGAAGTTGATGATGATGATGATGAAAAGAAGAAGAAGAAGAAGAAGAGAGGAGGAGGAGGAAAAGAAAATTAATGGTGGGAATGAAGACCAAAATTATATAAAAAAAAAGGCCAAAATTTTTCATCTTCAAAATTCAAGTTAACGATGATGAAAATAAATAAATAAATAAATAAACTAATGAATAATATCAGCGATGCATTTCCCTATTTTTTTTATTCCTTTATTCATCATCGATTCTCTTTCTTTCATTATTATCATTAATATTATTACTATTATTATTATTATTATTATTATTATTATTATCATTATTATTATTATTATTATCATTATATTTCTTTGTGCTATGTATATGTGTGTGTGTGTGTGTGTGTGTGTGTGTGTGTGTGTGTGTGTGTGTGTGTGTGTGTGTGTGTGTGTGTGTGTGTGTGTGTGTGCGTGCGTGATCTTCTGCCTCAATGCGATACCATCAGTGACATGTTTTCAAAAGTTTTCATCTATTTATCTTTATCTTATTCTATCTCTTATTAATTTTTACTTCATTCGATTAAGAAAGTTAGTGTGGCAGGGTTTGTAGAGCTTCTTGGGGTCCTGGAGAGAGAGAGAGAGAGAGAGAGAGAGAGAGAGAGAGAGAGAGAGAGAGAGAGAGAGAGAGAGAGAGAGAGAGAGAGAGAGAGAGTGTGTCCTTCATTAATATCACTTCACTTCCCTTACTGAGCCTTATCTTAACACTGACACCCTATACCCTCACCCTATACCCGTAGAATACCTTAATCTACCCTGTCACTAAACACCCTTCTCAAATAGAAAACGGATCCACGTCCCTTACTCCAGCCTGACAGAGAAGATTTATACTTTGCTATTCTCATTACCTCCTTGCTGTACTATTAATCAAAACGACCAGCAAAAAACAGCAATAACAGAAGCAAGATGAGTAAGCTGGCACATCACGTTTGAACAGCCTGAACCATAGATAAAAGGGGTGATTATTTAACATAGCTACCCATAGTCTACCTAGAAGCTACCTCGCATAGAAAACGTAGCACAACACCATCTTATTAGGAGGAAGATTGGTGAAGTAACTGCCATTCTAGATCTCGAACCCTGTATCGCCCTTTGAAGTGTTACATCAGCGAGCCGCTCTGCAACAACGCCTCCAAGGATAACATGAACTCACGTATCTGTGTATATAATTCCCTGCAGGTATACCCGTCCGTGGTGGTTGGTGGTCCGTGTTATGTATGCTACGGACAGAACAGACAGCGCCTCGTCCAACAGGGTTATGAATTATGTGCATTAAGATCTGAACTTTAAGCCAGATTATCTCATGACCGAAGGGTAACTTTTTCTATTCTCTCTTCGTTTTTATTGTTCAAAGCTTGTGAGTTTGGAAATGATGTTATCCTTATGCTGTAAAAATACTCATGTAATTATAATGTTGAGAGAGAGAGAGCGAGAGCGAGAGAGAGAGAGAGAGAGAGAGAGAGAGAGAGAGAGAGAGAGAGAGAGAGAGAGAGAGAGAGAGAGAGAGAGAGAGAGAGAGATAGTTTAAAGTGTCTTGGCTATGTGTCTTGGGAGAAAAAAGAGAGCAGAAGAGAAAGAGAGGAAGACAGGGGTGCCAGGAGGAGGTGGAGGTGGAGGAGGAGGAGGAGGAGGAGGAGGGGAAGGGGGAGGAGGAGGAGGAGGAAAGGTGGAAGGAAATTGGTCTTTGTGTGTGGAGGTTTTATCAAGGAAGTGAGGAGAGAGAGAGAGAGAGAGAGAGAGAGAGAGAGAGAGAGAGAGAGAGAGAGAGAGAGAGAGAGAGAGAGAGAGAGAGAGAGAGAGAGAGAGAGAGAGAGAGAGAGAGAGAGAGAGAGAGAGAGAGTGTGTGTGTGTTCGCAGGTAAATTTGGTAAAGACGAATGGAGGAATGGAGAGACTGGGGGGGGGAGGGGGAGGAGGAAGGGATGGAAGAGAGGAGAAAGGAAAGGTGATGAAGACAGGAAGACGTAAAAGTGCAGAGATAAAACAAAAAAGTAAAAGGAAGGAGAGAAGGGAAGTAGTAATAATAATAATAATAATAATAATAATAATAGAGAAGAAGAAGAACAAGGAGAAGAAAATGAAGATGAAGATGAAGATGAAGAAGAAACAGAAGAGAAAGAGGAAACAAGAGAAAACGAGGAAGAAGAAAAAGAAGAAAGGAAGACAAGGAAGAGAACAAGAACATGAACAAGGAAGAGAACGAGGACAAGAAGAGAAGGAAAAAAAATAACACACAAAGGAAAGAAGGAGGAGGAGGAGGAGGAGGAGGAGGAGGAGGAGGAGGAGGAGGAGGAGGAAGAGGAGGAGGAGGAGAGGGTATAGCAACGGCAATCTAGAACTTATAAGCAAGTCTCTCCTCTGCCTGTGTCTGTCTGTTAGTCTGTCTGTTAAGGAAGAGGAATGCTGCACTGATTTTTAGGGCAAGATGTGTGTGTGTGTGTGTGTGTGTGTGTGTGTGTGTGTGTGTGTGTGTGTGTGTGTGTGTGTGTGTGTGTGTGTGTGTGTGTGTTAACTCTTGTCAAATCAGCTTCCTTGATTTTAATGTTCTGTATCTTGTCTAACAATTTTTCGCTTTTCCCCAAGACGAAATGGAGGAGGAGGAGGAGGTGAAGGAGGAGGAGGAGGAGGAAGAGGAGGAGGAAGATGGGAGAACAAAAAGAAGAAGGAGAAAATAAAAAAATATGTCTGCCGCTGCCCCAATGCACAAGACTTGCTAATCACTTGCATTCAGTCCATCACACTAATGCAAGAAATAACCAGACTTCTCACTCCTTCATCCCACTCATCGCTAAGTTGAGGGAAAAAAAGGACAAAGAAAAAGTTTACGTGACTTTGTTTTTGTGTCTCTTTGCGATCTGGTCTTCGGGAGAAAAAGAAAGAAAGAGAAAGAAAGCGAAAGAAAGAAAAAGAAAGAGAAACTGAAAAAGAGAGAGAGAGAGAGGGAAGAGTATCAAGACACCTGGGGAACTAAACTAAACTTGCCATCTTTGAAACTCTCCTATTTTCACTGATGGGAGGAACATTAAGCAGACTTTTCTTCTGGAGATTTTGTTTTGTATCCCACTGTTCCTGCCGAGTCTCTTATCCACGTAAGAATAGAAGAAGAAGAAAGCGAGGAAGAGGATGGAAGACACAAGGAAGGAAGACAAGGTGGAATGGAACGTGTGTGTTAAATAAGAAGGAGAGGAAGAGGATAGAAGACACAAGGAAGGAAAGGTGGAATGGAAAGTATGTAAAATAAATAAAGAGAGGAAGAGGATGGAAGACAAAGGAAGAATAGACGGAGTGAAAAATGTGTGAAAAGTGTTTAAACAGCATTTTGTGGTAGCCAATCTCATTACCTTCGTTAGGTCAGATTCCTTGGAGCGAATCTGATCCTATACTATGGGGAATTGCAT
Organism: Metacarcinus magister; assembly: GCA_029783475.1. Classification (NCBI taxonomy): domain Eukaryota; kingdom Metazoa; phylum Arthropoda; class Malacostraca; order Decapoda; family Cancridae; genus Metacarcinus; species Metacarcinus magister. The sequence continues at coordinate 13,885,384 of JAPQNM010000048.1, forward strand.
CCTAAGACAATAGTGTGCTTCTTATTTAGGAGGAGGAGGAGGAGGAGGAGGAGGAGGAGGAGGAGGAGGAGGAGGAGGAGAAGGAGGATGAGGAGGAGGAGGGTGATGACGATAACGATCAAAGAGAAGAGAAGGAGGACGAGGACACGAGGATGAAGAAGGCAATATGAAAGAGAATAAGAAACAGAATAAGAAACACAAGACATACAACAACAACAACAACACAAATAATACACAAATATACACACCACAATCACCATCAATCAATACCACAATAAACAACAACAACAACAACAACAACAACAACAACAATAATAAAGAATACAACAATAGCAGTAATACCAACAACATTAATAACATGAAACCAAGCTAGTGTATATCAACCTCATCGCCATTACATCACCTTCCTACCCCCCCCCTTCCCCCTGCACCCCAACACCCCCCTAAACACACCTTAACCCCCCATAAACACCCCCTACCCCCCCTTAACACACACACACATACACGCACACGCACATTTCCTGCTAGACTAAACATACATAAGAGAGTTGTGAAAAATGTGTCCTAATTTACTTCAATTAGCATTATCTCCTCAGTCCTCCCCACCATGCACGCAATCCTCTCCCCCCCCCTTCCCCTCACCTCCCCCCTCGCCCCCCCTTCCCCTCACCTTCCCCCTCCCCCCCTCGCAGCCGTCAATATGCGTGCAATCAAAGCCTTATTGCAATAGCACACCGCGTCCCCGTTACTGACTTCATATTTCTTGACTTCCGTTTTATTCCCGGTAAATTCCAAACTGGTCTGCGTGATCACTTTCTCTCTTTTCTCTCTCTCTCTCTCTCTCTCTCTCTCTCTTCCTTTTTCGTTTTTTTTTGGTGCGTTTTTGTCATTCTCTCTCCAGGTGTGTGTGTGTGTGTGTGTGTGTGTGTGTGTGTGTGTGTGTGTGTGTGTGTGTGTGTGTGTGTGTGTGTGTGTGTGTCGTTGATGTAAACGTGTGTATCAAACGTTCGAGTGTCAATCAGTCTATCGGATTTTCAGTCACACACACACACACACACACACACACACACAGAAGCAAAGTCAAAAATTTTCCTTCAATTTTCAGTCTTGGTGTAAATGCTTTTGGTGAACGATGTGTCCAATAGAGCGAATTCAGCAGAACGTGAAGGAAGGAAAGAAGGAAGGAGGGAAGAAAGGAAGAAGGAAGGAAGGAAGGAAGAAAGGAAAGAAGGAAGGAAGGAAGGAAGGAAAGAAGAAAGGAAGGAAGGAAGGAATGAGGGAAGGAAGGAAAGAGGGAAGGTAGGAAGGAATGAAGAAAGCAAAGAAGAAAGGAAGGAAGGAAGGAAGGAAGGAAGGAAGGAAGGAAGGAAGGAAGAAGGAAGGAAAAAAGGAGGAAACAAGTGAGGGGAAGGCGAGAGAATCAGAGGGAGAGACGGAAGAATGGTGTAGGAAAAATTTTGTGAGAAGGAGGGACAGAAGGAAGGAGGGAAGGAAGGAAGGAACAGAAGAAACGAAAAGCGAGAAGTAGAGAGTTGAAGGGGAAGGAATGGAAAGAATGCGGAAGAAAGGAAGGGACGAAGGACAGAGTGAAAATGGAATAAGGGAGATGAAAGGAGAGAGAAGCAAAGAAGAGGAAAGAGATGTATGTGTCGGAGGGAGATGGAGAAAAGACGGGAAGGAGGGAGGGAGGGAGGAAGAGAAGGAGAGAAGGAAGGAAAGAAAAATGAAGGGTGAGAGGCAGGAAGGAAAGAAGGAAGGATTGAATATGATATAAGGAAGGGAATAAGACGAAGAAAAAAAAAGGGAAGAGGGAGGAGGGAAGGGGAGAAAGAAAATAATGGTAGAAAATGAGATAAAGAAAAAAAGAAAAATGGTTGGAAAGAAAGAAAAACGAAAGGAAAATAGAATAAAGAAAGTTACACAAAATTGGGGAAGAGAAAGAAAAATAACTGGACGAGGGTGGAACAAGAGAGGAAAGGGATGGACGATGAATCAAAGAAGAAGAAGAAGAAGAAGAAGAAGAAGAAGAAGAAGAAGAAGAAGAAGAAGAAGAAGAAGAAGTGAAAGAAAAAAGAAGAAAAACGAAAAGATGGGAGGGAGGGTAGAACAATGATTTTCTGATTTACTTCATCTCTCTCTCTCTCTCTCTCTCTCTCTCTCTCTCTCTCTCTCTCTCTCTCTCTCTCTCTCTCTCTCTCTCTCTCTCTCTCTCTTACCCGACCCCCAAACACACTACCAGTTGGCACCCTCCTCCCCCTCCTCCTCCTCCTTCTGTTCCTCTTTAGCACGAAATGACCTTGGTGAGAGAGAAAGGAGGGAGGGAGATAAGAAGAGGGGGGAGAGGTGGGAGGAGGAGGAGGAGGAGGAGGAGGAGGAGGAGGAGGAGGAGGAGGAGGAGGAGGAGGAGGAGGAGGAGGAGGAGGAGGATGAAGCCGTTAGCCGGTTTCAGTAAGTAATGTGTTAACTCATAAGCTAAAGTTAATATTACCTAATGCATTACAGAATTAGCGATTTGCCTAATGTATGGATGGCCCAACAAACTACAGCATTCCTGGATTACTTACTTAATTAACCAGTCTTCCTCTGCCTCCTCCTCTTCCTCCTCCTCTTCCCCCTCTTCCTCCTCCTCTTCCTCCTCCTCCTCCTCTTCTCTATTATAATGTCTGTTTTTTGGTTTTTTTTAGTCATCAGTGAAAAGGGTTAGTTAGGTAATGTACTATAAGAGGCACTTAAATAGGGTATACTTAGCTATATATATATACAAAAAAAAAAACTAGGTAATTCTCATTTAATTAATATATATACGTAGTTATAGTTAGACACTTTTTATTTATTATTTTTTTTTTACAGTGATTCATTTCCAAAGTATGTGTGCATAAGTAATGATTAAGTACATGATTAGAACGTTTTTGTTACATCTCCACTTACTGATGAGGCTCTAAATTAACTTTCTTTTTTCTTTTTCTCTCTTTCTCTTTTTCTCTCGCTCTCTTGCATGTTTTTCTTTTTTTCTTATTTTCTTTCTTGCTCGTCGCTTCTCACTCGCACTCTCGCACTCTCTCTCTCTCTCTCTCTCTCTCTCTCTCTCCTCGACGCGTGAAAGACAACGAGACACTGTGAGTTTTACGAGTGAAGAAAACGAAACGACGAAGACAGCGAAGTAGTATTGGTAGCGGTGAGTTTTTTTTTCCCCCCCTCTCTCTCTCTCTCTCTCTCTCTCTCTCTCTCTCTCTCTCTCTCTCTCTCTCACCTTTCGCTCATTACTTTAAACCCTCCTTTCGGCTCAAGAGACGTGTCCCCTTCGGCAGGAGAAATACTGTAGCAATCTTGCACCTTCTCTTCTTCTTCTTCTTCAGCCTCCTCCTCCTCTTCCTCCTCTTCCTCCTCCTCCTCCTCTCCAGCGATAAAGCTCCAGCCAGTTTTGCTCCATTCTCCTCTGACGGATGTGGCTGAATTCTTGCTGGAGGAGGAGGAGGAGGAGGTGGAGGAGGAGGAGGAGGAGGAGGAGGAGGAGGAGGAGGAGGAGGAGGAAGAGGAGAGATGGAGACGCATCGTGGAGGAGTAAAGGGGACGGATGGGAACTAAAAGGACAAAAAAAACAACCAAACCCTAACCCACCCAACCCACCCCACACCTCTCTTACCCACCCTAACCCACCCTAACCCACCCACACACTTACCTCCCCACCCCCCTCACCCACCCACACCTGCCCCCCCGCCCCCCCTCACCTGTCCTGCCCTTCGTGAAATATGGGCGCTGTCTGACTTGGGGCTTGAAGGTGAAAAGAAAACAAAGGAAATCTATGTCAGCAATTCCCTCACAACGCCTTCAGGAGACATTAGAGAGAGAGAGAGAGAGAGAGAGAGAGAGAGAGAGAGAGAGAGAGAGAGAGAGAGAGAGAGAGAGAGAGAGAGAGAGAGAGAGAGAGAGAGAGAGAGAGACATTTGTAGGAAGCGTCCATGAAACAATCTCAATCTCTCTCTCTCTCTCTCTCTCTCTCTCTCTCTCTCTCTCTCTCTCTCTCTCTCTCTCTCTCTCTCTCTCTCTCTCTCTCTCTCTCTCTCTCTTTATAACGTTTCCTAATTATCATCGTTTTTCTCTTGCTTGGCTTTGTTCCGCGTAATTATTTTTCCTCGGATGGATGGCTGGGAGGGGGGGTGGGGGAGGGGGGAGGGGAGGGGTGGGGGAGGGAGGTAAGGGAGGGGGGGAGGAGGAGGGGTAATGGTAATTAAGAAAACTGTGTGATGTTCATTTATCTCTAGTTGTACGTGTGCGTGTACGTGTGTGTGTGTGTGTGTGTGTGTGTGTGTGTGTGTGTGTGTGTGTGTGTGTGTGTGTGTGTGTGTGTGTGTTTTTACTTTTTATCTGTGTACCTTTTTGTGTGTGCGTTTATTTGTGTGTATATGTACCAGTCAGTCAGTCAGTCAGTCAGTCAGTCGATCTATCTATCAATCTATCTATCTGTCTATCTATCTATTTATCTATTTGTCTGTCTGTTTCTATTTTTCGCTTCACACCAAAATCAACAAACAAACAAACAAACAAATAAACAAATAAATAAATAAAAACAAACACAAACCCACAAATCCACACACACAGGTAATGAAATAATCCAAACACACACACACACACGCGCACACACACACACACACACACACACGCGCACACACACACACACACACACACACACTAACACAAAAACACACAAACACTTCAATTCCAAAACAGTGAATAAAACAAATAATAATAATAATAAAAATAATAAAAATAACAATAAAACAGAATACGAGTGTGAGGCAAAATATGTATATAAACACATTAACAATTCTGCATCACTTCCTGCGTCTAACCTGACCCATATGGAGGAGGAGGAGGAGGAGGAGGAGGAGGAGGAGGAGGAGGAGGAGGAGGAGGAGAAGGAGGAGGAGAGAGGAGGAGGAGGAGAGAGAGAGAGAGAGAAGGGAGTACGAAAAAGAGAGATGAAAGGAGAAATTGCAAAATAGGTTGATATATAAGAATTGAAGAGAGAGAGAGAGAGAGAGAGAGAGAGAGAGAGAGAGAGAGAGAGAGAGAGAGAGAGAGAGAGAGAGAGAGAGAGAGAGAGAGAGAGTCAAGCAAGCAGGAAACGGAAGCAGCCCTCGCCGCTCCCAAAAAAGGCGACCCCGTTTGGAATACTCGTAAACAACAACAACAACAACGACGATGAGAACAACAACAACAACAACAACAACAACAACAACAACAACAACAACAACAACAACAACAACAACAACAACAACAACAACAGCAATAAATAACGACAACAATAACAGCACCACTACAGCAGCAGCATCAACAACAACCTAATCAATAATATTCTATAATAAACCAATAAATAATAATGATAGTAATAATAATAATAATAATAATAATAATAATAATAATAATAATAATAATAATAATGATAATAATAAGAACAGCAACACAAATTATGAAAAACAACTTCCTTTCCACATATCAACAACAATAAACAATAAACAAACAATAAAACAACTCATGCAGTTAATAATACACACACACACACACACACACACACACACACACACACACACACACACACACACACACACACACTGCATCCAGGCAAAGAATAGCCTGGCTTAACCTAGCCTGATTGTCTTACTGTATGGCTGTTGACTTTTTGATAAAATGTTCAGCTCTGAGTGTACTGTATTAACCCCCCCCTCCCACCCCACCCACACACACAAACACAGGTAGGGTGTTTGTGTATGTGGCTAAGCTTGTTGTGTGTGGTGAGCTCTGTTGGTGGCCTCAGCGAAGGGATCAAACGATAGAATGATATATAAATGTTAGTATACGAACATACCGAGGGATGAATAGATATGGTTTATAGTGGTGGTAGTGCAGATGGTGGTCACAGTAGTAGTAGTAGTAGTAGTAGTAGTAGTAGTAGTAGTATAGTAGTAGTAGTAGTAGTAGTAGTCTATCTATCTATTCATATAATAGGTTTCCATTCCCTTAGAGGAGGATCAAAACAAGGCACGACAGGGTTCAGGGAGACATTACTCCCCTCTCCCTCTCTGTGCCTTATCTTATCGTAGGGGAGTATACAGAGTAGGGGCCTCCCAGACACCTCACTCCATCCCTTTTGTCGCCTTTTACGAACCTCAGGGATTACTGTGGTAGAATTCATGTAACTCCAAGCTTTAGTAGTAGTAGTAGTAGTAGTAGTAGTAGTAGTAGTAGTTGTAGTACAAAAATAATATCAATACGAAAACAAAACGATTATGTATCAACCTATAGAAACACGTACACACAGGAACCAATACCTATAAAATAACACACACACACACACACACACACACACACACACACACCACACACATCCAAGGGGATATGTCACGCTCCTTCACCACCCCTTTCCCCCCCCCTCTCCCCTTCCTTCCCCTCACCCACCCAGCTCCCTTCACAGGCTCCTAAAGTCATCCTACCAGACGACCTTCATACCCTGGCGTGGAATATGCAAGGATCAGGTGGTTCGGGAAAGCAAGG
>JAPQNM010000048.1:13894435-13919584 GCA_029783475.1 Metacarcinus magister
GAAAACAGCACTATCGTTTGCACACACACACACAGAAAGAGAGAGAGAGAGAGAGAGAGAGAGAGAGAGAGAGAGAGAGAGAGAGAGAGAGAGAGAGAGAGAGAGAGAGAGAGAGAGAGAGAGAGAGAGAGAGAGATACAAGGAAAAATTATGTTACGTGTCGTGTTTCAGTTGCACCAAACACACACACACACACACACACACACACACACACACACACACACACACACACACACACACACACACACACACACTTAATATAAGAGAAATTCATGCAAACTCGACGAAGCAGGCAAGCGTAGAGCGAAAATGACAAGGTGGTGAGAGAGAGAGAGAGAGAGAGAGAGAGAGAGAGAGAGAGAGAGAGAGAGAGAGAGAGAGAGAGAGAGAGAGAGAGAGAGAGAAAGGCAAGGTTTCTTTGACGAATGAGTATATTTTTGTTATATCGTCTCACTCTCTCTCTCTCTCTCTCTCTCTCTCTCTCTCTCTCTCTCTCTCTCTCTCTCTCTCTCTCTCTCTCTCTCTCTCTCTCTCTCTCGTTATTTATCTTTCCCTGATGATAAATTTTGAAAACGTATTTTCCTCCTCCTCTTCCTCCTTCAAACTATTCTCTTTCTCATCTTTCTTTCCCCTTTTATCTTTTCCTTATTGCTATTTCTACCCTTTCTCTTTTGCTCCTTCTATTCTTCCTCCTCTTCTTCCCTTCTTTAATATTCTTTACAAATTCGATAAAATCAGTTATGGAAAAAAGTTATTGAGATAAATTAAGCGGCAGTAACAACGTAGAGTAAAATTTAAATAAGGTCAAATAAAGTAAAGTGAAGTAAAATATCAGCCAAAAAAAATAAAATAAAGGAAAGAAAAAGAAAAATCAAATAAAAATAGAGTAATGTAATATCATAAAGCAAAATAACATTACAGTAAAAATAAAAATCAAATCAAATAAGGTCAAGTAAAAAAATAAGTATAACTAAGTAAAGTCAAAACAAGTCACATACAATAGTCAAATAAACGTAACGGCATGAATTCCAAGGTCGTAAATCTTGGATCAGTGTTAGAGTTGTACGACACAGGAACAGACTGCAACCCTCACTATTTAACAAGAGAATTATTGATGGTTACAAATTCATTCAGATAAATATTACCGAAATGTAGGTTTATATCAAGCCATTTACTGTTACCGTTGTTGCCTTTGATAGAATTGATGGCAGGAGTGGAAGAAAGGAAAGGAAAGGAAAGAGAAACATGAAATTATTCATAATATTCATAATATCAGTTGTACAGTAGAATTAGGTGTATCAGATGATGCAATGATATTTCCAATATCTCTAATAGCTTTCGAGAAAACGAGGAAGAAAGTAATTTAAAAAAAAGTAAAATTCAGTATTTATTAGTACTAGTGACAATATTCATAATGACATTAGTAGATTTTAATCAGGTCTATCAGATGCTGCAATGATATTTCCAATATCTCTAATAGCTTTCGAGAAAATGAGGAGGAATGTCATGTTTTTATATAAATATATAGTTTCATTTTACTGCGTAATTATTAGTCATAGAACAAATATTCACAATGTCAGTTTTACAGTTTAATTAGGTCTATCAGATGCTGCAGTGATATTTCCAATATCTCTAATAGCTTTCGAGAAAATGAGGACGAAAATCATATTTTTATATAAATATTAAGTTTCATTTTACTGCGTAATTATTAGTCATAGAACAAATATTCATAATGAGAGTTGTACAGTTTAATTAGGTGTATCAGATGCTGCAATGATATTTCCAATATCTCTAATAGCTTTCGAGAAAATGAGGAGGAAAGTCATGTTTTTAAATAAATATTAAGTTTAATTTTACTGCATAATTGTTAGTCACAGAACAAATATTCATAATGACAGTTGTACAGTTTAATTAGGTGTATCAGATGCTGCAATGATATTTCCAATATCTCTAATAGCTTTCGGGAAAATGAGGAGAAAATTCATGTTTTTAAATAAATATTAAGTTTCATTTTACTGCGTAATTATTAGTCATAGAAAAAATATTCATAATATCAGTTGTATAGTTTAATTAGGTTTATCAGCTGTTGCAATGATATTTCCAATATCTCTAATAGCTTTCGAGAAAATGAGGAGAGAAGTCATGTTTTTAAATAAATATTAAGTTTCATTTTACTGCGTAATAATTAGTCATAGAACAAATATTCATAATATCAGTGGTACAGTTTAATTAGGTCTATCAGATGCTGCAATTATATTTCTAATATCTCTAATAGCTTTCGAGAAAATAACGAGGAAAATCATGTTTTTATATAAAAATACTGTTTTATTTTACTGCGTAATTATTAGTCTTAGAACAAATATTCATAATATCAGTTGTACAGTAGAATTAGGTGTATCAGATGATGCAATGATATTTCCAATATCTCTAATAGCTTTCGAGAAAACGAGGAAGAAAGTAATTTAAAAAAAAGTAAAATTCAGTATTTATTAGTACTAGTGAAAATATTCATAATGACAGTAGTAGATTTTAATCAGGTCTATCAGATGCTGCAATGATATTTCCAATATCTCTAATAGCTTTCGAGAAAATGAGGAGGAATGTCATGTTTTTATATAAATATATAGTTTCATTTTACTGCGTAATTATTAGTCATAGAACAAATATTCATAATGTCAGTTTTACAGTTTAATTAGGTCTATCAGATGCTGCAGTGATATTTCCAATATCTCTAATAGCTTTCGAGAAAATGAGGAGGAATGTCATGTTTTTATATAAATATTAAGTTTCATTTTACTGCGTAACTATTAGTCATAGAACAAATATTCATAATATCAGTTTTACAGTTTAATTAGGTCTATCAGATGCTGCAGTGATATTTCCAATATCTCTAATAGCTTTCGAGAAAAAGAGGACGAAAATCATATTTTTATATAAATATTAAGTTTCATTTTACTGCGTAATTATTAGTCATAGAACAAATATTCATAATGAGAGTTGTACAGTTTAATTAGGTGTATCAGATGCTGCAATGATATTTCCAATATCTCTAATAGCTTTCGAGAAAATGAGGAGGAAAGTCATGCTTTTTAAATAAATATTAAGTTTCATTTTACTGCGTAATTATTAGTCATAGAAAAAATATTCATAATATCAGTTGTATAGTTTAATTAGGTTTATCAGCTGTTGCAATGATATTTCCAATATCTCTAATAGCTTTCGAGAAAATGAGGAGAGAAGTCATGTTTTTAAATAAATATTAAGTTTCATTTTACTGCGTAATTATTAGTCATAGAACAAATATTCATAATATCAGTGGTACAGTTTAATTAGGTCTATCAGATGCTGCAATTATATTTCTAATATCTCTAATAGCTTTCGAGAAAATGACGAGGAAAATCATGTTTTTATATAAAAATACTGTTTTATTTTACTGCGTAATTATTAGTCATAGAACAAATATTCATAATATCAGTTGTAGAGTAGAATTAGGTGTATCAGATGATGCAATGATATTTCCAATATCTCTAATAGCTTTCGAGAAAACGAGGAAGAAAGTAATTTAAAAAAAAGTAAAATTCAGTATTTATTAGTACTAGTGAAAATATTCATAATGACAGTAGTAGATTTTAATCAGGTCTATCAGATGCTGCAATGATATTTCCAATATCTCTAATAGCTTTCGAGAAAATGAGGAGGAATGTCATGTTTTTATATAAATATATAGTTTCATTTTACTGCGTAATTATTAGTCATAGAACAAATATTCATAATGTCAGTTTTACAGTTTAATTAGGTCTATCAGATGCTGCAGTGATATTTCCAATATCTCTAATAGCTTTCGAGAAAATGAGGAGGAATGTCATGTTTTTATATAAATATTAAGTTTCATTTTACTGCGTAACTATTAGTCATAGAACAAATATTCATAATATCAGTTTTACAGTTTAATTAGGTCTATCAGATGCTGCAGTGATATTTCCAATATCTCTAATAGCTTTCGAGAAAAAGAGGACGAAAATCATATTTTTATATAAATATTAAGTTTCATTTTACTGCGTAATTATTAGTCATAGAACAAATATTCATAATGAGAGTTGTACAGTTTAATTAGGTGTATCAGATGCTGCAATGATATTTCCAATATCTCTAATAGCTTTCGAGAAAATGAGGAGGAAAGTCATGTTTTTAAATAAATATTAAGTTTCATTTTACTGCGTAATTATTAGTCATAGAAAAAATATTCATAATATCAGTTGTATAGTTTAATTAGGTTTATCAGCTGTTGCAATGATATTTCCAATATCTCTAATAGCTTTCGAGAAAATGAGGAGAGAAGTCATGTTTTTAAATAAATATTAAGTTTCATTTTACTGCGTAATTATTAGTCATAGAACAAATATTCATAATATCAGTGGTACAGTTTAATTAGGTCTATCAGATGCTGCAATTATATTTCTAATATCTCTAATAGCTTTCGAGAAAATGACGAGGAAAATCATGTTTTTATATAAAAATACTGTTTTATTTTACTGCGTAATTATTAGTCATAGAACAAATATTCATAATATCAGTTGTAGAGTAGAATTAGGTGTATCAGATGATGCAATGATATTTCCAATATCTCTAATAGCTTTCGAGAAAACGAGGAAGAAAGTAATTTAAAAAAAAGTAAAATTCAGTATTTATTAGTACTAGTGAAAATATTCATAATGACAGTAGTAGATTTTAATCAGGTCTATCAGATGCTGCAATGATATTTCCAATATCTCTAATAGCTTTCGAGAAAATGAGGAGGAATGTCATGTTTTTATATAAATATATAGTTTCATTTTACTGCGTAATTATTAGTCATAGAACAAATATTCATAATGTCAGTTTTACAGTTTAATTAGGTCTATCAGATGCTGCAGTGATATTTCCAATATCTCTAATAGCTTTCGAGAAAATGAGGAGGAATGTCATGTTTTTATATAAATATTAAGTTTCATTTTACTGCATAACTATTAGTCATAGAACAAATATTCATAATATCAGTTTTACAGTTTAATTAGGTCTATCAGATGCTGCAGTGATATTTCCAATATCTCTAATAGCTTTCGAGAAAAAGAGGACGAAAATCATATTTTTATATAAATATTAAGTTTCATTTTACTGCGTAATTATTAGTCATAGAACAAATATTCATAATGAGAGTTGTACAGTTTAATTAGGTGTATCAGATGCTGCAATGATATTTCCAATATCTCTAATAGCTTTCGAGAAAATGAGGAGGAAAGTCATGTTTTTAAATAAATATTAAGTTTCATTTTACTGCGTAATTATTAGTCATAGAAAAAATATTCATAATATCAGTTGTATAGTTTAATTAGGTTTATCAGCTGTTGCAATGATATTTCCAATATCTCTAATAGCTTTCGAGAAAATGAGGAGAGAAGTCATGTTTTTAAATAAATATTAAGTTTCATTTTACTGCGTAATTATTAGTCATAGAACAAATATTCATAATATCAGTGGTACAGTTTAATTAGGTCTATCAGATGCTGCAATTATATTTCTAATATCTCTAATAGCTTTCGAGAAAATGACGAGGAAAATCATGTTTTTATATAAAAATACTGTTTTATTTTACTGCGTAATTATTAGTCATAGAACAAATATTCATAATATCAGTTGTACAGTAGAATTAGGTGTATCAGATGATGCAATGATATTTCCAATATCTCTAATAGCTTTCGAGAAAACGAGGAAGAAAGTAATTTAAAAAAAAGTAAAATTCAGTATTTATTAGTACTAGTGAAAATATTCATAATGACAGTAGTAGATTTTAATCAGGTCTATCAGATGCTGCAATGATATTTCCAATATCTCTAATAGCTTTCGAGAAAATGAGGAGGAATGTCATGTTTTTATATAAATATATAGTTTCATTTTACTGCGTAATTATTAGTCATAGAACAAATATTCATAATGTCAGTTTTACAGTTTAATTAGGTCTATCAGATGCTGCAGTGATATTTCCAATATCTCTAATAGCTTTCGAGAAAATGAGGAGGAAAGTCATGTTTTTATATAAATATTAAGTTTCATTTTACTGCGTAACTATTAGTCATAGAACAAATATTCATAATATCAGTTGTACAGTTTAATTAGGTCTATCAGCTGTTGCAGTGATATATCCAATATCTCTAATAGCTTTCGAGAAAAATGAGGACGAAAAGTCATGTTTTTATATAAATATTAAGTTTCATTTTACTGCGTAATTATTAGTCATAGAACAAATATTCATAATGAGAGTTGTACAGTTTAATTAGGTGTATCAGATGCTGCAATGATATTTCCAATATCTCTAATAGCTTTCGAGAAAATGAGGAGGAAAGTCATGTTTTTAAATAAATATTAAGTTTCATTTTACTGCGTAATTATTAGTCATAGAAAAAATATTCATAATATCAGTTGTATAGTTTAATTAGGTTTATCAGCTGTTGCAATGATATTTCCAATATCTCTAATAGCTTTCGAGAAAATGAGGAGAGAAGTCATGTTTTTAAATAAATATTAAGTTTCATTTTACTGCGTAATTATTAGTCATAGAACAAATATTCATAATATCAGTGGTACAGTTTAATTAGGTCTATCAGATGCTGCAATTATATTTCTAATATCTCTAATAGCTTTCGAGAAAATGACGAGGAAAATCATGTTTTTATATAAAAATACTGTTTTATTTTACTGCGTAATTATTAGTCATAGAACAAATATTCATAATATCAGTTGTACAGTAGAATTAGGTGTATCAGATGATGCAATGATATTTCCAATATCTCTAATAGCTTTCGAGAAAACGAGGAAGAAAGTAATTTAAAAAAAAGTAAAATTCAGTATTTATTAGTACTAGTGAAAATATTCATAATGACAGTAGTAGATTTTAATCAGGTCTATCAGATGCTGCAATGATATTTCCAATATCTCTAATAGCTTTCGAGAAAATGAGGAGGAATGTCATGTTTTTATATAAATATATAGTTTCATTTTACTGCGTAATTATTAGTCATAGAACAAATATTCATAATGTCAGTTTTACAGTTTAATTAGGTCTATCAGATGCTGCAGTGATATTTCCAATATCTCTAATAGCTTTCGAGAAAATGAGGAGGAATGTCATGTTTTTATATAAATATTAAGTTTCATTTTACTGCGTAACTATTAGTCATAGAACAAATATTCATAATATCAGTTTTACAGTTTAATTAGGTCTATCAGATGCTGCAGTGATATTTCCAATATCTCTAATAGCTTTCGAGAAAAAGAGGACGAAAATCATATTTTTATATAAATATTAAGTTTCATTTTACTGCGTAATTATTAGTCATAGAACAAATATTCATAATGAGAGTTGTACAGTTTAATTAGGTGTATCAGATGCTGCAATGATATTTCCAATATCTCTAATAGCTTTCGAGAAAATGAGGAGGAAAGTCATGTTTTTAAATAAATATTAAGTTTCATTTTACTGCGTAATTATTAGTCATAGAAAAAATATTCATAATATCAGTTGTATAGTTTAATTAGGTTTATCAGCTGTTGCAATGATATTTCCAATATCTCTAATAGCTTTCGAGAAAATGAGGAGAGAAGTCATGTTTTTAAATAAATATTAAGTTTCATTTTACTGCGTAATTATTAGTCATAGAACAAATATTCATAATATCAGTGGTACAGTTTAATTAGGTCTATCAGATGCTGCAATTATATTTCTAATATCTCTAATAGCTTTCGAGAAAATGACGAGGAAAATCATGTTTTTATATAAAAATACTGTTTTATTTTACTGCGTAATTATTAGTCATAGAACAAATATTCATAATATCAGTTGTAGAGTAGAATTAGGTGTATCAGATGATGCAATGATATTTCCAATATCTCTAATAGCTTTCGAGAAAACGAGGAAGAAAGTAATTTAAAAAAAAGTAAAATTCAGTATTTATTAGTACTAGTGAAAATATTCATAATGACAGTAGTAGATTTTAATCAGGTCTATCAGATGCTGCAATGATATTTCCAATATCTCTAATAGCTTTCGAGAAAATGAGGAGGAATGTCATGTTTTTATATAAATATATAGTTTCATTTTACTGCGTAATTATTAGTCATAGAACAAATATTCATAATGTCAGTTTTACAGTTTAATTAGGTCTATCAGATGCTGCAGTGATATTTCCAATATCTCTAATAGCTTTCGAGAAAATGAGGAGGAATGTCATGTTTTTATATAAATATTAAGTTTCATTTTACTGCGTAACTATTAGTCATAGAACAAATATTCATAATATCAGTTTTACAGTTTAATTAGGTCTATCAGATGCTGCAGTGATATTTCCAATATCTCTAATAGCTTTCGAGAAAAAGAGGACGAAAATCATATTTTTATATAAATATTAAGTTTCATTTTACTGCGTAATTATTAGTCATAGAACAAATATTCATAATGAGAGTTGTACAGTTTAATTAGGTGTATCAGATGCTGCAATGATATTTCCAATATCTCTAATAGCTTTCGAGAAAATGAGGAGGAAATTCATGTTTTTAAATAAATATTAAGTTTCATTTTACTGCGTAATTATTAGTCATAGAAAAAATATTCATAATATCAGTTGTATAGTTTAATTAGGTTTATCAGCTGTTGCAATGATATTTCCAATATCTCTAATAGCTTTCGAGAAAATGAGGAGGGAAGTCATGTTTTTAAATAAATATTAAGTTTCATTTTACTGCGTAATTATTAGTCATAGAACAAATATTCATAACATCAGTGGTACAGATTAATTAGGTCTATCAGATGCTGCAATTATATTTCTAATATCTCTAATAGCTTTCGAGAAAATGACGAGGAAAATCATGTTTTTATATAAAAATACTGTTTTATTTTACTGCGTAATTATTAGTCATAGAACAAATATTCATAATATCAGTTGTAGAGTAGAATTAGGTGTATCAGATGATGCAATGATATTTCCAATATCTCTAATAGCTTTCGAGAAAACGAGGAAGAAAGTAATTTAAAAAAAAGTAAAATTCAGTATTTATTAGTACTAGTGAAAATATTCATAATGACAGTAGTAGATTTTAATCAGGTCTATCAGATGCTGCAATGATATTTCCAATATCTCTAATAGCTTTCGAGAAAATGAGGAGGAATGTCATGTTTTTATATAAATATATAGTTTCATTTTACTGCGTAATTATTAGTCATAGAACAAATATTCATAATGTCAGTTTTACAGTTTAATTAGGTCTATCAGATGCTGCAGTGATATTTCCAATATCTCTAATAGCTTTCGAGAAAATGACGAGGAATGTCATATTTTTATATAAATATTAAGTTTCATTTTACTGCGTAATTATTAGTCATAGAACAAATATTCATAATGAGAGTTGTACAGTTTAATTAGGTGTATCAGATGCTGCAATGATATTTCCAATATCTCTAATAGCTTTCGAGAAAATGAGGAGGAAAGTCATGTTTTTAAATAAATATTAAGTTTCATTTTACTGCGTAATTATTAGCCATAGAAAAAATATTCATAATATCAGTTGTATAGTTTAATTAGGTTTATCAGCTGTTGCAATGATATTTCCAATATCTCTAATAGCTTTCGAGAAAATGAGGAGAGAAGTCATGTTTTTAAATAAATATTAAGTTTCATTTTACTGCGTAATTATTAGTCATAGAACAAATATTCATAATATCAGTGGTACAGTTTAATTAGGTCTATCAGATGCTGCAATTATATTTCTAATATCTCTAATAGCTTTCGAGAAAATGACGAGGAAAATCATGTTTTTATACAAAAATACTGTTTTATTTTACTGCGTAATTATTAGTCATAGAACAAATATTCATAATATCAGTTGTAGAGTAGAATTAGGTGTATCAGATGATGCAATGATATTTCCAATATCTCTAATAGCTTTCGAGAAAACGAGGAAGAAAGTAATTTAAAAAAAAGTAAAATTCAGTATTTATTAGTACTAGTGAAAATATTCATAATGACAGTAGTAGATTTAAATCAGGTCTATCAGATGCTGCAATGATATTTCCCAATATCTCTAATAGCTTTCGAGAAAATGAGGAGGAATATCATGTTTTTATATAAATATATAGTTTCATTTTACTGCGTAATTATTAGTCATAGAACAAATATTCATAATGTCAGTTTTACAGTTTAATTAGGTCTATCAGATGCTGCAGTGATATTTCCAATATCTCTAATAGCTTTCGAGAAAATGAGGAGGAATGTCATGTTTTTATATAAATATTAAGTTTCATTTTACTGCGTAACTATTAGTCATAGAACAAATATTCATAATATCAGTTTTACAGTTTAATTAGGTCTATCAGATGCTGCAGTGATATTTCCAATATCTCTAATACCTTTCGAGAAAAAGAGGACGAAAATCATATTTTTATATAAATATTAAGTTTCATTTTACTGCGTAATTATTAGTCATAGAACAAATATTCATAATGAGAGTTGTACAGTTTAATTAGGTGTATCAGATGCTGCAATGATATTTCCAATATCTCTAATAGCTTTCGAGAAAATGAGGAGGAAAGTCATGTTTTTAAATAAATATTAAGTTTCATTTTACTGCGTAATTATTAGTCATAGAAAAAATATTCATAATATCAGTTGTATAGTTTAATTAGGTTTATCAGCTGTTGCAATGATATTTCCAATATCTCTAATAGCTTTCGAGAAAATGAGGAGAGAAATCATGTTTTTAAATAAATATTAAGTTTCATTTTACTGCGTAATTATTAGTCATAGAACAAATATTCATAATATCAGTGGTACAGTTTAATTAGGTCTATCAGATGCTGCAATTATATTTCTAATATCTCTAATAGCTTTCGAGAAAATGACGAGGAAAATCATGTTTTTATATAAAAATACTGTTTTATTTTACTGCGTAATTATTAGTCATAGAACAAATATTCATAATATCAGTTGTAGAGTAGAATTAGGTGTATCAGATGATGCAATGATATTTCCAATATCTCTAATAGCTTTCGAGAAAACGAGGAAGAAAGTAATTTAAAAAAAAGTAAAATTCAGTATTTATTAGTACTAGTGAAAATATTCATAATGACAGTAGTAGATTTTAATCAGGTCTATCAGATGCTGCAATGATATTTCCAATATCTCTAATAGCTTTCGAGAAAATGAGGAGGAATGTCATGTTTTTATATAAATATATAGTTTCATTTTACTGCGTAATTATTAGTCATAGAACAAATATTCCTAATGTCAGTTTTACAGTTTAATTAGGTCTATCAGATGCTGCAGTGATATTTCCAATATCTCTAATAGCTTTCGAGAAAATGACGAGGAATGTCATGTTTTTATATAAATATATAGTTTCATTTTACTGCGTAACTATTAGTCATAGAACAAATATTCATAATATCAGTTTTACAGTTTAATTAGGTCTATCAGATGCTGCAGTGATATTTCCAATATCTCTAATAGCTTTCGAGAAAAAGAGGACGAAAATCATATTTTTATATAAATATTAAGTTTCATTTTACTGCGTAATTATTAGTCATAGAACAAATATTCATAATGAGAGTTGTACAGTTTAATTAGGTGTATCAGATGCTGCAATGATATTTCCAATATCTCTAATAGCTTTCGAGAAAATGAGGAGGAAAGTCATGTTTTTAAATAAATATTAAGTTTCATTTTACTGCGTAATTATTAGTCATAGAAAAAATATTCATAATATCAGTTGTATAGTTTAATTAGGTTTATCAGCTGTTGCAATGATATTTCCAATATCTCTAATAGCTTTCGAGAAAATGAGGAGGGAAGTCATGTTTTTAAATAAATATTAAGTTTCATTTTACTGCGTAATTATTAGTCATAGAACAAATATTCATAACATCAGTGGTACAGATTAATTAGGTCTATCAGATGCTGCAATTATATTTCTAATATCTCTAATAGCTTTCGAGAAAATGACGAGGAAAATCATGTTTTTATATAAAAATACTGTTTTATTTTACTGCGTAATTATTAGTCATAGAACAAATATTCATAATATCAGTTGTAGAGTAGAATTAGGTGTATCAGATGATGCAATGATATTTCCAATATCTCTAATAGCTTTCGAGAAAACGAGGAAGAAAGTAATTTAAAAAAAAGTAAAATTCAGTATTTATTAGTACTAGTGAAAATATTCATAATGACAGTAGTAGATTTTAATCAGGTCTATCAGATGCTGCAATGATATTTCCAATATCTCTAATAGCTTTCGAGAAAATGAGGAGGAATGTCATGTTTTTATATAAATATATAGTTTCATTTTACTGCGTAATTATTAGTCATAGAACAAATATTCATAATGTCAGTTTTACAGTTTAATTAGGTCTATCAGATGCTGCAGTGATATTTCCAATATCTCTAATAGCTTTCGAGAAAATGAGGAGGAATGTCATGTTTTTATATAAATATTAAGTTTCATTTTACTGCGTAACTATTAGTCATAGAACAAATATTCATAATATCAGTTTTACAGTTTAATTAGGTCTATCAGATGCTGCAGTGATATTTCCAATATCTCTAATAGCTTTCGAGAAAAAGAGGACGAAAATCATATTTTTATATAAATATTAAGTTTCATTTTACTGCGTAATTATTAGTCATAGAACAAATATTCATAATGAGAGTTGTACAGTTTAATTAGGTGTATCAGATGCTGCAATGATATTTCCAATATCTCTAATAGCTTTCGAGAAAATGAGGAGGAAAGTCATGTTTTTAAATAAATATTAAGTTTCATTTTACTGCGTAATTATTAGTCATAGAAAAAATATTCATAATATCAGTTGTATAGTTTAATTAGGTTTATCAGCTGTTGCAATGATATTTCCAATATCTCTAATAGCTTTCGAGAAAATGAGGAGAGAAGTCATGTTTTTAAATAAATATTAAGTTTCATTTTACTGCGTAATTATTAGTCATAGAACAAATATTCATAATATCAGTGGTACAGTTTAATTAGGTCTATCAGATGCTGCAATTATATTTCTAATATCTCTAATAGCTTTCGAGAAAATGACGAGGAAAATCATGTTTTTATATAAAAATACTGTTTTATTTTACTGCGTAATTATTAGTCATAGAACAAATATTCATAATATCAGTTGTAGAGTAGAATTAGGTGTATCAGATGATGCAATGATATTTCCAATATCTCTAATAGCTTTCGAGAAAACGAGGAAGAAAGTAATTTAAAAAAAAGTAAAATTCAGTATTTATTAGTACTAGTGAAAATATTCATAATGACAGTAGTAGATTTTAATCAGGTCTATCAGATGCTGCAATGATATTTCCAATATCTCTAATAGCTTTCGAGAAAATGAGGAGGAATGTCATGTTTTTATATAAATATATAGTTTCATTTTACTGCGTAATTATTAGTCATAGAACAAATATTCATAATGTCAGTTTTACAGTTTAATTAGGTCTATCAGATGCTGCAGTGATATTTCCAATATCTCTAATAGCTTTCGAGAAAATGAGGAGGAATGTCATGTTTTTATATAAATATTAAGTTTCATTTTACTGCGTAACTATTAGTCATAGAACAAATATTCATAATATCAGTTTTACAGTTTAATTAGGTCTATCAGATGCTGCAGTGATATTTCCAATATCTCTAATAGCTTTCGAGAAAAAGAGGACGAAAATCATATTTTTATATAAATATTAAGTTTCATTTTACTGCGTAATTATTAGTCATAGAACAAATATTCATAATGAGAGTTGTACAGTTTAATTAGGTGTATCAGATGCTGCAATGATATTTCCAATATCTCTAATAGCTTTCGAGAAAATGAGGAGGAAAGTCATGTTTTTAAATAAATATTAAGTTTCATTTTACTGCGTAATTATTAGTCATAGAAAAAATATTCATAATATCAGTTGTATAGTTTAATTAGGTTTATCAGCTGTTGCAATGATATTTCCAATATCTCTAATAGCTTTCGAGAAAATGAGGAGAGAAGTCATGTTTTTAAATAAATATTAAGTTTCATTTTACTGCGTAATTATTAGTCATAGAACAAATATTCATAATATCAGTGGTACAGTTTAATTAGGTCTATCAGATGCTGCAATTATATTTCTAATATCTCTAATAGCTTTCGAGAAAATGACGAGGAAAATCATGTTTTTATATAAAAATACTGTTTTATTTTACTGCGTAATTATTAGTCATAGAACAAATATTCATAATATCAGTTGTAGAGTAGAATTAGGTGTATCAGATGATGCAATGATATTTCCAATATCTCTAATAGCTTTCGAGAAAACGAGGAAGAAAGTAATTTAAAAAAAAGTAAAATTCAGTATTTATTAGTACTAGTGAAAATATTCATAATGACAGTAGTAGATTTTAATCAGGTCTATCAGATGCTGCAATGATATTTCCAATATCTCTAATAGCTTTCGAGAAAATGAGGAGGAATGTCATGTTTTTATATAAATATATAGTTTCATTTTACTGCGTAATTATTAGTCATAGAACAAATATTCATAATGTCAGTTTTACAGTTTAATTAGGTCTATCAGATGCTGCAGTGATATTTCCAATATCTCTAATAGCTTTCGAGAAAATGAGGAGGAATGTCATGTTTTTATATAAATATTAAGTTTCATTTTACTGCGTAACTATTAGTCATAGAACAAATATTCATAATATCAGTTTTACAGTTTAATTAGGTCTATCAGATGCTGCAGTGATATTTCCAATATCTCTAATAGCTTTCGAGAAAAAGAGGACGAAAATCATATTTTTATATAAATATTAAGTTTCATTTTACTGCGTAATTATTAGTCATAGAACAAATATTCATAATGAGAGTTGTACAGTTTAATTAGGTGTATCAGATGCTGCAATGATATTTCCAATATCTCTAATAGCTTTCGAGAAAATGAGGAGGAAAGTCATGTTTTTAAATAAATATTAAGTTTCATTTTACTGCGTAATTATTAGTCATAGAAAAAATATTCATAATATCAGTTGTATAGTTTAATTAGGTTTATCAGCTGTTGCAATGATATTTCCAATATCTCTAATAGCTTTCGAGAAAATGAGGAGAGAAGTCATGTTTTTAAATAAATATTAAGTTTCATTTTACTGCGTAATTATTAGTCATAGAACAAATATTCATAATATCAGTGGTACAGTTTAATTAGGTCTATCAGATGCTGCAATTATATTTCTAATATCTCTAATAGCTTTCGAGAAAATGACGAGGAAAATCATGTTTTTATATAAAAATACTGTTTTATTTTACTGCGTAATTATTAGTCATAGAACAAATATTCATAATATCAGTTGTAGAGTAGAATTAGGTGTATCAGATGATGCAATGATATTTCCAATATCTCTAATAGCTTTCGAGAAAACGAGGAAGAAAGTAATTTAAAAAAAAGTAAAATTCAGTATTTATTAGTACTAGTGAAAATATTCATAATGACAGTAGTAGATTTTAATCAGGTCTATCAGATGCTGCAATGATATTTCCAATATCTCTAATAGCTTTCGAGAAAATGAGGAGGAATGTCATGTTTTTATATAAATATATAGTTTCATTTTACTGCGTAATTATTAGTCATAGAACAAATATTCATAATGTCAGTTTTACAGTTTAATTAGGTCTATCAGATGCTGCAGTGATATTTCCAATATCTCTAATAGCTTTCGAGAAAATGACGAGGAATGTCATGTTTTTATATAAATATTAAGTTTCATTTTACTGCGTAACTATTAGTCATAGAACAAATATTCATAATATCAGTTTTACAGTTTAATTAGGTCTATCAGATGCTGCAGTGATATTTCCAATATCTCTAATAGCTTTCGAGAAAAAGAGGACGAAAATCATATTTTTATATAAATATTAAGTTTCATTTTACTGCGTAATTATTAGTCATAGAACAAATATTCATAATGAGAGTTGTACAGTTTAATTAGGTGTATCAGATGCTGCAATGATATTTCCAATATCTCTAATAGCTTTCGAGAAAATGAGGAGGAAAGTCATGTTTTTAAATAAATATTAAGTTTCATTTTACTGCGTAATTATTAGTCATAGAAAAAATATTCATAATATCAGTTGTATAGTTTAATTAGGTTTATCAGCTGTTGCAATGATATTTCCAATATCTCTAATAGCTTTCGAGAAAATGAGGAGAGAAGTCATGTTTTTAAATAAATATTAAGTTTCATTTTACTGCGTAATTATTAGTCATAGAACAAATATTCATAATATCAGTGGTACAGTTTAATTAGGTCTATCAGATGCTGCAATTATATTTCTAATATCTCTAATAGCTTTCGAGAAAATGACGAGGAAAATCATGTTTTTATATAAAAATACTGTTTTATTTTACTGCGTAATTATTAGTCATAGAACAAATATTCATAATATCAGTTGTAGAGTAGAATTAGGTGTATCAGATGATGCAATGATATTTCCAATATCTCTAATAGCTTTCGAGAAAACGAGGAAGAAAGTAATTTAAAAAAAAGTAAAATTCAGTATTTATTAGTACTAGTGAAAATATTCATAATGACAGTAGTAGATTTTAATCAGGTCTATCAGATGCTGCAATGATATTTCCAATATCTCTAATAGCTTTCGAGAAAATGAGGAGGAATGTCATGTTTTTATATAAATATATAGTTTCATTTTACTGCGTAATTATTAGTCATAGAACAAATATTCATAATGTCAGTTTTACAGTTTAATTAGGTCTATCAGATGCTGCAGTGATATTTCCAATATCTCTAATAGCTTTCGAGAAAATGACGAGGAATGTCATGTTTTTATATAAATATTAAGTTTCATTTTACTGCGTAACTATTAGTCATAGAACAAATATTCATAATATCAGTTTTACAGTTTAATTAGGTCTATCAGATGCTGCAGTGATATTTCCAATATCTCTAATAGCTTTCGAGAAAAAGAGGACGAAAATCATATTTTTATATAAATATTAAGTTTCATTTTACTGCGTAATTATTAGTCATAGAACAAATATTCATAATGAGAGTTGTACAGTTTAATTAGGTGTATCAGATGCTGCAATGATATTTCCAATATCTCTAATAGCTTTCGAGAAAATGAGGAGGAAAGTCATGTTTTTAAATAAATATTAAGTTTCATTTTACTGCGTAATTATTAGTCATAGAAAAAATATTCATAATATCAGTTGTATAGTTTAATTAGGTTTATCAGCTGTTGCAATGATATTTCCAATATCTCTAATAGCTTTCGAGAAAATGAGGAGAGAAGTCATGTTTTTAAATAAATATTAAGTTTCATTTTACTGCGTAATTATTAGTCATAGAACAAATATTCATAATATCAGTGGTACAGTTTAATTAGGTCTATCAGATGCTGCAATTATATTTCTAATATCTCTAATAGCTTTCGAGAAAATGACGAGGAAAATCATGTTTTTATATAAAAATACTGTTTTATTTTACTGCGTAATTATTAGTCATAGAACAAATATTCATAATATCAGTTGTAGAGTAGAATTAGGTGTATCAGATGATGCAATGATATTTCCAATATCTCTAATAGCTTTCGAGAAAACGAGGAAGAAAGTAATTTAAAAAAAAGTAAAATTCAGTATTTATTAGTACTAGTGAAAATATTCATAATGACAGTAGTAGATTTTAATCAGGTCTATCAGATGCTGCAATGATATTTCCAATATCTCTAATAGCTTTCGAGAAAATGAGGAGGAATGTCATGTTTTTATATAAATATATAGTTTCATTTTACTGCGTAATTATTAGTCATAGAACAAATATTCATAATGTCAGTTTTACAGTTTAATTAGGTCTATCAGATGCTGCAGTGATATTTCCAATATCTCTAATAGCTTTCGAGAAAATGACGAGGAATGTCATGTTTTTATATAAATATTAAGTTTCATTTTACTGCGTAACTATTAGTCATAGAACAAATATTCATAATATCAGTTTTACAGTTTAATTAGGTCTATCAGATGCTGCAGTGATATTTCCAATATCTCTAATAGCTTTCGAGAAAAAGAGGACGAAAATCATATTTTTATATAAATATTAAGTTTCATTTTACTGCGTAATTATTAGTCATAGAACAAATATTCATAATGAGAGTTGTACAGTTTAATTAGGTGTATCAGATGCTGCAATGATATTTCCAATATCTCTAATAGCTTTCGAGAAAATGAGGAGGAAAGTCATGTTTTTAAATAAATATTAAGTTTCATTTTACTGCGTAATTATTAGTCATAGAAAAAATATTCATAATATCAGTTGTATAGTTTAATTAGGTTTATCAGCTGTTGCAATGATATTTCCAATATCTCTAATAGCTTTCGAGAAAATGAGGAGAGAAGTCATGTTTTTAAATAAATATTAAGTTTCATTTTACTGCGTAATTATTAGTCATAGAACAAATATTCATAATATCAGTGGTACAGTTTAATTAGGTCTATCAGATGCTGCAATTATATTTCTAATATCTCTAATAGCTTTCGAGAAAATGACGAGGAAAATCATGTTTTTATATAAAAATACTGTTTTATTTTACTGCGTAATTATTAGTCATAGAACAAATATTCATAATATCAGTTGTAGAGTAGAATTAGGTGTATCAGATGATGCAATGATATTTCCAATATCTCTAATAGCTTTCGAGAAAACGAGGAAGAAAGTAATTTAAAAAAAAGTAAAATTCAGTATTTATTAGTACTAGTGAAAATATTCATAATGACAGTAGTAGATTTTAATCAGGTCTATCAGATGCTGCAATGATATTTCCAATATCTCTAATAGCTTTCGAGAAAATGAGGAGGAATGTCATGTTTTTATATAAATATATAGTTTCATTTTACTGCGTAATTATTAGTCATAGAACAAATATTCATAATGTCAGTTTTACAGTTTAATTAGGTCTATCAGATGCTGCAGTGATATTTCCAATATCTCTAATAGCTTTCGAGAAAATGACGAGGAATGTCATGTTTTTATATAAATATTAAGTTTCATTTTACTGCGTAACTATTAGTCATAGAACAAATATTCATAATATCAGTTTTACAGTTTAATTAGGTCTATCAGATGCTGCAGTGATATTTCCAATATCTCTAATAGCTTTCGAGAAAAAGAGGACGAAAATCATATTTTTATATAAATATTAAGTTTCATTTTACTGCGTAATTATTAGTCATAGAACAAATATTCATAATGAGAGTTGTACAGTTTAATTAGGTGTATCAGATGCTGCAATGATATTTCCAATATCTCTAATAGCTTTCGAGAAAATGAGGAGGAAAGTCATGTTTTTAAATAAATATTAAGTTTCATTTTACTGCGTAATTATTAGTCATAGAAAAAATATTCATAATATCAGTTGTATAGTTTAATTAGGTTTATCAGCTGTTGCAATGATATTTCCAATATCTCTAATAGCTTTCGAGAAAATGAGGAGAGAAGTCATGTTTTTAAATAAATATTAAGTTTCATTTTACTGCGTAATTATTAGTCATAGAACAAATATTCATAATATCAGTGGTACAGTTTAATTAGGTCTATCAGATGCTGCAATTATATTTCTAATATCTCTAATAGCTTTCGAGAAAATGACGAGGAAAATCATGTTTTTATATAAAAATACTGTTTTATTTTACTGCGTAATTATTAGTCATAGAACAAATATTCATAATATCAGTTGTAGAGTAGAATTAGGTGTATCAGATGATGCAATGATATTTCCAATATCTCTAATAGCTTTCGAGAAAACGAGGAAGAAAGTAATTTAAAAAAAAGTAAAATTCAGTATTTATTAGTACTAGTGAAAATATTCATAATGACAGTAGTAGATTTTAATCAGGTCTATCAGATGCTGCAATGATATTTCCAATATCTCTAATAGCTTTCGAGAAAATGAGGAGGAATGTCATGTTTTTATATAAATATATAGTTTCATTTTACTGCGTAATTATTAGTCATAGAACAAATATTCATAATGTCAGTTTTACAGTTTAATTAGGTCTATCAGATGCTGCAGTGATATTTCCAATATCTCTAATAGCTTTCGAGAAAATGAGGAGGAATGTCATGTTTTTATATAAATATTAAGTTTCATTTTACTGCGTAACTATTAGTCATAGAACAAATATTCATAATATCAGTTTTACAGTTTAATTAGGTCTATCAGATGCTGCAGTGATATTTCCAATATCTCTAATAGCTTTCGAGAAAAAGAGGACGAAAATCATATTTTTATATAAATATTAAGTTTCATTTTACTGCGTAATTATTAGTCATAGAACAAATATTCATAATGAGAGTTGTACAGTTTAATTAGGTGTATCAGATGCTGCAATGATATTTCCAATATCTCTAATAGCTTTCGAGAAAATGAGGAGGAAAGTCATGTTTTTAAATAAATATTAAGTTTCATTTTACTGCGTAATTATTAGTCATAGAAAAAATATTCATAATATCAGTTGTATAGTTTAATTAGGTTTATCAGCTGTTGCAATGATATTTCCAATATCTCTAATAGCTTTCGAGAAAATGAGGAGAGAAGTCATGTTTTTAAATAAATATTAAGTTTCATTTTACTGCGTAATTATTAGTCATAGAACAAATATTCATAATATCAGTGGTACAGTTTAATTAGGTCTATCAGATGCTGCAATTATATTTCTAATATCTCTAATAGCTTTCGAGAAAATGACGAGGAAAATCATGTTTTTATATAAAAATACTGTTTTATTTTACTGCGTAATTATTAGTCATAGAACAAATATTCATAATATCAGTTGTAGAGTAGAATTAGGTGTATCAGATGATGCAATGATATTTCCAATATCTCTAATAGCTTTCGAGAAAACGAGGAAGAAAGTAATTTAAAAAAAAGTAAAATTCAGTATTTATTAGTACTAGTGAAAATATTCATAATGACAGTAGTAGATTTTAATCAGGTCTATCAGATGCTGCAATGATATTTCCAATATCTCTAATAGCTTTCGAGAAAATGAGGAGGAATGTCATGTTTTTATATAAATATATAGTTTCATTTTACTGCGTAATTATTAGTCATAGAACAAATATTCATAATGTCAGTTTTACAGTTTAATTAGGTCTATCAGATGCTGCAGTGATATTTCCAATATCTCTAATAGCTTTCGAGAAAATGACGAGGAATGTCATGTTTTTATATAAATATTAAGTTTCATTTTACTGCGTAACTATTAGTCATAGAACAAATATTCATAATATCAGTTTTACAGTTTAATTAGGTCTATCAGATGCTGCAGTGATATTTCCAATATCTCTAATAGCTTTCGAGAAAAAGAGGACGAAAATCATATTTTTATATAAATATTAAGTTTCATTTTACTGCGTAATTATTAGTCATAGAACAAATATTCATAATGAGAGTTGTACAGTTTAATTAGGTGTATCAGATGCTGCAATGATATTTCCAATATCTCTAATAGCTTTCGAGAAAATGAGGAGGAAAGTCATGTTTTTAAATAAATATTAAGTTTCATTTTACTGCGTAATTATTAGTCATAGAAAAAATATTCATAATATCAGTTGTATAGTTTAATTAGGTTTATCAGCTGTTGCAATGATATTTCCAATATCTCTAATAGCTTTCGAGAAAATGAGGAGAGAAGTCATGTTTTTAAATAAATATTAAGTTTCATTTTACTGCGTAATTATTAGTCATAGAACAAATATTCATAATATCAGTGGTACAGTTTAATTAGGTCTATCAGATGCTGCAATTATATTTCTAATATCTCTAATAGCTTTCGAGAAAATGACGAGGAAAATCATGTTTTTATATAAAAATACTGTTTTATTTTACTGCGTAATTATTAGTCATAGAACAAATATTCATAATATCAGTTGTAGAGTAGAATTAGGTGTATCAGATGATGCAATGATATTTCCAATATCTCTAATAGCTTTCGAGAAAACGAGGAAGAAAGTAATTTAAAAAAAAGTAAAATTCAGTATTTATTAGTACTAGTGAAAATATTCATAATGACAGTAGTAGATTTTAATCAGGTCTATCAGATGCTGCAATGATATTTCCAATATCTCTAATAGCTTTCGAGAAAATGAGGAGGAATGTCATGTTTTTATATAAATATATAGTTTCATTTTACTGCGTAATTATTAGTCATAGAACAAATATTCATAATGTCAGTTTTACAGTTTAATTAGGTCTATCAGATGCTGCAGTGATATTTCCAATATCTCTAATAGCTTTCGAGAAAATGACGAGGAATGTCATGTTTTTATATAAATATTAAGTTTCATTTTACTGCGTAACTATTAGTCATAGAACAAATATTCATAATATCAGTTTTACAGTTTAATTAGGTCTATCAGATGCTGCAGTGATATTTCCAATATCTCTAATAGCTTTCGAGAAAAAGAGGACGAAAATCATATTTTTATATAAATATTAAGTTTCATTTTACTGCGTAATTATTAGTCATAGAACAAATATTCATAATGAGAGTTGTACAGTTTAATTAGGTGTATCAGATGCTGCAATGATATTTCCAATATCTCTAATAGCTTTCGAGAAAATGAGGAGGAAAGTCATGTTTTTAAATAAATATTAAGTTTCATTTTACTGCGTAATTATTAGTCATAGAAAAAATATTCATAATATCAGTTGTATAGTTTAATTAGGTTTATCAGCTGTTGCAATGATATTTCCAATATCTCTAATAGCTTTCGAGAAAATGAGGAGAGAAGTCATGTTTTTAAATAAATATTAAGTTTCATTTTACTGCGTAATTATTAGTCATAGAACAAATATTCATAATATCAGTGGTACAGTTTAATTAGGTCTATCAGATGCTGCAATTATATTTCTAATATCTCTAATAGCTTTCGAGAAAATGACGAGGAAAATCATGTTTTTATATAAAAATACTGTTTTATTTTACTGCGTAATTATTAGTCATAGAACAAATATTCATAATATCAGTTGTAGAGTAGAATTAGGTGTATCAGATGATGCAATGATATTTCCAATATCTCTAATAGCTTTCGAGAAAACGAGGAAGAAAGTAATTTAAAAAAAAGTAAAATTCAGTATTTATTAGTACTAGTGAAAATATTCATAATGACAGTAGTAGATTTTAATCAGGTCTATCAGATGCTGCAATGATATTTCCAATATCTCTAATAGCTTTCGAGAAAATGAGGAGGAATGTCATGTTTTTATATAAATATATAGTTTCATTTTACTGCGTAATTATTAGTCATAGAACAAATATTCATAATGTCAGTTTTACAGTTTAATTAGGTCTATCAGATGCTGCAGTGATATTTCCAATATCTCTAATAGCTTTCGAGAAAATGAGGAGGAATGTCATGTTTTTATATAAATATTAAGTTTCATTTTACTGCGTAACTATTAGTCATAGAACAAATATTCATAATATCAGTTTTACAGTTTAATTAGGTCTATCAGATGCTGCAATGATATTTCCAATATCTCTAATAGCTTTCGAGAAAATGAGGACGAAAAGTCATGTTTTTATATAAATATTAAGTTTCATTTTACTGCGTAATTATTAGTCATAGAACAAATATTCATAATGACAGTTGTACAGTTTAATTAGGTGTATCAGATGCTGCAATGATATTTCCAATATCTCTAATAGCTTTCGAGAAAATGAGGAGGAAAGTCATGTTTTTAAATAAATATTAAGTTTCATTTTACTGCGTAATTATTAGTCATAGAAAAAATATTCATAATATCAGTTGTATAGTTTAATTAGGTTTATCAGCTGTTGCAATGATATTTCCAATATCTCTAATAGCTTTCGAGAAAATGAGGAGAGAAGTCATGTTTTTAAATAAATATTAAGTTTCATTTTACTGCGTAATTATTAGTCATAGAACAAATATTCATAATATCAGTGGTACAGTTTAATTAGGTCTATCAGATGCTGCAATTATATTTCTAATATCTCTAATAGCTTTCGAGAAAATGACGAGGAAAATCATGTTTTTATATAAAAATACTGTTTTATTTTACTGCGTAATTATTAGTCATAGAACAAATATTCATAATATCAGTTGTACAGTTGAATTAGGTGTATCAGATGATGCAATGATATTTCCAATATCTCTAATAGCTTTCGAGAAAACGAGGAAGAAAGTAATTTAAAAAAAAGTAAAATTCAGTATTTATTAGTACTAGTGAAAATATTCATAATGACAGTAGTAGATTTTAATCAGGTCTATCAGATGCTGCAATGATATTTCCAATATCTCTAATAGCTTTCGAGAAAATGAGGAGGAATGTCATGTTTTTATATAAATATATAGTTTCATTTTACTGCGTAATTATTAGTCATAGAACAAATATTCATAATGTCAGTTTTACAGTTTAATTAGGTCTATCAGATGCTGCAGTGATATTTCCAATATCTCTAATAGCTTTCGAGAAAATGAGGAGGAAAGTCATGTTTTTATATAAATATTAAGTTTCATTTTACTGCGTAATTATTAGTCATAGAACAAATATTCATAATATCAGTTGTACAGTTTAATTAGGTCTATCAGATGCTGCAATGATATTTCCAATATCTCTAATAGCTTTCGAGAAAATGAGGACGAAAGTCATGTTTTTATATAAATATTAAGTTTCATTTTACTGCGTAATTATTAGTCATAGAACAAATATTCATAATGACAGTTGTACAGTTTTAATTAGGTGTATCAGATGCTGCAATGATATTTCCAATATCTCTAATAGCTTTCGAGAAAATGAGGAGGAAAGTCATGTTTTTAAATAAATATTAAGTTTCATTTTACTGCGTAATTATTAGTCATAGAAAAATATTCATAATATCAGTTGTATAGTTTAATTAGGTTATCAGCTGTTGCAATGATATTTCCAATATCTCTAATAGCTTTCGAGAAAATGAGGAGGAGAAGTCATGTTTTTAAATAAATATTAAGTTTCATTTTACTGCGTAATTATTAGTCATAGAACAAATATTCATAATATCAGTGGTACAG
>JAPQNM010000048.1:13919684-13922184 GCA_029783475.1 Metacarcinus magister
GGAGGAGGAGGAGGAGGAGGAGGAGGAGGAGGAGGAGGAGAGGAAGAAGAGGAGTATAATTACCTGATGCGCTGAAAAAGGAGTGACAAGATTGCATTTTTTCTTTTTCTAATTCAGTTCAACAATAAAAACAAAAATATGATGATGATGATGATGATGATGATGATGATGATGATGATGATGATGATGATGATGATGATGATGATGATGATGATGATGATGATGATGATATTGAAAAGAAGGAAGAATGAAGACAAAAAAAATAAACCTGCTGAACTTCCACACAGTATATACTAATCATACATATATATATATACATAGGTACTACATTTTATTGATTAATTTGTCTTCATTGAACTAATTCATTCAT
Organism: Metacarcinus magister; assembly: GCA_029783475.1. NCBI lineage: Eukaryota > Metazoa > Arthropoda > Malacostraca > Decapoda > Cancridae > Metacarcinus > Metacarcinus magister. Next base: position 13,920,055 of record JAPQNM010000048.1, read on the forward strand.
CACAACTTAAATATATTCCCCGCCCATGCACACACAAAAGCAGAAACAAACTAAGAAGAGCAGAAACAAGCTAAAACCACGAATATTGTCCTTGTTTTCATTTTTTTTCTCGTTTTCTGAGGCATATCAAGTTTCAGTGCAAGACGGTACTAAGCCATGTTTACCTCTCATGCCTTTTTACCCTCCTTTACGACAAGACAGAGACGTGTATGCCAAATCCTCACGTTTCGGGGACAATAAATAGACTGCCTTGGAGGGGTGGGGGCTGGGGGGGGGGCCGGGCGAGAGTCAGGACGGGGGGGGGGAGGGGGCGGCGTCCCTGCACCCACCAACTACCCAATACCTTGCCTGTTAATGTTATGAGTATGTAAGTGACTAAGTGACTGACTGACTGACTGACTGACTGACTGACTGACTGACTGACTGACTGACTGACTGACTGACTGACTGATTGAATGAATGACTAAATAGGTAACTAATCTAATAATAAAAAAAACTAACTGAATACATAACTAACTCAATAACTAACAAACTAAATTACTGACTGACTAACTGACTGAGTGACTGACTGACTGACTGATTGAATGAGTAAAACACCCTCATTCCATATCCTGTTTTTTTTCCTCTGTGGTCATCGTGACGACACACTCCGCTATGACAGGTCACATTTTGCGTCACATTTTGTTAGATTTGTGGCGACCAGCTGTGTGTTACGACCTCAAGAGGAGGAGGAGGAGGAGGAGGAGGAGGAGGAGGAGGAGGATATGTAACAAAGAGATAATATGCATAAGAAGGAAGAATTGTTAAAAAAGATAAAAATTTGCAATTGAAAAGGAAGGGTGGAGAGAGAGAGAGAGAGAGAGAGAGAGAGAGAGAGAGAGAGAGAGAGAGAGAGAGAGAGAGAGAGAGAGAGAGAGAGAGAGAGAGAGAGAGAGAGAGAGAGAGAGAGAATGAGAAATGCAACGAGGGCAGATACGGGGTGAGGGGAAAGAAAGAAGAAAAATAGGAGGGAGGGAGAAAGGAAGGGAGAGAGGAGGGAAGGAGGGAGGGAGGTAGGGAAGAGAGGGAGGAAAGGGAGGTAATGGTCATTCTATTCATGTGTTGACTCAAGTATAAACACACGAACCAATTTTCAAACTCTGGCATATTTTTGAGAGAGAGAGAGAGAGAGAGAGAGAGAGAGAGAGAGAGAGAGAGAGAGAGAGAGAGAGAGAGAGAGAGAGAGAGAGAGAGAGAGAGAGAGAGAGAAAATCGGCTTTTCCTTCATATCTCCCTAGTGTCAGGATAGGTTCTCTCTCTCTCTCTCTCTCTCTCTCTCTCTCTCTCTCTCTCTCTCTCTCTCTCTCTCTCTCTCTCTCTCTCTCTCTCTCTCTCTCTCGCTCTCATTTTCTATAAATACACTTATCTTCCCACTTCTCTCTTCCTTTCTTCCTCTTCCTCCTTCCTCCTTTATTCCTTATCTGTTTCTCTTCCTTCCTTCCCTTTTTTCCTTCTTCCACCTTAATTATTTTTTTTTTGTCTCCTTTCTTTCCTTCATTTTCATCATTCTTTACCTATATTATTTTTTTTCCTGCCCCATTTTTTATCATTCTTTTTCTTCTTTTTCATTCCTTGCTCTTTCTCTCTAAGTCTATCTTCCTAATTTTCCTGTACTACCCTTCTTTTATCACCCCCGAAAACACACACACAACACACACACACACACACACACACACACAGAGCTTCCCACGATCACATTATAATACGAAAACTGCCCCTTTCTTTGACAAAAAATAGCTGGTCCTTCCCTTCCCTTCCATCTATGAATAAGGGAGGGAGAGTGGCAGGGAGGGAGAGGGAGGGAGGGAGGGAGGGAGGGAGGGAGGCAGGGAGGGAGGGAGGGAGGGAGGGAGGGAGGAAAGGGAGGGAGAGAATGCAAAGGGACAATGATAGGAATAAAGATGTTTGAATAGAAAGTGAGACTAGTGAAAAAAATAAGAATGATTTGTGATAAGGAAACAGAGTGAGTGAATGAGGAAGAGAAGAAGGAATAAGTGAATAAAAAGATGAGAGAGAGAGAGAGAGAGAGAGAGAGAGAGAGAGAGAGAGAGAGAGAGAGAGAGAGAGAGAGAGAGAGAGAGAGAGAGAGAG
>JAPQNM010000048.1:13924684-13927184 GCA_029783475.1 Metacarcinus magister
CATTATTTATTTTTATCATCATTATTTATTTTTATCATCATTATTTATTTTTATCATTAATATTTATTTTTATCATTAATATTTATTTTTTATCATTAATATTTATTTTTATCATTAATATTTATTTTTATCATTATTATTTATTTTTATCATTAATATTTATTTTATCATTAATATTTATTTTTATTATTATTATTTATTTTTATCATTAATATTTATTTTTATCATTAATATTTATTTTTATCATTAATATTTATTTTTATCATTAATATTTATTTTTATCATTATTATTTATTTTTATCATTATTATTTATTTTTATCATTAATATTTATTTTTATCATTAATATTTATTTTTATCATTAATAAGAAAAATTTGAATAAAATCATAATTTTTTTTAAATCTATAAATCGAACACTTAGAAAAGACCTCGGCAGTGTAAGGGTTAATACTGGCAATAAGTTATGTTTAACCTGCCATTACCACCGAAACGAAGGATGCGAGGGAATTTCATTGAAATGTTCAAGATAATCAAAGGATTCGATAATATCAATACATAAGATTACATTACTTTTGATTGATCAAATATAACAAGAAGACTTCATTCTTTTAAGATTACTGGTAAAAGATTCACATCAAACAAAGCCAAGCACTTCTTTTTCAATCGGATCGTTAACGTTTGGAACTCCCTGCCCGCCAATGTCGTCGACAGTAAAACAATTACTACGTTCAAAAATAGACTTGACAAATATTTAGAAGCCAATCCACAACTAAAATACTATCCGTTAACGTAGCAAACTTTGAGTAAGTTCATCCTGATGTACCTAACTTACGAAATGTCGATTCAAAAGACGTCGCTAGTGGCCTGACATCGCTTGCCAGGAAGTAGTGGTAACAGTAGTGGTAGTGACAGTAGTGACAGTCTGGTCTTGGTTGGCCTTCCTTTCCCTGCCAGCCATGGCTGGGGAGAGAAGCCTTCACCCTTACTATCCTGTATCCTTCACTCTAGAGTAGATAGTGTAGTCTCACAAACAGCCTCGTAAGGGCCAGCAGGCCTGTTGTTGTTTGTTCTTCCTATATGTGTCCTCCTACTCCTCCTCTTCCTGTTACTCTTCTGGCACTGGCATCTTTGTAACTTTCTGTATGCGATTTATAATTTTTTTTCTTCTTTATTTACTTAATTTGTACAGTCTTTTTTTTTTCTTTGTCTTCTTCGTCTTCTTTATTGCTGTGATGTTTTAAATCAATCAATCAATCAATCTTCTTTCTCCTCCTCCTCCTCTTCTTTTTCTTCTCAAGCTTCCCAATATACATCTCCCTCCTTTCCTCTTTGTCCACCATTTCCTCTCTCCCTCCTTCATCCTCCTCTTCCTCCTCCTCCTCCTCCTCCTCCTCCTCCTCTTCCTCCTCCTCTTCCTCCTCCTCCTCCTCCTCTTCCTCCTCCTCCTCCCGCCGCTACAATCATCAGGTCCTCAACAGGTCAGCTCAGGTAAACAAACCCTTTCTTCCCTCTTTCCACCCAGTCAATCTCCCCCCTTCCTCCTCCTCCTCCTCCTCCTCCTCCTCCTTCTCCTCCTCTTCTTCTTCCCCTTTGGTCCTCCCTCCTTAAAGCGGATTTTTTTCTGTTTCTTTTTCTTTTCTTTTATTCTCTTTTCTTTCAATTTTTTTCCAAACTCCTTGATACGTTTTCTTGTGTTCTTGCATTTCTCTCTCTCTCTCTCTCTCTCTCTCTCTCTCTCTCTCTCTCTCTCTCTCTCTCTCTCTCTCTCTCTCTCTCTCTCTCTCTCTCTCTCTCTCTCTCTCTCTCTTTCTCATATCCTCACTAACATACATTAACATCTTTATTCTCAGAAGTAAAAACGAAAAATCAATAAATAATAAAAAAAACGAACATACAACATAACAAAGAAAAACAATACAATGAAAAAAGTAAATAAACACAAAATAATGAAAGAACAAGGAGGAGGAGGAGGAGGAGGAGGAGGAGGAGGAGGAGGAGAACACTGCAGCCATATTTGAAACAAGGACAAGCAGTAATTTGGTCAAGGATCCACATTTGAGGGAGATTTCTGTTCATGGTGCCAGAAAATGTTGCAAAGAGAGAGAGATCTTGGGTACGAGAACTGTGGTGACTTTTGTGCTGCCAGGCGTATGATGTCAGTAAGAATGAACACAGAAGGCAAGGGGAATGGAGGGAAAGAAAGGTTGAGACACACACACACACACACACACACACACACACACACACACACACACACACACACACACACACAGTCACAAAACAAGGGAGGCCACCTAATAATGTAAGTCTAACAGGTTCATAGTATCTAATAGGCTCTGATACTCTCCTTGTCATACTTGATCCTTAATAAATGCCTGTTTGCATGGGTTCTGAGAGCATTAACAATCCCCCATTTATAGTAATCCAATCATTAGTCAACCTTTACCCTCCCCCCCCCCCATCACCCTCCCCATCCCTTGCCTCTTCCCTTTCAATATTT
>JAPQNM010000048.1:13947804-13975304 GCA_029783475.1 Metacarcinus magister
GAGGAAAATTAGAACTCAAAAGAATAATAATAAAAAATAGAGATAGGAGCAGGAGGAGGAGGAGGAGGAGGAGGAGGAGGAGGAGGAGGAGGAGGAGGAAGCATCAAGAAAACCAGAAAACACTTGGTAGGTTCAGGAAAACAGTCTCATATTTCCTCATTTTCCTCCTTCTCTCCTTCATTTTCCTCCTCCTCTCCCTCATTTTCCTCCTCCTCTCCCTCCACCCTTCTCTCCGATGAGCCGTGGCGAGTCAGGGTGCATCTTGGAGGGAAGGAAGGAAGGGAGGGGGGGAGGGGATGGAGGCAGTCTTCCAGCATAACAAAAGGGAGAGGGGAAGGTGAGGGGAAAAGAGAAGAGGGGAGTTGCAGTGTGTTAGGGAGTGTTTATATATTTATTTATTTATTTATTTATTTATTTGTTTATTTTTTTTATTTATCTATTTATTTTTAAGAAAGTACAGGTGAAGTAATTAGTGTTTAAGGTTTATTATTCAAACTTTCACTTACTGTCTTGCATTCTGTGTGTTGAAAGTTAGCTTGCTTTGTGTTGTTTTTTTTTAACTTCAACACTAAGCTTCATCTAACACATCACGGTGCCTAAGAGAGTATCCTAATTCGTTGTTTGAAAAATTTTGCCGCTGACTGAAGTAAGACCAGCAACATTTACAAGTGTTTTTATATAGTTAGTATAGTCACCCAGCATCTCTCACCACGTTGAAATTATGAAAGTGAAAACATACACCTCATGAACTGTTAATATTAATGATACTGATGGTACATTCTTTTCCAATATTAGTTTCTTTATATAACAGAGTATAGATAATATAGATTCTGATAAATTAGATGGGAAAAAAATGAGAGAAAAAAATTGTAAGGTGGCTACAGTATTTGCGTATAAACTCTTCACGAACTTTTCTTTCTGACGATGCAACAACAAATAAAACTAAGTTGCGTATTGCATTATCTAATTGAAAAATAAGTTACGATACTACTTACTATAAAACGACTTACCACAGGAAACAGAAGCAAGTCGTAGAGGAGGCTCCTAGTAATAAAGATTGAAAAGCAGGCATAGAACATTGAATAAGAGATAAGATAAAGGCACCTTAGCTGATGGAAACGAAGACGGAGTAGAAAACGCATGCATAAAAAAAGCGGCAACAGTTTATTGTGAGAGGAAAAAACAAGAAAAAGAAGAGGATCAAGGAGGCATTATCGCACGTCTGGCAGTGGGTGATGGCAATATAATCCTCTTTAAGGGGTTTCGATAGGATGTGCAGCTCCTGGCGCCGACTGTCTCAACCAATCTTCTTCGAGTTCAGACCGCGTTACTGAGATCCTTTGTTGGTCCGATCGGATTCCTTTGTTGGTCACTGGAGATTAAGGATTCTACTCTTCGCTTCGGTGTTTTGTTTTGTTTTGTTTTGTTTGTCATTTGTTTTTAGTTTTTAACTTTTACTGTATCGCTAACTTTATTTTCATGACAATGTCACTATTTTTTTATTGTTATTATTATTATTATTATTATTATTATTATTATTATTATTATTATTGTTGTTGTTATTATTATCATTATTATTAATATTATTAATATTATTATTATATGTTAAACTAAGTTTTCATTCGTGGAAGCTTGATATAGAAACATAATTTCACAATACGCAAAAACTATTAATTTCCTCTATCTATTTGACTTTTTTTTTCTCTCTCTCCATCTTGTCTTTATCTATCTTTGTCTGTTTCACCCTCTCCTGTTTAATCTCTATCCATTACTCTCATCATCTCACTCCTCGTCCTTCTAATCATCCCTCCTCCTCCTCCTCCTCCTCTTCTCGAAGTGACCAGTGCAGCGGGTGATGACGAAATTGGATGACCTAATTGGCCTTCACGAGAGGAGACGAAGGGCGTAATTGGTCAGCAGAGTAGGAGGAGGAGGAGGAGGAGGAGGGTGGGGGCGTGAGGAAGGTGGCACAGGAAGGGGACAAGGGATCGATCTTCTCTTGGTGGCGGTCACTTGGTTCCCGCGGGTAGAGAGGACACACCATTGTCTGTGTGTCGTCCCCCTTGCGGCCTGTTTTGAATATTCGTGACGAAGTGGTCGTGGGATTTATTCTTTTCCTCACCCTGTCTCTTTCTCTTCTCTTTATATATGTCTCTTTCTCAGATTTTCCCTCCATTTCCCCCTCCCTCTCTGTGTGTGTGTCTCTCTCTTGGCCTTCCCGCGCGCGCCCTCTCACTCCCGCGCTTTTCTTCTTTCTTCTCTTCCTTTGAATCGTTCTTTTATCATATTGTCTATTAGAGTCGCCGCTTGCGTGATTGTTCATATTGATTTTGATTATGTTGTGATTATGCGTTAAGGACAAAAGAACAAAAGGAAATGAGAATGTATGGAGTGGAGGGTGAAATGAGGGATGGATTGAGGAAGGGTATAGGAAGGCGGATGAGAATTTTGGTTGAAAAGCTGAACGAAGTGAGGAATGAGGATAAAAGGAAATATTGGAAGAAAGCACGAAAATTAAAAGAAGAACATGATGGAACAGTGGAAGAGATGAAGCGAAGGATGATAATGAGAGAGAGAGAGAGAGAGAGAGAGAGAGAGAGAGAGAGAGAGAGAGAGAGAGAGAGAGAGAGAGAGAGAGAGAGAGAGAGAGAGAGAGAGAGAGAGAGTATTAAAAGGAGATTATCTGAATACTAAGAGAAACTGATGAATGTGGAAAATTAAGGAAAGACAACAGACATGCGTGGGTAAGAAAGAGGGTAGAGGAAGAGTATATGAATAAAATGACATTATGAAAGGGGAAGTTACGAGAGCAATCACAAACCTGAAGTGTGATAAAGCGTCAGACGAAATAAGACGAGTGGCTGGAATATTGAAATACGGACGAGAAACTGTATTTGATTGCATGCATAATATGTAAGCTAACTTGAAATTAAGGAGGGGAAAGTGCCTGAGGACTGGACAAAGGCAACTTACTTCATTGTCCTCGTCTATTCAGGGAAAATGAGGCAAGAATGAATGGGGTAATTGCAGTGGAATTAGTTTGTTGAGCATACTTGACACAATGCATGGGAAAATTCCAAAGTATAAGGTTATGGAATTTTCATAAAGTTAATTAGGAATAAAAAGGGATTTATGTATCTATCTATTTATCTATATTTATCTTTATTTTTTATTGTTTTACATTGAAAGGGTACTGGCTAAGGGAAAACAAAAAACGTAAAAAAAAAACCTCACGCTTGTCGCCAGACCCTGTAAAGAAAACAGTGGGAGAAATAGAAGCAAAGGGTGGAGGTCCAGTTAACATTAGAGGTGTCTTGACACTCCTCTTTTGAAAGAGTTTAAGTCATAGGCAGGTGGAAAAATAAACAAAGGAAGAGAGTTCCAGAGTCTACCAATGTAAGGGAAAAAAAAGTGAAGATACTGGTTAACTTTTGCATTAGGAAGATGGACAGAATAGGGATGAGAAGAAGTAGAAAGTCTTGTGCAGCGAGGCCGCAGGAGGGGTGGAGGCATGCAGTTAGCAAGTTCAGAAGAGCAGTCAGCATGAAAATAGTGGTAGAAAAGAGATAAAGATGCAACATTGCGTTGGTGACAAAAAAATCAAGACAGTATTGATTGATTGATTAATTAATTAATTCATTTATTCATTCATTTATTCATACATTTTTCGGTTTTTTATTTACCTGCACTTGAGGCAGTTTTCGCGTAGGTTATTCAACACTTTCCGTCCACAGTTTCCTGCTATCGATTGAAGTACTAAAACGAAGACTAAAATAATCAATCTCCAGGTATGAATCGAGAATGATTTGTAACAATATTAAGTAGGAGTGAACATTGACTTTCCATATTACGTGGGAACTCTTATAAAAAAAATAATTGTCAAAAAGCAGTTAGCAGAGCGTAGTTTCGATCTACGGACCTCTGGGTTATGGGCCCAGCACGCTTCCACTGCGCCACTCTGCTCTTGTTGAAATGGAGCTTGTATAACCCGTTTTTATCCATATTTGATATAAGTAAAGATTTTAGATAATTGTCAAAAAGTAGTTAGCAGAGCGTAGTTTCGATCTACGGACCTCTGGGTTATGGGCCCAGCACGCTTCCACTGCGCCACTCTGCTCTTGTTGAAGTGGAGCTTATATAACCCGTTTTTATCCATATTTGATATAAGTAAAGATTTTAGATAATTGTCAAAAAGTAGTTAGCAGAGCGTAGTTTCGATCTACGGACCTCTGGGTTATGGGCCCAGCACGCTTCCACTGCGCCACTCTGCTCTTGTTGAAGTGGAGCTTATATAACCCGTTTTTATCCATATTTGATATAAGTAAAGATTTTAAGTAATTGTCAAAAAGCAGTTAGCAGAGCGTAGTTTCGATCTACGGACCTCTGGGTTATGGGCCCAGCACGCTTCCACTGCGCCACTCTGCTCATGGTAACGCTGCACTTGTATGACCAATTTGATCTATATTTGATATAAGTTTGAAGATTTTAAATACTTGATAAAAAGTAGTTAGCAGAGCGTAGTTTCGATCTACGGACCTCTGGGTTATGGGCCCAGCACGCTTCCACTGCGCCACTCTGCTCTTGATATAGTGAGGCTTGTATGACTACCTTAATCTATACTTGATATAAGTTTGAAGACTTTAGATACTTGATAAAAAGTATTTAGCAGAGCGTAGTTTCGATCTACGGACCTCTGGGTTATGGGCCCAGCACGCTTCCACTGCGCCACTCTGCTCGTGTCAGGGAAGGGCTCGTATGATTAACTTAATCCATATTTGATAAAAAGTTTACGTTTTTACTTTTTAATTGATAACTAACATATTCTTAATGGTATTGTTTGATATCATAATTGTAATACAGCCTGCCTTTGGTTCTTATAATTCCTAGCCAGCTTTCCTTATTACTCAAGGGATAACAAAGGAACAAACCTTTTTGTGGATGATGGATTCATATCAACACATTCTAAACCATCTTGAAATTGAAGTATTTCTTTTATATTGAACTTCCTTCTTCCAACTATTGTTTGTACTACAAATGCATACTGCAGCAGTGATGAGTATATACTATTAATTTTAAGTATAATGTTATAATATCACAGTCTACCATAAAATACAGGGTTACGGGAGTCAGACTTAAAAATAACTTCTCAAGTGCTAAATTTGTATTTGCTCTCATGTCCACGCGGCTACTTCACTATTTGTAAAGCATGGTTGGAATTAAATAAGAAATATTAAATATTCACAGAAATATCATATACATGTTAAAATTTGCAGTAAATCTACATTAGCAAGAGATGCCGTGTGTCGCCTCTCTGGTGCGTCGCTGGATGTCAACAAACACACGTGCGTCGAGGCCCTGGAAGCTGCGACGCCGCTTGGACGTAACTATAGAAGGGTTCTGAAGCCTCACCAAGGAATAAAGAGGCAAAATGGGCCGCTCTAGACTTAAATACAAGCCTAAACCAACTATTATATCTGATGATTCCGAAGTGAAGAAGGTGAGTAATCAAGGGGAGGAAGATGTATTGGTGGCACTGCCCTTGTGTGTTACTTGGGTGTTTGGGTTGACATGATGAAATATATAGCCATACCATACCATACCTCACAGTCCTGGTGCTACAGTGCCGTTCCCTTATTATATATTCATCTTGTAAAGTGGTTGTCTAGATCAACTCATTAATTTATTTCACATTTGGAGTTTTTCTTCATTTAGATCTCATTCTAATTCACTTTGTTCGCTGCTTATTCTTTTTAATTTTTTTTTTAAAGGAGGTACAAGGCATATTATGTTGTGTATGATATACTATGCGTGATATGTAACATAACTGGTGTTTTAAAGGATTATTGATCAAAATCGGAAGAAAAACAAAGTGTTCCATATGTCTAAGTGATGAGGTGACACTCATGAGTAAGGGTACGTGACAATGAATGTTTATCCATTTCATTGTGTAGATCTTGTCATTCTGAGTATCTTCAATATTGAATTGGCTTGGTAAATAATGAATTACCATAAAGCCGAACTTTGAACATTTTACATTTATGTGATAGAGCATGGTAACCTTCCCCTCTATCGTAGTGCTGAACACTAACGTGGAGTGTTATAGGTTAGGTTAGCTTAGGTTACAAAAGGTTCAGTTTGGTTTATTAGGAAAAAATAATAAAATGGGCTACTGCTACCTACTAATGCTATAATATAATACTAGATATAAGTATTATTGTAATTTTTTTTTTTTCAGATCAAACTTGAGATTGACTCCACAGAAAAATATGATGCCAGCAATGCCCTTGTTCTGCCATCAGCAAAACGTGCAACAAAGAAGCTCAGAGACAAAAATGCTGCACCTGTGAAACTTCTCTCCAAAAGGAAAAGGAAACTGCTTGAGAAAGTTGTTCAGCAAAAGGAAAAGAAATCTAAGGTAAATTTTCTGTTCATTTGTTGGCAAGTTTGAATATGTGAAAAGCAAGTGTGATCTCTCGGAAGAAGTTAATATATTGCAAGTTTTGATTTATCTTAATTATAAAAGGAGAAAACCTGTTCTGTCCTGCACAGGAAGTGTTAACATTGTATTTCAATTGGTCAACAATGTAAGATAATTATATGAAATAGCTTGAAAATCTGTTTGAAACCACATTGATGGTTGAATTCCTGAATTGGTGCTAATGCTTCTACTTTCCCACAGCGAGCAGACCTCCTGGCGGCTCTGCAGGAGGTCAAAGCCAAGCCACAGGACTTGGCCAAGTTGACACAGCTACAAGAGACCCAAACACTTGGCCGCAAAAAGTTCCTGTCGAGCGATTATACAACTATCAACAACAATGTGGATGTGAATGAGGAAGAGAGTCGGGAAGAAGGGCGTCTGCCAAGCTGTGTCAGGGGAGGGAGGAAAATGAAGCGCAAAAGACCACCTCGAGAGGAAGAAGACGAGGAAGCAGAGGAGGAGAAGCATCAGTCAGATCCTACAGTTATTAGGCTTGGGGTGAGGAAGCAGTTGTTTTGTGAATGTAATACTAGAATGTTGTGTTCAACATTTGCAGTGTTATTTATTAGATTATTTATTTATGTGTGTGTGTGTGTGTGTGTGTGTGTGGGTGTGTGTGCGTGTGCGTGCGAACTTTGTCTTGGCTAGCCATCCTTCGGGGGATGTCGGCCTGGTATATAGATAGATTAATTTATGTTTTATTTTGTCTTTTTTTTTTTTTCTAGCTATTTATTGTGATATTCATTAATGTTTTTATCTGTGTGTTTGTGTCTCATGTAGTTTTAATTTATAGTTCACTTTGGATTTAAGTTTCACTTTCTCAATTTTTTTTTGTAGTACAGAATATACTGATTATTGTTTTCTTCATTCGCTTATTCAGTGTTACCTGTATCGCATTTATTTGTTTATTTATTTATTTATATTTATACACAAGAAAATTTTTCTCAGGTTATAACTCACATGATGAGTCTTAGGGAAGTTCCCGCTAAGTCACCCTAAAGTGTTGTCACCAGACCTTTTCCAATTGGTATCCCAGAAAGCATAACAAAAGAAGACTGTAGCAAGGGAAGAGGAAGTGATTGGGCTTTTTTTTATTCATGTGATGAAAAATGCAGGTAAAGCATAGAAGGAAGCAAAGACCAGTAGTAATCCTATGTCTTATGGAAGACTTGTGCATCTCAGTGTTTTTGATTTTCAATACGAAAATTGATTGCAGTTTTCCTCATTTAATGAAATGATCACCACCATCATTTTGAAAAAAACAATTACTGTTCTTGCATGGTTGTTAGCCTGTATTGCTTGATGGCAGCTTATCCAACTACACAATTATGTGCAATTTGTCAGGCCTGCAGAGAGTAACAATTCATATCCACCTGTAGGAAGTGTCCAGTAGCAGTGAAGAGAGTGGTGAGGAAGAAGATCAAGAGGAAGAAGAACCACAAAGAGAACAAAAGGAGACAGAGACCAAAGAATCTGTAAAGGTAGATGACAAAGAAGACAGCAACACAAAAAAGACACAAGAAAATGAAAGAGGAGGAAGTGAAGGTAGAGAGCAAGACACTAGCAACCCCAAGACAACCCTAAAGCCCCGGCCAGCCATCTACATGAGTGTGAAGCGGCCAGCAGAGGTACAGGCTGCCAGGCTCAAGTTACCTATCCTGGCGGAGGAGCAAGCAGTGATGGAGGCGGTGAACGAGCAGGCCGTCACTGTCCTTGTTGGCACCACTGGCAGCGGGAAGACCACACAGGTGCCACAATTCCTTTACGAGGCCGGATACACCAGGTAAGGATGGGAGAAAGTGTTTGGTGGTTAGAAGAGGGGGATTAAGAGGTCAATATAGATAGGCCATGAGGGTGATTGGGGCAGACAGTAAAGGGAAGGACGTGGGAGTAGGACAAAATATGAAGTGAAATTGTGTTGATGTTAGTATGTGTGTTTGTGTGTATTATATGTATGTTATGTGTATATGTAGTAATTTCTCTATTTTTTCTCTGCTTATTAACAAAGAAGTAAACAAGAAGATATGAAATAAGTGGAGTAATGAAAATGAGCAAATCTAATCTAGCAAATCCTCCTTCATTGTCCTTTAACAGTGGAGGCCGGATGATTGGAATAACTGAGCCGCGAAGGGTGGCTGCCATCTCCATGTCCAAGCGGGTGGGGCACGAGATGGGTCTTTCCCCCCGACAGGTGTCCTACCAGATCAGGTTCGAGGGCAACGTCACCCCAGACACCTGCATCAAGTTCATGACAGATGGAGTGTTACTCAAAGAAATACAACTGGTGTGTGTCTCCTTTTTTCTTGTCTGTTTCTTCCTTTGACTCCCTTTTTTCCCTTCTCTTGTTAATGAAGTTTTCAGTTTTGTATTTTATGTTATGAAATGGTGAACAGTGAAGTTATAATTTCTCCTCTTCTTTTTTCCCACTCCTCCACCACCTCAAACACTCTCTCCCTTACAAACAGGACCCAACGCTGAAGAAATACTCGGTCATCATCATCGACGAAGCACACGAACGCAGCGTCTTCTCGGACATCCTGATTGGCATCCTCTCACGCATCCTCCCCCGACGGGCAGCAAAGGGCGACCCGCTCAAGCTGATCATCATGTCTGCCACACTCAAAGTAGAGGACTTCACCCTCAACCCTCGCCTATTCAAGGAACCCAAACCTCCTGTTATCAAGGTAATATATAAAAGTTCGTGTGGATGTGTTAAGTGAGGTTAGTGGATGCCATATAAACTAAAGACTAACAGATGCAACTTTACCATCTTCACCCATTCTAACACATACACATGCACATACACGCATAACTCCCAGGTAACCCAACGAGCTAATTAATTCTTTACCGTTTCCTCCAGGTGGAAGCTCGCATGTTTGACGTCACGATCCACTACAACAAGCGCACGGTGGAGGATTACGTGGGGGAGGCGTTTAAGAAGGCCTGCAAGATCCACCGCCAACTGCCCGAAGGAGGGATATTGATCTTCCTCACAGGTATGGTAAGAGTGAAAGGAAGGTGAAAGAAGGAAAGGGAAGGCAGTGTTGGAAGAGGGAAAAATAGGATGGTGATGGCTAAAGGGAAGGAAAGAAGAGGAAAAGAGTAGAAGTGAAGAGATGAAATATGAGGCAGAGAGAGAAAAGAGTGAAGAATGGAAGCAATGATTGGGCAGGAAAGGGAAGTTAGGATGTGAAGAGCTGTGTTGAGGTAAAGGAAGGATGGATGGGAATAAAGGAAGGATAGATGTAGGGAATGAATACAAGAGATAGAGAAACAGAAAAAGAGGAAGGTGAATAATGAGTTAAGTGTATGAGAGAAAATTGGAGAGGATAAGTGGATAGATAGCATAAAGAATAGGAAGAATGGAAAAGGGGAAAAAATTAGGGACATTTTCACATTGTGTTTCCCTCTTACTACTACTACTATACAACAACAACAACTACCATCACCACCACCACCCACTCTCTCAGGTCAGCAGGAGGTCAACACACTGGTGAGGAAGCTGCGTGCAACCTTCCCCGTGTCAAGTTGGCGTGGGAAGGAGGAGGGGGATGAAGTGCCTAGCGTCAGTGGCTACCGGAAGAGGAAGGAGGAACGGAAGGCCCAGCGGAAGGGAGAGAAGGACGGAACCACTCAAAAAATCCTCCTCCCTGAAGTTAAATTGGAAAAGTAAGGTCTCTCTTTGTTTTTAGTTCTTCTTCTTCTTCTTCTTCTTCTTTTTCTTTTTCTTTTTCTTTTTCTTTTTCTTTTTCTTCTTCTTCTTCTTCTTCTTCTTCTTCTCTTCTTCTCTCCTTACACTCCAGTCCTCTCACTCTTTCATCCCCTCGCTGCTTTTCTTTCTCTGGTTCATTATTCCTTCTGTCCTTCCCAGCTTTGTCTCTGCCCTGCCTGACGATGGGGAAGGGGAGTTGGATGAGGGAGTGGTGGAGCTGGATGACCGAGGAATCACTGACCACGCAGACTCGGACGATGACCTTTTGGAGGGGGGTGAAGACGAGGAGGAAGGTCGGCCACGAAGGAATGAACAACCTTTGTGGGTGCTGCCTCTCTATTCCCTCCTCCCTCCTGAAAAGCAACAGTTGGTAAGTCATGGAGGTGTGTCTGATAAGGGGATGGCGGGAAAGGAAAATGTAATGGTCACAGTTAATGGTGTAAGTTTATGTATTTAATTAATGGTTGAGTGTCTGTGTTTCATTTTTTCATTTGTACATAATTTTTTTCTTCCTACTTTTATATAACATTTACATTTACATTTATTTTTTTTCTCTCTTTATTCTGAACATTGTGTATTTGATCTATAATGATGTTTTGTTTTTATATATTAGTTGTCTGTTCTAGCACATGTAGGAGGCAACCAAAGAAAAAGCAGGAAAAAATGTAGCTGTAACTCAAAGGGAAAAACAGAAAATATTAGTTGAAAAGAAATATATGGTAGTGTTGTAGATACATATGACTCTGATTTAACAGTAAGCACCTCCTTCTCCAATTCACAACAGAAGAGGTGGCCTAGATTATAGGCTCAAAGAATTTACATAATCAGTGTAACAACAGTAAATAAACTGTTGCTAGATATCCTTGAGCCTTACCTCTAACCTGGTTGTATTCTTTTCTTGGGTGACAGGTGTTTCAACCACCACCAGACGGGACGCGGCTGTGTGTAGTGGCAACCAATGTGGCCGAGACATCACTCACCATCCCCAGCGTGAAGTATGTGGTGGACAGCGGCCGTGTCAAGGAGAAGGTGGGTTGTATATCCTACAGTTTTTATATAATTCAATAAGATAACATTCATACTTACAAAGCTCAATTCTATCTAAGTCAACACCTTCCTTATCTATTTATTTTGTGTCCAGGTATATGACAAGATGACGGGTGTGTCCATGTTCCATGTGACTTGGACCTCACAGGCATCGGCCAACCAGAGGGCCGGCCGTGCAGGCAGGACAGCACCAGGACACTGCTACCGCCTCTTCTCCTCTGCCGTGTTCAATGATGAGTTCTTAAAGTTCTCCATCGCCGAGATCCAGCGGCGGCCCATTGATGACCTGGTGCTGGTGATGAAAGCCATGAATCTCCCTGTCATCAACTTCCCCTTCCCAACACCCCCAGACCACCTGCAGGTAACACACACACTCACACTAGTTTTGTCTCCTGTGTCTGAAAGTAAATTGTTTGTTAATGAGTGTGAGATTGAATCTTTTGTATAGTAAGGGTAAGTGTTTGACAAGGTAATCTTCCTCTCAGTGTTTAGACTGTCATGTTCTTCTGTGGTGAACTGTAGTTACGTAATGGTTGTTGATCTGTGTATGTCTGCAATACTTTATTTCCTCTATGAACTCTGTCTGAGAGCTGAGTGGCCATGATAGAAAATATTCTTTGTTGTTTTGCATATCCCATACAGTTCTTTCTTCTTGTAATTTTCTCATTCATTTCAACTCAATTTTGTATCAAATTTCAATTCCATCATATATGTCATCTTTGATCATTTTGTCATGTACTCTGCATTTCAAATCTTGGAATGTGGAATTATGATGAATATACAATTAATTTCAGTTATGTTGGCAAAATTTAGCTTCTCAGTTTGTTTATGAATGCAATTCTTGGTATTATATTGTCCTTGTATTTATGTGAGCGGCAAGGGTTTAACACCAAACCCTCCCCCTCCCCCCCAGGTGCGCCATGCAGTGAAGCGGCTGCTGACGCTGGGTGCCCTGGAGGAGATGCCGGACCACAGTGTTAAATCAATCCAGGATAAGAAGAGGATGAAAGCTGAGAAGGCCAAAGGTACATACATACCACTCATGTGGATCTTCCTGCTGCTCCTTTCATGTGCAGGTTCACCATAACATTTTATTTATTTTTTTATACTAAATTCTTCCTCCATCCTCAAGGAAAGCAAAAATCACATTTATAAGGCTATTTATTTAACTTAATTTAACCAAGACAACACAATAACACCCAGCTCCTTATCCTCTCCCCAACAGACACGAGCCGCATCACCTCCCTGGGCAAGGCGATGGCTGCGTTCCCCTTGGCACCCCGCTATGGCAAGATGCTGGCCCTCAGCCACCAACACAACCTTCTGCCCTACACTGTGGCCCTGGTGGCAGCCCTCACAGTGCCGGAAGTCCTTATAGAGACCCCACTGGATGTCAAGGAGTCTGTTGATGGTGAGGCAATATTGGTCAAGTTGCTGAGAAACTTACTAAACTCACGGAAATTTGGAGCATGTCAATTTTTGTTGATCTACTTTCATTCCTTTAATACGAGTCCTTTTTTTTCTATTTTTATGTCAGTCTTTTTCTCAGTATTATTATTTCCTGAACCTGGAATTTAAAGTTTACTTGGTGAAAGGAACACTTTAAAGGTAAGAATGAAATAAAATAATAAAAGAATTGTAGCAAAAAAAAAATGATAGATCCTCCTTATATTCCAGCATGCTTCAATGACACGTTTGAACATTTTGCTCAGAAACAGCTTAACAACACACATAATTAGGACCATTAAAAGACAATATCCCTTTGTTTGTAACGCATCACTGTAATTCACAAAACTTTGTAGTGTTTTTCACATGGCAGTCATTTTCCTCATAAATGATTGCATATATTAGAAATTTTTGTAAGTTCGTATGTAAGTTGCTATATTTTCTCCTTTTACTTCATTCCTTTCTTCTCTGTTAGACCTGCGTCGGCGGTGGGGTGCAGTGCGACTGGCCTGGACGGGGCGTGGCCAGGGACAGCTGCTGGGTGATGCCATGGTGCTCCTGATGGCAGTCGGGGCAGCTGAGCGTGAGTCAAGCAGCCGAACCTGGTGTGAGAAAAATGGGTTGAGGTGAGGACCAAAGTATGGTGAAGGGAAGTTGGGTTTAGGGTGTGGTTGAGGGTAGGGGATAACTATATAGGTGTAACAGAAAGGTAGGTTCTCTAAGGGTATAATGAAGGTAGGGTTAGGTTATTGTCAGGGCCGAGGTGACTACCAATTAATATTATCCTTCTATAGAGTTGTGGGGAAGAAAAATCATGGAGTATAATACCCCGAATATATTTACACACACACAAATAGCAAACAGTAGGCTAAAAGCCAAAATAAATCACCAACGACGAACTGCTCGTAAACAATTACCAGAGCAGGGGTATGACACCCAAATAACTCCCTGTACAGCTGTCTGGAGGGTGAGATGCGTGACAGCAAAACTCGGCAACGTAGATTGCTCCTCAGACAGCAGGAAGGGTCGAATGGTGTAGGTACAGTTGAAGGGCACACTGGAAGGGAGCCCAAATCTCCAGAAATGCCTTCGGAAATGTTGAGAACCAGCAGCAGGTGGTGAGGTGTTGTCAGGTGTGAGAGCGGAGGCGTTCTGTCCTTCTCCAAGCTGGTGGCGTGGAGCTTGGCTCGGTTAGACTACCCCCCTACCCCTGGACAAGGGGGTGGAGTAGTGGCGGGGAAGCTAGTGAACAAGCGCCGGCAGACGAGAGTGGTAGTTCAACCACTAATTAGGGGAAGACGAGGCAGGTGCAGTTCCTCACAGTTATGTTGGAGATATAGTTGAAAAATTTGGGTTTGGTTGAGCTTTAGAGGGGATAAGAAATAGGCTTTACAAGAGGGTATCTAGCTATCTCCTTTTTATCACTGCACTGGTTTATATGCTTTCAACATGTTTTTGAGTGTTGTTGCCTCACATCAATAGAAAGAGAATTCTAAAGTTACAAAAGCTTAAAACATTAAAATTAGCAATTGCACATTACAGAAATAGGAAAATGTGCATCTATAGAAATAGAAGAAAACACTGTGGGCATGAAAAGACAAGCTCGTATCAGGAAAAACAAAAAATAGGACATTTTTTTTTCATTTCCATTTCCTAACCTATATCCTATATTTGATCCCTTTTCCTCCAGACACAAAGCAGTGGTAGAGATTCGGAAGTTACGCCGTCAGCTGACCAATGAGATCAACCTCATCATCCCTTCGTGTGACCTCTTCCTTGACCCCGACATGACACCCCCCAACGAAGAGCAGGTGCGTAGAAGGTCACTCACCTGGAGAATTTTGGGACCCCTCCTTCCCCTTCCCTCTCACATTTCCTTTCATCTGTCATCACCACTAACATGGCCCATCCTTCATCCCGCCCCTCATAATCCTCACCCAACTTTATTCTCCCTGTAAAGTCTGAAGCATTGTGACAAATACGAATTAAATGCCAAAATGTAATGCCGAGTTGAAGCTTAATATTGTTCTAATATTTTCTAGCGTTTTACTAATTTAATTTAAGAAGGAATTCAAAATGTGTCTGCCATGAAAAGTACACAATAGATTATATCAAATTGTTTTAAAGTCAGAAGTTCAATTTGAATTTGTAATATATATCTTTACATGGCTGTCTTCTTTTTCCCATGCATTGTTTGTCTTACTATTGTTGTGTTTTGTCCATCCCAGACCAGGCTGCTTCGCCAGGTAGTGCTGGCTGGGACAGTGGACCACGTGGCACGGCGAGTGGATGACTGTGAACTCAAGACTGCTGAGGACAAGGTCAAGTGGAGGCATGCATACAGGTGAGGCTTCGGGTACATTCTTCTTGTTGATTAGATTATTTTTTTACTATCATTTTTTGTTTTGCTTTGTTTATTTAGTTAGTTATCTCTAGTGTGTGTGGGTTAGCTTCTTCAGTAGATTATTGAAATAGAAAATTATTTAATGTTTGTTTGTAATTTTCATGATTGGTTCTCTGGTGTCAAAGGATTTCATTGCACTCCATGAGCTGTATGGAAGCTGGAAGATGGTTTGGTAAAATTTGTATTATCATGTTTTCATGTATTTTGTATGCTTAGCTAGTACCTATGTTGTAAGACTCAAGGCCATATAGTACTTGAACAATTTTTTTTATTTCCCACCACTTGATCCTGTGTACACTTCCAGCACAAGTCATTTTGCATATGGGGAAAAATGACACTAATGGTAATGAGGTATATCGGTATTTTTGTCTATACCGCACATCCCTAGTGCTACTTTCAGCCTTTCAGCTCACCAAAACACACTCACCTTCATCTTTATCCTTGTAGGTCATCATATCCAAACACTTCTTAAACTGTGCCTAACAGGCTATAATTAACACTCTTGGATGCAAACAAATAATTACGGTGTTTTTTTCTCATTTTTTCGTTATTTTTTTCGTTTTTCTTTGTGTTACGGTTTATTTAGGCTTTACTTTCGGTTTCAATAATTTGTTTATATTCTATTCTATGGTTTATATTGGTTTAATTTCATAATTATTACTTTATTCTTTTTTTCGATTTTATAATTCACCTTAGAAATAAACATTTTTCATGAAATAAATACGAATCAAATATAACAAATGTTTATGTAGAAAATGGTCAGGTATCTCAGTCGATTTTTTAAAGTATATATAATTGCTTTTCTTTGCATAATAAAAATCTCAATTTTGGTTTCATATGTACGTGACCCCCCAGTCAACACACGGCCGCCCTCTTACTTACTGACTGTACCTGTTGGAACTTGTTTATATCTTTATATTAGGTTATTTACGTTTAATAGGTAATGTTTTCTTTATATCCAACCACTATTAATGGTGAGGAATAATGTGTTAATGCTTTTCCATGCCTCAAATAGACATGGAGAGGAACAGAGAAGGTGTAACAATAAGAAATAATATCACCTCTTTAAAAGTCCGTCTGGTGTCGACTGCTAGCGGTCACCAGAAGAAGATTATTATTATGATTAATATTATTATTGAATTATTATACAAAATGTAGATCAAAAGAAAGAGAAAAAGCTTTATAATGATAATATATATGTAACGAACCGATACAAATAATAGATTCCATTTAATATAATTCCAAGTTTAGACTCCCAACCCAAGTCCAAATCCATCTTCTATGGTTTATAAAATGATTATAATTGTTTTCTGATTTGTCTCAAAGGTTTTTACAGTTTTGTTTCTTATTAAGGAAAATAAGCTAAAAATGAGAAACTATTTCGACGTAACTTTTTCATTGTGTATTAAAATTATATCAAATAAAAGGGAGTTAATGCATTTATTCTCTCTCTCTCTCTCTCTCTCTCTCTCTCTCTCTCTCTCTCTCTCTCTCTCTCTCTCTCTCTCTCTCTCTCTCTCTCTCTCTCTCTCTCTCCCTCTCTCTCTCTCTCTCTCTCTCTCTCTCTCTCTCTCTCTCTCTCTCTCTCTCTCTCTCTCTCTCTCTCTCTCTCTCCTCTCTCTCTCCTCTCTCTCTCTCTCTCTCTCTCTCTCTCTCTCGACGGTGTCTACTGTAGCATGTTACCAATTGTGAAAATACTACATAATTTAATACTCCTTTATCCTATATTACACAACAATATCACAACACTCAATGTAGGCTACTTATTTACCCAATAGTATCAACACAAAGTTCAATGCAATCTATATACAGTATACAACTTTTGATTAACTCCATCAGGACCCAGGAGATGGAGGAGCCAGTGTTCCTGTCCTCGTCATCAGTGTTGCACAAAGAGAAGCCCAAATGGGTGGTGTACCAGGACATCTATCAGACTCATAAGATGTTCATGAGGAGTAAGTAGTGTATCTATTTTTGTATCTATTTATATACTATCCGTATGTATCTTTCTATATCTCTATTTCAGTCTTTATGTATGTCTGTTTTATGTGTATATACTAATTTATCGATCTATTTATGTATATATATATATATATATATATATATATATATATATATATATATATATATATATATATATATATATATATATATATATATATGTGTGTGTGTGTGCGTGCTGGGGAATGGGCTGTCATTAGTATTTTCTTATATCTTTAAATTTAAATGACCTATATATTCAAGTTTTATTTCCTTGCATCATTTTGTCATGATGAAATAGTGTTATAACAAATGTTCCTTATCATGAAGGATTATGAAGTGGCATTTTGAGTGTAGGGACAGATGTGTTGTGTAGGTAATTGTGTTGACTTGACTGGCTGGCTAACTGAAAACTGGCCCTTGTGATCTCATCTTATTTCCTCCTATACTGCTATGATAAGCTTGAATTATGCTGATGAAAGTAATATTTGTATATGAACACCATTTTCTGATGAACATACTAATTTACTAAATTTTTTTCTTTCTTTTGTCTTTTTCATTATAAGATTTGTTTTAATTTTATTTTATTATTTTGTTTTATCACCCATGTGTGTATGATACTGCTAACCTACTCTATCCTTGCCTTCTCTCTGTGTAGATGTGACAGCCATTCAGGACGAGTGGCTGGCAGTGTTTGCTCCAGCACTCTGCACCTTCTCCCCGCCCCTGGAGACCCCGGAGCCTCGCTATCACCAAGACAGAGACGCCATCCTCTGCCACTGCACGGCCACCTATGGTATTGTGGCACATTACATTCCAGTAGTTATCAAAGGCATACAGCATAAGGAGAAATACTTTGAAATTTTAACATTGAAATATGATTAATAGTACTAGGATAAGTTGTTGATGTGTATCTCTAATAGGTTTGCAGTACTGAAGGTTAGGTTATTATCATTGTATTAAGACTAGGAATATGGAACTGGGATGACCTGTTAGATTTGCCTCAAAACAAGGCTACCACTAACAGAACCAACCCATCAATGTGACATACTATAACAAAACAACCTGGTCATCAAGGTAACTGTAGAAATCTCTCTTTACCCATCTACGTACAGGTCCTGCAATGTGGGAGATATCACAGGTGGAGGTGGAGTACCCAATGGGGAGGGAAATTTTCCGTTGGGTGGCTTACTTCTTCCTCCTGGGTCACCTGTGTCCTCTCCTCACCCCCTTTGTGCAGCACCTTAATGAGCCAAGGACCCTCATCAGCCCTGTAGCTCTTAGGTGAGTGGCTACGAGTAGAAGGGATAAGATGTCAATGCTCTCAAGTGGCTTTGAACTTGTGTTATCTGACCATGTAAAATATTTGAAACACAGACATAAATGTTTTTTTGCTCATTTATGACAAGCATTACTCAAGGCCAGCAAAGTTATATTTGCTGATGGAAACCTTCTTACCTATTCTCAACAAGATTCCGCAAGGAGAGGGAGAGTCTGCTTCAGGCTCTCATGAGTCGTGGTGCCACCAGCCTTGCCAAGCTGAAGGACATCTGGGCTGCTGAACCCAAGTGTTAGTATCCATATTTTATTTCTTGTTGAAGTTATAACTTGGTCTTAAGATGATAATGCTCATTGGTCAGTGTGAAATTTGATGAGATCACATGAAAGGAGAAAAGGAGGCAGTGGTACAGTGGTCAGTGTTCAGGTATGCAAACCTAGGGTCCCGGGTTCAAATCTCCGATATCCACTGGCCACTTTTCATTCTTTGGTATTACCGTCGAGTGGCCAAAGACTACCCAAATTGCTGCCATACTGTCCTCAGACGGGACTTACAATGTTTATATGTATCTGAGGCTCTAGCATCAATAAGCCTCTCTAGTTCTCAACATGTTCAAGAGAGAACGTAAACATTCAAGGTGTCACTATTAAAAAAACCTACGCCAAATAACAGGTAAGAGGCAACGGTTTATGATATAGAAAAAAAATTATATAAATGATGTATTACGTGTGGTTAATTTTGGACAGTTTTCCACCTTTTTATACTGTTTTCTTTTTCATGATTCAGGTATCCCTTCTCTGCTCATAGTCAGGATGGAATACTAATTCCAATCACAAATGATAATTTATTTTTTGATCAACCTTTGCCCTCAGACCTGCTGTCAGAGTACACACAGTGGCTACAAAACAAGGACCTCAAGCCAGAGGTAGCAAGACTCTGGCCTCCCGTTGGGAAGACTTTGGAAACGGAGTGGAGTTGATCATGCATAGTGTGATGGTTGACATGACTTAATCCTATCAGAATAATGGGTGATGCATCGCTGAGTAGTTTTACTGCAGTGATGTTGGTAATGTTTATTTTGAAGAGTGTAGTTGCACTTCACTCACTCATCTTACATATGTACATAGTTGTTTTATATATATTGCACATAATAATTGTTGCCAAATGTCTGTTTTGATATTAAATTATTGACATCACTTGTGTGTTATTTATCTTAAGTAGCAAGCTCAGTTCAGAGCAAGGTAAGATAACTTTATAAACAGCTGTATTTCTAAAATGTCTCTGCCAGAAAGGTGGTGTAATATAGTATTCTCTTTGCGGATGTGTTAGGACAATTTTCTAAATGATGCATATTATTTTAATCAAGTTTTTCCTACAGTAATGCGTACAAAAAGGTCTTTGTTGTTATGTTCAAGGTTACATCTATGTGATACACACAAATCTGTCAGAATGACAGCTTGTTCCTCCCTCATGTATCAGCATCCCTTTCAATGCAGATAACTCAAATCTTATTGTGAGAAAGAAGAGGGAAGAGTTTGTGAAAAAAAAGTATGTGAGTGAAATTGAGGGGCCTAGGAGAGGAAGGCTGAAAGAGGTGCTGATATAGGGAGAGGACTTGAACAAGCAAGGAGGGAATGTTTGGATAGGGAAAGGTGGAGCTTCTGCTGTTCTTCGTCCGCTTGGGGGAAGTTTCCGAAGAGATTGAGGTGTCAGAAACTATAGATAGATTGATAAAAATTTGTATGAAGTCTTATTGACTCGACACAGAGGCCTAAGAGCAGTAAGGAGTCTTTTTTGCTATGTATTCTCTCATCTTTACCTGAATGAGGTAACACCAGTCAAGGTTAAAACTTGCTTTATAATTATGTTGAGTATGGAAATTTATTAATCATTACGTCATTAGCATCATCATTACATTCATACATGGGTAAAAGGAAGTGGTTTTTCATCATTATGGGTTTTTTGTCAAATTTCATAATTTGTCTGCATATAAATTGTGTGTTATGGCACAGTGAGGTACATGACAATGGTGTGACAGTGAAATTAAAAATCCATGACTCGTTTCTACATGAAAATCAATATTGTTGATCATGAAAATCAATGATGTGTGTGTGTATAGTCATGTATCATGATTGTTGTTTAGATGAACATCGGTAATGTGTGTTACCAGGTTGTTGGAAGTGTGTTACTACCATTTACTGTATTCTTAAATGATTATTCTAGACTAGTGAAATTTTATGAAAAAAGAGGAACATAGTTTTATCAACATCTGAGATGTCCATGATATGCAGGCTCAGGTGAGTGGCATCGTGTCTCGTCACACATTTTTGGCAAAAGTCTTTTCATGTTGACAAATCAGTATCACTCACGTCACCATCACAGCAGCTGTGAACATCCTTACTTCCAACACTTACTGTATTTATGTAAGGAAGAAGTCACTACAGCTTTAGTTCTCACTTTTCATACACTATTCTCTTTTATAATGTTTTGTAGTTTTAACTAAATGTACACTAGTCGCACAATGTTATTAGCTTCCTTATTGTCTCATCCCAGCCACACTACACTAAAGCAGGAAATTGCATTACCTGTACTACTTAACAAGAAAATATGGTCACTGCAGAAATTTTCAGCTAAAACTGTTTATAATACTAAAATTCTAATGAAGCCTATCGTCATCCTCCCAGCAGAGACTCATGCAGCCTTCCTCTCCTCCTCCCGCAGTAGCAGCTGTCACGGGTGTGTTTGTATATCCAGTCAAGGTACCGGGTGACCCTCGTGTAGACCCCTGGGTAGCCTTGCCGGCCACACCCTTGACCCCAAGACACCACACCTGTAGCAACCACAGTAAAGTGAGTTAGGGCAGTGTTGCAGCTTTGGTGATAGTGAATGAGTGCTGTGTATATGAGAGTGAGAATTACAAAAGATTACATAGAAACTCAGACTACACAAACCCTAGGCTCCAAACTAGGTGGTCTGTTCTTAACTTTGAGTAAACGCTATTTAAAGCAAACACAATCAAAAGTAAATTAAATCAGAAGCAATGTAGTTGAACAGCCAGCAGTTATAACCTTGTTGGAGGAAAGACAGAGAGAGAGAGAGGGCTAACAGACACTGCCTAACCTCAGCTCAGTAAAGGTTGGTTCTGATATACCAGAGAAATGTTGTAATCCATGAATGGCAGTTATATATTACACAAAGGAAACTCTACTTACCCACTACATCCATCTTGCCATCTGAGCCTTCCCACATGAGGCCGCCACCACTGTCACCCTGCAATGAGGCAAGGTGTGAGGATCAATTCAAACAAGAAGAAAAAATATTGTAATGGAAATCAGTTTGTCATATTTTTTTAATCTTTTCTGTCATATTATTTCTCAGATCTTAAAATGGATATGCGTATGAGGTTAACTGAACTATTGTACTGTATGATATTTTAGGGTAATCCACATATTATAAAATACTACTACATATATGGATTTGATTAGTGGGTGAGCAGGAAAGGAGACAAAGTATACTATATTATTTGTAAAGTTTTGTTCTCTCTCTCCCTCTCTTTTGTTCTGAACTTCGATGAACAAAGCAAGTCATCTACCTAACACTGCACTGCAAATGTTCACCAAAATATAATAGAACATGAAAAATGGCCAACTGCTCTCATACGAAACTCTTGATGATTTCTTAGCACAGGTTGGGGATGCAGAACACTAAAACCTCCCAAAACCAAATTCAGATGATATTACAGTAGAATGAATATTAAGTTGATGATAGATAGTACATCACGAGTTACATTCCCTTACATGGCAGGAATCTGTGCCACCGTTGACATAGCCGGCACAGAACATGTTTTCAGTTATCTCGTAAGGGTGGTAACGCAGGGCCTGACACACAGCATTGGGGAAGATGGGGACAAGAGCCTCCTTTAGGGTGTCTGTCGGGTTTCCCTTCTCCGAGAGGCGGCCCCATCCAGTCACAATACCCAGCTCCCCCACATAGTCTGATTCTGTTACAGGGAAAGAGGTGGTTAGGAATGTTAAGTGAGAAGTATGTACATGGAGTTTATTATAATCATTATTACTATTTAACTATCCTTTCAAGCACATGTTGCGTGGTGTCTAAGAGGAAGAACACCAATTTGACAGTCTAGATATAAGCACACACCTAGTTGCTTTCTATATAAATTCACAATAAACAACATTGATATGAGGATGACCATTACTTTAGAGGTTTGCTTTGAGAAGACTTTTGACCATCTTACTGTCACCTTTAGTCATATAACTGGGGGAAAATAACAGAGTGGTTGGATACTTAAGAGATCCTTCAACCCTCCAACCTGCCACAGTTTTGAGACTTGAATAACTAATCACACACTTAGCCAAACTTAGGGAATACAAATTCTTAGATTAGATGCCGCATTATCTATATCAACCATATAGAAAAGTCCTCATTCTTAGCAAACTCCATCATTAATGCTTCCTCTCCTTGTCTGCTGTGGTCACAACTTTACAATAACTACAAGTGACCTACATTTTCAGTTCCTTTTCCTTCGCCATCTCCAATTCATTCTTATTGTTATTCGCCTTTCAAACAAATGGATCCACTCCAACAAAAATAGGATGAGGTGCAAGGAAGCTTTCACCACAGCAGTGTTAGAGCGTACCACCACCCTCACTCTGCTTGTCAAAGAGACGTAATCATACTCATAGGCTGTTAATTTCACTTAATCAAAAGAACTCTTACTTTTCGTGCACTGTGGGGGAATTTAACTTTGAAAACTAACATGTATTTTATACTTATTTCGTGTTATGAGTGTTAGAAAGTGTAATAAAAAAAGTTTTGAAGCTGAATATAATAATAATGTATTGCGAATTTGAGTGTGTGTGTGTGTGTGTGTGTGTGTGTGTGTGTGTGTGTTATCTTCCTTTAAAATCACAATTCTTTATTCATCCACTTGTTTCCTCTTTACTTATATTTGTTCTCACGCACTGCACGCACTCCTCTCTCAATCCCTCCACATATAATATCCTCCCCTCTCTCCCTCCCTCGCCCTCCCTGCACACAATAGCCGGAAGCAACTCACCGCCAGATAGAGACTCACAATGACTCCTTGACTCACTGACTCTGATGGCCTGGAATTTCGCTCGCTGTTCTTAATCCCACCGCCGTCCTCCGTCACTTTCCTTCACCTCCATCCACGGCGTCCTCCTTTTTTATCCACTCAATGCAGGAGGAATAACCAAAGTAAATGATTTCTTTCCTCTTTATTATGTTTATCTTTTATTTGCTAGTAAGTCATACCAGCGTGATGGAATGAATTAACAGATAACGGGGACAGTATCACACCATAAATTTGTGTAATGTGTAATTTATGCATGGCCACTGAGCGGAGTCCTACATTTTCTACTCCCTCTTCCTCCTCCACCTCTCCCCGTCTTTCCTCTTCGCTTCTCTCCTCTGTACTCTCCCGAATCTTTCTTTCCTCCCTCACCAAGCGACGGAAAGCTAAATAGTGCAAAAGTTGAGTTTATGCCTTCTGGTGCTTCTTTTCTGAGCCAGGTAGGACCAGGTACAGTGTGTGTGTGTGTGTGTGGTTGACGCGGGGCTGAGATAGGAGCTTGATGGAAGAGGGAGAAAGAGGTGGTCTTGAGTGTTTATATCCTGCTCATTGCATGCTTCAGAAAAGTGATACAATAATTAAGTCAAGTGTGTTTGTGTCTTATGTTCAGATTCATGCATTATACAGCTAGGAAATGAGAAGTGATTTTTTTTTTTTTGGTCGTAGCGGTACTTACCAAAAACAGATGGTTAATGTATAATTGAAATTACCTTTTATCCTGCCAGATGTTGATATGATTATCTCTTGTTTGCATCACTCTTATTTGCATCACTGCATTGCTTAACTCTGCTGGAGGTGTGAACTTATGGGTTGATGTAATCTCTTAACTATTCCTATTCAAATATGTGCAATTAATCAAGATTGATATACTTATATATTGTTGCTAGCCTACACAATGCAGCACCCTCATAGTTATGGAATCAGTATGCATACATCCACCAAGCAAACAAACACAATGGAATGGAGGTGGTGGAAGACATCTATCCGTTCCACATAACCAGCAAGATGTCTCCACTCGCCAGCTACGACACCTTCCTTCATTTAGGTTAGTGGGCCGCCCCCCCTTCCCTGTGGGTATTGCCGCTAATAATAGTTCCAAAAGCTCAGCGTCCTTTACTTGTAGGATATTCAGAGAAAAAAAAACATGAAATGTAACTCGATTTCCTTCGTCTGGATTTCAAGGACACTTGGTCTTGGTCGTCATAAAGTTTTGCTGTTTCGTCCACAAGCTTCATGATTAATCAATCTAACGTATATTTAATTACTGTCATATAGTATGATGCAAAATATTTGAACTTGCCTTGTTCTTTGATACACTCTGCATTATGTTAACGATGAGAATGAAGATTGATTTCATAAGCCATATTTAGGTGCGTGTGACGGAGCCTTGACGTCAGTGAACTCACACCAATTTACATTTTGCGTCTAAATTCCTTCAAATCATGTTTCTTTCAGGACTATTCTAGTTACAGTTCCATACGGCTTTCTTAGATACTCTTGCACATTGTCCAATTCAAACTATTAACGTGAGACTGTATAAACACGCATTTCGCACCTTCGTTGTTTTCCTCTCACAGTCAGACCGAGTCGGACCGATCACATCCCTTCATTCCCTTGCTCTGGTGTCTGGCGCTAGTCGCTGGGTAATGTATCATTGTATTTTCCCATCTTTTAGTGCTGCGGAGGCGAACCAGGCGTGACCGACTTGTGAGAGACGTCCTTTGGTAATCATGGGCCTGTGTGAGCGTCCTCGAGTTGGCCGGAGAAGCAGGTGAGTGGAATAAGAGGAAATGGTGGGAGGAACAGTTGGTTGTTGATCATGTATGACGAATGGCGGCTGGCGGCAAGGTGTTGTTAAGTAATTTCAAGGTATTATTTAGTGGTATTTGGGTTGGTGTGTGGTCCCTGCTTTGGAGATGATGATAGTGGAGTCTGTTTTAGATGGTAAGAAACACCTGTTGATAATATAACGTGCAAGTAATAATGTAACGGTGAGACTTTAATTTACTAGACACCTACCGCTAACTTCAGCTTGTTGACTGCGAAAACACATCATCTTTTCAGAATTGCACGTTGCAGGATGACTACCATGTAATTACTTGTGAGGAACCGAAATCTGCGTACGCTCTAAGCTACGGTATTTTGTTATCTAATAACATATCAGCAAATATTATTACGTATATTCCTTTCCACTAACTTAAGAAAACATGCATATTAAGTAACTAGATAATGCAGCGGATTGAAAGTTGCTTAAAAAAATGGGCGGAACAGCATTGAAAATGATAAGTTGGTGAAAATCAATTACATGACTTGTGGATGTATATACCTACAACTTTGCTGGTAGGAAGATTAAGTACGTGAATCATAAATCGTGTGTGTGTGTGTGTGTGTGTGTGTGTGTGTGTGGGTGTGTATGTGTGTCTCTGTGTGGGTGTGTGTGTGTACTCACCAGGTAGCGGGAGACAAGCAGGACGCGAGTACCACATGTACGTTTTCACTTTATGGCTTAGCTTAAGGAGTCCAATGTCGTGATTGTAGGTTGACTTGTTGAACTCCGGGTAGAAGATGGAGTAGACGGCCTTGTACTCGTGGCTGTGCGTCTCGATGGGGAAGCTGCGGATGTGTTCCCCGACGGTGACACGCAGGCTTTGGAGGTTGACGCTGCTCAGAGACAAGGAAAAGTGTGATTGATTGACAAAGTATTATTTTTGGCAACGCTACATCCGATGTCATACTGGAGGAAAATGTGATCTGGTGATGATGAATGTGCTAATAATTAGTTAACTTGTTTTGTAATGAGTAACAGGAAACGTAAGATCATCAGGAAGTTGATTAATTGAAATGGGAAATTTATAGCCAGTAAAAGGAAAAAAACATGAATACCATATAGCGTCTTTATGGGATTTCTTATTGGTAGTGATCCTAAGATACAAAAGTATATAATTAATTCTAAATATAGGATAAACAAGTGATTAAAAGTTGGTCGTAACTCTCATGGTGTCAATCAGTAGTAGTTAATGTCAGTGTAGGTGCCGCTGTACTGTGGTCTTAACTTTCGTTGTTGGAAATACCTGAGTGACAAACAAATAGTGTAGACGAGTTAGTGTGTGCGTTAATGCGTGGTGCTCACTGATAGAGTAAGTTTTTATTGGTCTTTAAAGTGTTACGTTGAGCTGAGCATTGGGCTTTGGTAATTGAAGGTGTTTGTTTTACGCCCACCGCTGCAGAGTTAACCAACAATTGTCGGTTATAAAATGTCGAACTGCTTTTTAAATGGTAGGGAAAGCATCTTGCCCCTGGTGATGAACGCGCGCACTTGCCAGAACCTTTTTATTATTATTATTATTATTATTATTATTATTATTGATATCATCCCTATTATTTCTTTTAATAGAATTACTATATAGTAGTGGGTCTTGTTACTCTTTCAAAGGACCACATTCTTGTAATGTGTACCAGTTCTTCGTGAGTGACTATTAAACAGCCACTGATGGAATGTCATTCGCTTCTGTAATATTTTCATTTGTACACGTACACGTTTCATGAGCTTGGGCCACTGGCATATTGCATGAATAAAAGACCACAAGTGTCGCCACAAACTCCTAGATTAGTATGAAAATATTAACCGCGAAGAAAGTTGTGTATTTTGGACCTACTTTTTGTTATATTAATGCGTAGTGCTTACTTGCGTATACGCGGGGCATGAAACACACACACACACACACACACACACACACACACACACACACACACACACACACACACACACACACACACACACACACACACACACACAGGCCGCGCCTCGTACACTTACCCTCTGATGCAGTGGGCGGCAGTGAGCACGTAGCGGTCACTGATCAAGGTGCCGCCGCAGTAGAAGTGACCCTTGTAGAGCAGCGCCACCTGCCAAGGGTACTCGTTGAACTCCGCCGAGCTGCCACCCATTATTTTGGCGCGTCGATTGGGCAGACCACACGCTGTAGGGGTAACACCGCCGCCACCACACCACCAACACAACCACCATGCTTTGTTAGTAAT
>JAPQNM010000048.1:13987804-14000304 GCA_029783475.1 Metacarcinus magister
CTCCTCTTCCACCTCCTCTTCCACCTCTTTAGAGTCGAAGACAATAAGATTGCACAAAGATTTTAAGAATTCGCAAAAAATAAAAAAAATGTCGAGTTCTGTATTAATTCTAGTCTTTAAGCTGTGTTGTGTGTGTGTGTGTGTGTGTGTGTGTGTGTGTGTGTGTGTGTGTGTGTGTGTGTGTGTGTGTTACTGTGAAACTGGTGATTTATGATGTGACAGGCAACTGGGTGCGCTTGAGTGTCGGTGATAGAGGAAGGAAGGAAGGTGATGGTGGTGGTGGTAGTAGTAGCAGTAACCTTGCTGGTGGTACATACTAGTACTGTAGTAGAAGAACAATAACGGGAGCGATATCAATACATTTAGTCAACTGTTACTGTTATTGTCATTATTATTATTATTATTATTATTATAAGTAGTAATAGTAGTAGTAGTAATAGTAGTAGTAGTAGTGCAGTAGTAATGGCAGTAGCAAGAGTAGTAGTGACAGCAGTGGCAACAACAACAGTGGCAAAAATGTAGACAAACATTATAATGAAGAATAGGAAGTACAACTCAACACCACATTCAGTACCGTTGCCTTCGCTTGCTCCTTCCTGTCGCCACTACCAAACAGTAGCAGCAACAACAACAACAACAACAACAACAACAACAACAACAACAACAACAACTTCTCTACATTACCACGATTGAATATATAAAGTCAACAGGGAATGTAAAAAATCACAAGTACAGTACGGAGAGTAGAAGTCTAGGAGGAAGAGGAGGAAAAGGAGGAGGAAAGCGGGCTTAGGATTGCCATATGGTGTTAGGACGATGAGAAAATAAGAGGAAGAGGAGGAGAAGGAGAATATATTTATCTAGTTATGCCTTTTTTTTCGTAATTCAAGTCCCGAAACACATTATTAATTACTGTTGTGTAACTTTTCTTGTTCAAGTAATTATCTTTGTGCAGACAATTGGTATAATTAGTGATATAATGACAATGATGATGATGAATGTTCCATCAGCAAATGCATATATGTATATTTATACTTTCCTGTCTGGTGCGGGGGGCGGGGGAGAGAGAGAGAGAGAGAGAGAGAGAGAGAGAGAGAGAGAGAGAGAGAGAGAGAGAGAGAGAGAGAGAGAGAGAGAGAGAGAGAGAGAGAGAGAGAGAGAGAGAGAAGTGAATAATAGTTTGTCGTCCCATCTCATTGTGGAGAGAATAAGAAGGGGAGGATGAGGAGAGAAGGGAAGGAGAGAGGGGAGGTAACAGCTGTTGTCACCAAGCCTTCCCCCGCCCCCTCCCCCTCCCCTACTCTCTTTCCATCCCTCTTCTTTCACCCCGGTCCTGCAACTTTTCTTCCACATGATTATCTGAATTTAAATAAAGAAAAAATGGAGAGAAAGAGGAAAACTTACATACAAGACTACCGCCACACCGGATGTCTCCACCTCATTCAGGGTGGGAATTGTAACTTTAAATCGTTTCCCAGCTCGGGTTAACAACAATTTAAAACACGTTGTTAAGTTAATGATCCGCTAAACTCCCCTTGAACACGCACGGAAGGAAGTGGTGGAGAGCTGGTGTTAAATATCTGAATCCAGTGTTGAAAATTTCAGTGTTGTGAAGGTGAAAACATCAGATTAGTGAGATACAAGTGGATGGAGACACTCGACGCTCAGCCTTGATCCGGGTGGTAAAAACATGAAGGCTGCAGGACGAAAGAAGATATGTAGACATTTTCCTTCCCTCTTTGTCCTCTCCCGTGCATCTTCTTGGTGTTCGAATACTTGATTCTCTTGGTGTATAGTTTTCGTTTTGCTTTGGGAGATAATCTAATGAACTGAAACACTAAACGGTGCAGAGAGCACTTATTATATGGTAAAAAGCGGACTGTATGAAAAGTTTACAAGTGTCAGAAGCCAATTGCTTGTGCTGCTGACATTCAATAAAAATTAGGTGCAGAAAGACCACACAACGTGCAGATAGGTATAGAAAATAGTTTGTTTCTGAAAGTATCTTACTTTTGAACCATTTAAGAACTGTACAATCTTGAATGCAACACAACAGAC
This sequence comes from Metacarcinus magister, assembly GCA_029783475.1. Classification (NCBI taxonomy): domain Eukaryota; kingdom Metazoa; phylum Arthropoda; class Malacostraca; order Decapoda; family Cancridae; genus Metacarcinus; species Metacarcinus magister. The sequence continues at coordinate 13,989,863 of JAPQNM010000048.1, forward strand.
ACTGGAACGTTCAGTGACAGTCTGTGGTGAACTGTAATTTAGTTTATTAAGTTTCCCCCTGTCTCCATTTTTTTTTATCCATGGAGCTCCTAGCCATAAAGAATTTAATTTTGTATACAACAGTGTACGTATTGAATTACAATTTGACAATGAAGATCTTATCTTATCATACCTTACCTTGTACTGATCAAGAGGTGTCCTTTGTTGTCTCCGAAGACAGAAAAAATATGTAAAAAGTTATTCAAAGGCCAATTGCACAAACCTACAAAATTTTATCCATGTTTTTAATTTTTTTGGGTTTCGTGAAGGGAGTGTAGATGAGTGTTTGGCAGTGGTGGTGGTGGTGGTGGTGGTAGTGGTGATGGTGCGGTCTGTATAGTGAAAGTGGTTGATGATGATGATAGTAATTATTAAAATAAAGTGTGGTTGTAAAGCGTTGTGAGGATAAGGGTGTAGGAGGAGGAGAAAGAAAAAAAAAACATGTTGCATGTGATTGCATGAACAAGAGAATTAATGGACATGTAAATTGGATCGTCTCTGAAAAAAATAAATCGACATAAAATAAGATACGATACAAACAAAAACAAAGAAATAAACGTGAGGAGATGTGGAGGCGTGGTGTGCGTGGTGCTAAACAGAGAACACTATATATGAAAAGACGATTGTTAAAAAAGAAATATAGAGATAATCACTTGGGAAAAATGACGTGCGAATCAGTTTTATTCAAAGAAAAAGTTTTGTTTGTAAGGTTTGAATCAAATCTTCATAGAGAGTAAGAATGGTGGTGTATTTACAAAACGTTTACTTTCATCACAAATATGCACGTTACAGTTTTCCCACTCCGCCACACACAAAAACAGTCATGTACACACACACACACACACACACACACACACACACACACACACACACACACACACACACACACACACACACACACACACACACACACACACACACACACACACACACACTTGAATAGAATAAATCCTAATGTGTGTGTATTTATTTTTATACTCCCCGCAGTTCAACAAGAATACTAGGTTGTGTTTTGGCCAAACGTCCTAGATAAGAACTGTAGAGTAAAAATATGGAAGATAAGGCTGATAGGCACCGGTGGCTCTCCCGCTCTCCACCTGTTTGTCCGCCGCAGCCTCCACAGGTGTGCCGTCCTTAGCGACAGATGGCTTTTTCCCGACACTTGAAGAATGATGAATACTTAAAAAAGAATTATCATTGTAATTTATTTTGTCTTCATTGAAATGTAAACGTGGGAAAGTAAAGCGGTGGTGTATTTTAGCGTTTAAAATGTTGTAAAATTGTCTTCAACTTGTGTTCTACGTGAAAGGTCAAGACGTTTTAAATGTCCCTCAGGCTTTCAAGTGAAATTTTCCTCGTTAACTGTCGGCTTTCACGTGGCGAGTCTCCTGACCATCCATCTGCTGCCTAACCATCCATCCCTCTCAACCTTCTCATACTGCGTCTTAAAAAACTGTGTTCGTTGATCTATTTATACATTGAAATGACACCAATTGAGACTGCTGAAAGGATGTATCTTATAGTTTTATATCATTCAATTATCATGAAAAGTGACATAGTGATAATGAGCGAATTTTGAGCTATATAATTTTATACTTTCACCTTTTATTCTTATGAAGGGGAGGGGGGCGGGGGGTGAGTGTGTGGGAAGTGAGAGTGTTGGCGAAAGGCTGCTTTCACGGAGTTGTGGTGGTCAGCTTTTCACAATTATAGATATTTTTTCGTTTTTACTGTTGTTTTCACTTTTCATTCATGGAGTAACACACACACACACACACACACACACACACACACACACACACACACACACACACACACACACACACACACACACACACACACACACACACACACACACACACACACACACACACACACACACACACACACACACACACACACACACACACACACACACCACACACACACACACACACACACACACACACACACACACACACACACACACACACACACACACACACACACACACACACACACACACACACACACACACACACACACACATTCTTTTCTTGTCCTAATAAGCTGAGTATATGTAGCATTATTTTTTTTTACCACTGTGTGTGTGTGTGTGTGTGTGTGTGTGTGTGTGGCTTCCTAATTCAACGTGACAGTCCTATTCATGTTTTTTTTCTTCCACTCTTGCTTTTTAAATTCACATTACAACTCTTACGTTACTCCTAGATACACGTTTTTTATTCTTACGAATCCTAACATTACACTTTCATTTGCTCCAAATTTAAGAAGTGAATTTTATTTCTTTGTTTGTTTAATATTTTCTCGAGCCGATTTTTTTTTCTTCATATATACTTTTTTATTTTCTTTACAAATTATTTTTGATTGGGCTTGCCATTTCCTTTTTGTGTGTATCAAATGGTATTACTTTCTATTGAGTTGCTTTATTTTCTTAACCCATTTGTGAATTTGTTAAGTATGCATTAATTATCCTTATTTTACTGGTTTTATTTTCTCAACCCTTTTGTGCATTTTATTCATTAATTACCCGTATTTTACTTTTTTACAGATTTGCTGAGGAACTGATTGACGTGTGGACCCGCCCTAAATGTGAGACTTTACACGTAAGTTTCAACGTCTTGTAGTTGACTTTTTCTCCCTTTTTTAGACAGTTATAACAGGAGCGGTGGTGTTCTCTGGGTTGAAGTTATTTATTTATTTATTTATGCACTGACGAGGACGAGAGGGGAAAGTGAGGGGAGTGACAGCAATTCCTTAATAACTATGTTGGTGGTTGCTGGGTTTTTTTTTCTTCCCCTTCATTATTATTAGTGGTGATTCAAGTGGTGTTTGTGGAGAGAAGGGTTTTGCGGATGAGGATAATGATGCTGATGGTGGTGGTGTAGATACTATTTAGTGTTATTTGCAGAAAACCCATAATTGTAACTAGTGGTATGTACGTCAGTTGTGGTATATAGTAGTATACAGTCCAATGCATCGAGTTGTTATCAAAAGTTATGTGGCAGGAGTAAGCCGTGTCTACAAGGGTGGGATTGATTAATATATTACTAGTGGTAAGTATTATTGATTTGGTGGTGTTGGAGGGGGAGTGTGGGGCCAGTGGTGAGGGTGGTGGTGGTGGTGGAGGCGGCGGCGGCGGCGGGACTTTATGATGTAGAAAACGAAGGCTACAATGGTGGTGGTAATCTTAGTGGTACAAGATAGAAGTGGTGGTAGTAGTAGTAACGGTGGTGGTTGTCGTGGTATCAGCTATCAGTAGTGATAAAGAGGGTCACATCCACACAATGGTACCCTCTCCCTAAAGGTATTTGAACTTGGACACATGGGTGACCTTCAAATCGAGTCGTAACGAATGTGTTCACATCTGGTAACAATGCGTGTTTGTTTTGTGGAAGGGATAATTGAATCACACTAATGCATTGGTATATATTTGTGTATTTCAAATATCACGTATGATTTATGAATTACGACAAGTATAAATTATGAATAACATGTTAAAATGAAACTTAAAATAGGTTTAGTTTTACCTTATAAGAAACATAATGCTCACTCATTACTTGTACACAAACCGTGTACATTATTTTATTAGTAGATAATACTTGCACACTACCCATGTTAAACAAACTTATTTATTTGTTGTCTGTAGAAAACTTACAGCCTATTTCTTTTGTGATACAAACTTGGTGTTAGTAAGATTAGTGCCTGTTACAAAACACATAATTTATTAAGTAGGCATAATTGAAAACCGAATTTTATAGCCTTGACACATGCGGGACGGTATCATGAGCATCTTACATTCAGAACGAAATGAGCAACACTAATGAAAACCAATAATCTACTTGACGGGACGGGATAACAACTGGAGTGGACAATGATTTCACTGGGCCTAATAAGACAATTGGTGGCTGCCGCTTGTAGTGTTCATAACTTTATAAGAATATGTGCCAGTTTTATAATGGTGGTGGGATGGACTCATCCCCCGTCATCCTCTATCTAGGCAGGGCCTCTACGTCCGCTACCGTCTCCGGCAGATTTGTGTTGCCAGTCTCCGGGAGCAGAAGAGACAGCAGCCCAGCGGCAACAGAGAGCAGCCCGAACACAGTGGACGGAACGGTATAGTGGAGATCTCCCTGTGGAGGAGAGTGAAAGGAGAGTATAGAGAAAAGGGTGGAGGGGAACGACGGTGATGGAAGGAGTGAAGTCTAGGGAAGAAGAAGAATGTAAATTAATGTATGAGGATTGAATCTTTTCTCATCAGCACGTCCTTGCAGTACACACACTTACCAAGAGGTCCACGATGAAGGGAGCAAGAGCGGAGCCTATCCTAGCGCACATGGAGGACGTGCCCACCGCAATGTTCCTCACGCCTGTTGGCACCAGCTCAGCAGAGTAGATGTACGCCACTCCGAAGGCCGATGAGTTGAAGAACTTCCCCACTGTAGCCAGCGTCATGTTGAGCCACACCATTTCTTCCGGGGATGAGGAGGAGTTATAAGGTAGGTAACTCTCGGAAGTGTGAAGAAGGTTGGTTATTCAGATGAGGTTAGGGGATGCAGAAGGTTAATGAAAAGTAACGTGAAGAGATAAAGAAGGGTATTCGTTAATGAGGTTTAAGAAGAAGCAATAGGAAAGGAGATAATAAGGAAAAGGGTTTGAAAAGAAGTGAAGTCTTAAATGAGTTAGTGTAAGAGAAAGGTGATGAATGAGAATAGATGGTATGAAGAGATGTACGTAACCGAGCTCCAAAGGTATACTAATGAGGAAGGAAGGAAGGAAGGCGTTAGAGGGAGGGTTTGAGTATAATTTCAAGGACTGGTAGGAGAGAGGGGTCCGTGCATCCTTTAAACAAGCATCACTGGTCTGACGTACCACCTCAGTACTACTGTTGACATTCGTTGCTCTGTCGTCACCTGTACTAATGATAACCTTCCGCGCACCTTTTTTTCAGCCACAGAGGTAATGCCGAGCCCTGAAACCAACCAACGCCGTCTTGTACACACATACAACATGGGCTTCATAAACAAAACTATTTCACGAACCCTCTAAACAAGTTACTGAACCTGAGAGAGATTAAGGTAAACTCTTATTATCAAGTCTATTCATATTAACCTGAACTGAGCAAACTGCATGATCCTACACTTATCTAAAGCCAAGCACTGATGGACTACTGCTATATGTTCACAACAGTAGTGATTCTATAGTAAATACTTGGACAATAAATCAGTGATTCTATAGTAAATACTTGGACAATAAATCAAATACAAAATTAAAAACCTATTAAATGAAAAAAAAATGAATATATATACCAATGAATGCAGCGTCGATGTTGTAACTTATTGCCGTAATTGGGAAGGCAATACAAAACTAATAAATAAATCAGTTAGTTGTGAACATTAGTCTATCAGTGCTCAGTTGATAGATTCGAGTTAGCGCATCTATGTAGTTTACTCCGTTCAGGCCTGGATGAACTGACTATAAGGATCATCACCATTCATCTCTCTTACTCCATGATAGCGTTCTGCTTTTCTTTCTACTTTCCTCCCTGATATCGTTCCAACTTATCCCTAGTAACTTAAGATCACCGTAATACTAATTAATACCTTGTTCTGATACCCACCTCTAGGCACAGCAAGGATGAGGAGACACGAGGCGCCGCAAATAAGGAACAACACACTCAGGTTCAGACGTCTCCCGAACCTGCAATGAAGGATAACGCGTCACTAAGGAAGCACGAAGAAACAGCGAGCAAGGCCACGTGACACTCCCTCATGTAAACAAACACCACGTGGTCGACGACAGCGGGAGGAGAGGAACACTTTACTTCTTCAGTGTCCAGATGACGAGGAAGTACGAGGGAATCTCTACCAGACCGGAGAGGAACACCAGTAGGTAGGGCGAGGCGTCGATGTTTCCGCCGCTGAAGGTGAGGCCGTAGTAAACCATGCTGACCACGAACCAGGCGAAGAAGATGATTAGGCAGCGACGCCTCATGTTTGGGGTGCTTAGGAGGGTGATCTGTGAGAGGGAACATTTGAGGGGAGGAAGAGGGAGAAGGAAAGTGTGTTGGTGAGTGTGATGTTAGTTAGCAAGGGTGTGTGTGTGTATGTATGGTTTGATGGTAATAGTGATAATGTAGTGTGCCTTTTCAAGGGTATGGTGAGGGACTGGTGTGGGAGTGATGTAAGGATATGGCTGTGAGCTGGGTTGTTTGTTGCTGTAGTCAGTGCTGATATTAAAGCATTTTCTTTAGTTACTAGTGAAGTATGTAGAGACAGTTTCCTTTTTACTACTTAGCGCGCTACTGTCACGCAAACAAACTATCTACTTACTATGCTCCTGAAGAAGTTAATTATTTTTTGTAGGAGTCCCACCTTCTCCACCTTAAAACTTTTGCGCTGGATATGAAAAAAGAAAAGAATCAGTGAGTGGGACACACACATACAATGCCTGTCTTACATAACGCAGTATTTTTTCATGATAAATTTACTTACAGCATTATTTTTCTCTTTCATGCTTTTCAGTTACCTCCTGCTCTTCCTTACCTCCATTTCAACGCTGCTAAAGAAGGCGTCCAGCTCCTCCTTCGGCGGTAGGGAGCCTTTGTTGGTCTTGGCTATCTGCCGCAGGATCTTGAGGGCCTCGTTGTACCGTCCCTGCAAGATCAGCCATCGCGGGGACTCCGGCAGGACCCTGTGTTAGTTAGTCCCACCCTTGTTGTTAGTGATAGACTTGGAATAGGAAAGCAGGATGGGAAAAGACAAACAGGCGAGTAGGGAATACAGTGAACATGTGTAAGAGACAGAATCAGTGAAAATATACTAGCTTTTAAATTAGTATTAAGAATATCAACAGGAAAAACCACCATAACATTCCCTCCCCACAAACCCACCAGTAGTAGAGGAGGAGGATTATACTTGGCACGGAAATACAGAGCTGAAGGGTGCGCCACTCGTTCACGAAGTAGGCGATTCCTGGCAGGAGCATGAACCCAACGGCGAAGAAACCCTGATAGAGCATGCCCATTGCGGTACGTCCTTCGCCGCCTACCGTCTCCATCACTGGGGGCGGGGTGGAGTAAATGTTATCGGTTATGCCGGACCAATTTTAGGCTATCCCGTCCCTCTCCAATTTAAGATCCTACCCCCCTCAGAACCCTCAATATGTCTCACTAGTGTATGTGCCACCACCAAACCCTAACACCCACTTCCCGCCCTGCCACAGCCTCATCCACCTCCGCCCAGCACAACGCAGCTTACCTATAACGAAGTTCGGAAGGAAGAATCCTGAACCGAAGGCGGCGACGAAGAAGCGGAAGGTGAGGAAGAGCGAGTAATGAGTGACGAAGGCGACGCTGACTGACGACACCAGGAAGCCCACCGCCGAGATGATGGAGATGGTCCGCCGCCCGTACCTGCCGGCGACGCAGACGAAGGGAGTCATAAGAGAGATAGAAGAGGAAGAGAGAAAATACTGTTCATTAGTAGCTTGTTTTCATCGAACACCACATTTTTTCATAATATTGATGCCCTCCTTATCTGTAACAACACCCCTCCCCCCCCCCTGGAGTACTATAGAACGTGCTGACTGCATGTGAACACGAGAACCTCAAGGACCTGATGACGGGGACAGTAAAGATGTAAAGATTGGAGTTTATGGCAAAGTAAAGATAGTTATAAAAAACATCGTCTTTATCAGTTGATGGTTCGTTTCCTTTTTCTCTCCTACTTAGTTTCTTTTTATTCATTTGACTAAGCATATTTGATCTTATCTCAATTTCTTATATCTTATCCTCTACGCTTTTGTTTACCTATCTTCCTATACTTCCATACTTACTTGTCAGCAAGTTCACTGAGCACCATAGCGCCAGTCAGCACACCGGCCATGTACGTGGATTGGATGAGGGACATGCGGTACTTGTTCTCACACACCAGCCCCCACTGTAAGGACGGGAAGGTGGTGAGGGAGGGTTATGCGGGGCGAGGTAGGTGACTGCAATGGTAAATGGTGAAAGGAAGGAAAAGAAGGGAATAATGGAAAATGTGTGGGAGGAGGATAAAGGGAGTTAATGAGATGAGGAGAGATGAAAGTCGAAACGGTGGCCAATAATGGAAAGTGTGCATGAGGATGAAGAGAGGAGGGGAGAATGTTCGTTTTCTCGCCAATTTTACAAGTTAAAGTATACACATTAAGTTTAATTCCCTAGCAACGCACACCTGAGCTACATTTTTTCTTCACTGTCTCATGAAACTGCAATCTGATTTATGAAAAGGAAAGTTGAAAGATGGGCGTGAAAAGTGGTAAACAGAGGAGGTGGAGGAGGTTGATATATGAACAAGTACCGCTATCACATATACTTAAGGATTACAGATAAAGAGGGAGCAAGAAGTAGATAAACAACACTACAGGTGAAGATTATTTGGATAACGCATTTGGAACCTAAAAAAGGAAAGGAGAGAATGGAGGATCAGGAGCTAGAGGGAATTGAAGATGTTAAAAGGGAATGGAGGAGGGAGATGTGAGGGTCCAAACAACCAGAGGAGGAAGTGCATCAGAAAGAGAACCTGCAACTCCAAGGGAATACGACACACAAGAACACAAAATAAAGTGAACTAATAAAAAGATAGAGGAGTAGAAAACGATCAACAAGTACAAGTAGGAGGAGGAGGAGATAAGGAAAAGGACCCCTATTAAAAAAACATTACCACATCAACATCAATCGTGCATACTTCCTCTACGGCGGTCGTCTCGTAAATTGAGTGGTCGTAGCGGTAATCCTGGCAGCCTCGAGTGGACACGCCGGCGGTAGGGAGGAATGGCAAGTCCCCCTCACTCAGCCCACTCGCCACCAGACCCGTCCAGTTCCTATCGTAGTAGGTGCAGGAGGAATACTCGCCCTTCCCCAACTCATCATTAACCCTGCAGCGGGGGAAGGAAGAAGTGGCATTAAAACGGAAGGACACAGAAAGGGAGTGTGATTGGAAGAGGTGGATGCAAGGAATTGGTAGAGAAGTGATAGGGATGGAAGTAGAAGGAGTGTCAAGGGTTAATGATGGAGTGGTTGTTAGAAGGGGATTAAGAGGGATGGGGTATTAGGGGAATGTGGATGTAGAGGGTGGAATGAAAGGGAAGGAGGATGGAGGAAGTGATGGATAAAGGAACAAGGGAAGAGATAATAAAACAATGTGATGAATTGAACGATAAGAAAGAATGCAGGAATTGGTAGGTGGGAAATCACGCGTCCGTAGCGGTAAAGAGGAACGGGGACGGTAGTATGGCAGGGTGTGCATGTATGGAGGCAGCAGGAAGAAGGAACTCACCAAGGGATAGATCCGTTGCGGAGATCGTATGAGCCATTAATTTTGTGAAGGGCAGGCACGTCACACCAGTGCTCGGAGGTCGCTGCGATGAAAGCTGGAAATAAAAACATTGGTCAAACATACGGGGGGACATAATCCGGTACAGGACTCAACTTGTGGCCTAAAGTTGCGAGTTAGATTCTGGCTCATGGTAGCTCAACTTAGTGAAAGAGGTAGCGCTCTCTTTAATCCTAACAGAACTATATGGTCTATAGTTACCTAGTTCGGGGGTATTATTTAATCACCTTTAATTTCAAAGGGGAAGAATACCAATACTTAACTGATACTAACTTGTTTTACAATAGATCAAACAAAGTTGCGTTGCAGTGGCAGGCAAAGAACTTATGACTTACTAAGCCTCGTCCACAATATCGGTCAGACAGACACTGTTACCATATCATACTGCGTAACAGAATGGCGTATCTTACTTTTTAACCATTTAAGAATTGCACAATCTTGAATGCAACACAACATGAAGTGGAATGTTCTGTGACAGTCTGTGATTAACTGTGTGATTTAGTTTATTAAGTTTCCCTCTGTCTTAATTTTTATCCATGGAGTTCCTAGCAATAAAAAAATACATTTTGTAAACAGCAGTGTATTGTGTTATACTATGACAAATGAAGGTCTTATCTTATCTTATCTTAAACGTAGAGTCGAGGAAAACTGACATGCCAACAAACTGTTACCAGATCAGTTATTTTAAATGGTACTGGCCAAGGGCAAACATAAATACGTTCAAAAGAAAATACCGCTTGTCGCCAGACCCTGTATAGAGGACAGTAGGATAAATAGAGGCAGGGGTGGAGGTCTAATATGGGATTAGAGGGGTTTTGATACTTCTTTTGCAGGAGGAGTTTATAACGTCATCCTGCTCCGCAACTAAACCAAGTGACCACCTCATAATTAATTGTGTAAATAATGAAGTAGAATAAAAAGACGCAGCGACTGAGGCGAAGTAATAATTGGGTATTTGACTCTCTCTCTCTCTCTCTCTCTCTCTCTCTCTCTCTCTCTCTCTCTCTCTCTCTCTCTCTCTCTCTCTCT
>JAPQNM010000048.1:14010304-14025304 GCA_029783475.1 Metacarcinus magister
CATTTAAGCCATTTTATTCTTTAGTACATTTGGACTGTATCTATAAATGAAACATTTACCCTGCCACTACCTCACTAATCACACACTGGCAACACACGGGTAAAGGGTAAGGGTGCGGTGGTTGTGGGTTGATGTTGCACGGGACTACGATAGTGTTTGCATTTCTACAGCATCGTTCCGTAAGTGGCACATGATTTACTTTCAACAGTAATTTGTTGTGTAGGCTATGAGGCAACAGTTGTTACCTTTGGCGAGGACTGTCATGCTGGCTTTAGGGAGGCAGGCATCACTGAGTGAGTGCCACGGAAACAACCACCAAGCAAGTTGAATTAACCAGACTTTTTGGTGTACGTAGTGTAACAAATGCATTTAAGTGAAGGGATTATGGACTATGTATTTCGGCATCATTACTTTCTCTTGATATTCCTCTTCACCGTCAACTACATTCAGCGTGGTGGCACCGAGGCCAGTGAAGACACCTGTTACCCTGCTCATTGTACTACTCTGTCTACCTTGCGAGCGGAGTTATTATATGATTCACCGGTAAGTTAGTTATCTTAACAGAACGATCATTAACATCCTATAATGCAGGATGATTCTTTACTGTCGGCTGTATTCTGCCTATAACTGAAATACCCTGTCAGTCACTCTGTTGTTGCATCCTTAACTTTAGGAGCTAATAAGCCCTGCATGATACTCTTGTTTCTACTTTATACGAGTTCTGTAATGAGATAATTTGCGATTTTAGTTCTTCCTCTGCTGTCTGTATTAATTCTGCATAAGAGCATACATACTACAATCCACTTTCATGGCATATATATATATATATATATAATCCTGTCTGGCACACTGGTTTGATGTGCCTGTAGGCATGAGTATGTGTGCACTCCCCATACTGTCACTAGTAATTTAGGGAAGCTAATCACTAATCAGGTGAGCACAACACTTCCTTATAGTATTGTTTAGTTTTGTACAATAAATTTTTTTTACATGTGTTCCCTATATAGTATGAATGATATTATATTGGCACAGCTTTCAGGTACGGCAGCTGTACCTGTAAGTGCTCGCTTATAGATACGGCACGTGCCTAACTTTTGGGTAATAAAATACAAAAAGCTTATATAACCGAACCTAACTGAACCAAACCTAACCTAATCTAACGAATGCCATATCCTCATAGTGCTCGCTTATAGATACAGCATGTGCTTAACTTTTGGGTAAAAAGCTTATATAACCGAACCTAACCGAACCAAACCGTACCCAACCAAACATAACATAACATAACATAATCAACCTAACATAACTTAAAAGATGCTTTACCAGGTAAATAATAAGGCACAGGCCATAGGAATAGCGGATGACAACGAGGTACAACTGCTGTATCTCTAAGCACTTCGTATTATATTCTAAGTATGATGAGTAAACAGCTGGGAATCCCTTTTCCTTTCTGTTATAACAATGTACAATCATTTTGCATCATAAAGGCTGTAATTCAGTTTTAATTTAAGAACAGATCAATGTTTTCCTATTAAACTGCCATTACGTATGAAAATCCATAGTTTCCTGTTGTTAATTAAGACACCATAACAAATCAATCATTAGAATGGTTTTGTTTGACCAGTAGTAGTTTGGTTACACGTCGAGCCACAGGTAGTGTCACTTTAAAGCTAACAAAGTCATGAACTTTGTGCTTTATGATCTCATGTTCCAGAACTTATTTCCAAAGATATAAGTAAAACTAAAAAAAATCCCCTACTCTTTCCCAATTCAGCAAGTTTCTCCACAACGGGCCTTCAACCGTTAATCCAATGAGCTCTGGAAGTAATTGATTATTGGAAGAAAATTGTGAACACAAGAAGGTTGCTTCCTTTGCTTGTCCATAATCAAGTGGATTGAGATGCATGGTGTGTCTGTGAATAATCATTAGTTCCAGACATTTCCTTTGCCTTTTTCTCATAAATTTGGAAGCAATCTCTTTTCCTGGCTACAAAACAATCCAAGGAGGGGAAATGCTGTAGCTGCGCATAGCTGCAGCTGCTCATCTCCCGTTGCATTGGCCTTTGAGCCTGTGGTGGAAATTAATCCGTTACCCCGGGACACAACGCCACTGTGACATCCGAGTTTACCTTCCCCAGGTTTTCCCTAGGTACCCACATATTGACTAACCCGTTTGGGATGATGAACAGCTGGGTGAGCTGTGCACCGACTGTCCTCGTCTGGGATTGAACTCGGGTCAGCAGATTCGTAGTCAGATGTGCTAACCAGGATTGCAAATGTAGAACTGAGAAATAGAATGTATAATGATGTGTTGAGAAAAGGCAGATTGAGGTTTTGGGCATGTGGAACTTATGCATGAAAGTAACTGGGTGTAAAGGGCAAGTACCAGTGTTGGCGGTAGAACTATAAGGGGCTAGTCAACCCAAAATATCAGATGTTATATTAAGTGACTGCAGAGTTTAGGTCTGGATAGAGGGATCGCCAAAGATAGTGCAGCACAGAGAACCATCATTAGGTAAACAAGGCTGACACATGCATAAAAGGAGGGATAATGCCAACCATAAGCTTTCAGTTTGTACTATGTTGTCTGATACATGTTTTGTGAATTTAGATTGAGCAGTAAAAGAGAAACAAGATCATTGCTGAGATGTTATGACTTAATTCATATCAATTTCATTAAGGAATTACTAAAATGTCAGATGATTGCAGATGATGACAGTGAATTAATTATTTTTTTTTGCTTACTTGTAGATGTTGAGAAGCTCCATGACAACCATGATGAGGGCTGTTGTTGTTCGTGAGTTTGGGGGAGTGAAGAAGATGAAGGTGGAGACAGACATGTCTGTGCCAGCCGTTGGTGACTACGAGGTGTGTCAACATTGTAAAGCTAAGGCTGAAAGGGAGAATAAGAATACTCATGCAAATTTTACACATTATGGATGGAAAGGGTTTACTCTGACCTATAAATTAGACTATATAAGTGTGTTTGTATTCCTTTCTGTGCTAATATATATTGATTAACTTAAACATGACTACCCTAAGCAAGAACCACCACCGCTAAGGGTGTAAGACAACGCATCAGAGTGTGGGGTGACTGTAGTGGCTGTCAACAGGTACTGATCAAGATGCACGCCAGTGGGATCAACCCAGTTGACACCTACATAAGGGAAGGTGTGTATGCCACCCTTCCTGAGCTTCCTTATGTCCCAGGCAAGGATGGAGCTGGAGTGGTGGAGGCCTTGGGCACCAAAGTCACTAAATTCAAAGTGAGTTCTCATTCAATATATTATCAATCCCTTACAACTTGACCTTCACTAATGGAGTTGACAGGTGCCTTTTGTAAGCCTAAGAGGATTTTTTATGAACACACTAAAATATTATAAAGTATTGTTATACAACACTGTAAATGCATCACTTTAAGGAGTAAAAATCAAATCCTCCTCCTGAATTAGGTAGCTTTAGACCATATAGTTCAGCTAGAGTTAACAAAAGAGCGCTGCCCCTCTCACCAAGAAGCTGCCATGAGCCAGGATCAAACTCACGAGCAATGACACTTTGCTGCCCTACAAGAAAGAGAAAGTGGTGTCAGTGTCCCACTACCTCTACCTAACATCTACCTAACTTTTATCATTACCATCACATGATCCATCTAAACCTACTGACCTTCCCATCAATACTAGCTCCTGTGCCACTCACAGTCTACACAAAATCAAAATCAAACCACTTCACTTGTTACTATCATCTTAAAAGTGATGCATTTACTATAAGTACAATAATTTAAAGTCTTTATAAGATTAAAGAGGATGTGCATTTTGGAGATCTTACCACAAAAATGTTTTCTAGCTTGGAGACCGTGTGTTCTGCTCCTCGAACTCCCGCTATGGAACACTGGCAAGCCTCACGAGTGTTCCGGAGACACGGGTGTATCCCCTGGAAGGGAATTTGAGTTTTGAGGAAGGTGCAAGCATTGGCATTCCTTACTTTACTGCTTGCCGAGCCCTTGTCCAAAAGTAAGTAGGAGTGGATGTAGGGACCAAGAGGTACTATACAGTTTAAACAACTAAGAAAAAAATATCTAACATTTTCAAATGCTATCATTAGATGTTTGGGGAATTGAAATTAAATAATCTCCCCGAACTAGGCAACTATAGACCATGTAGATCTACTAGGGTTAACGAGTGCTACCTTCTCACCAAGTTAAGCTGCAGTGAGCCAGGATCAAACTCACAACCTTTAGGTCACGAGCTGACCACTGTACCACAGAGCCACCCGGCCCCCTAATTGTTTTGAGAGATAATATAATGGATTCTCAGAGATGTCACTGGTGTAATTGTGTTCACTATGTATAATTTTCATTAAAAAATACTGAGCATTATGTCAAATGGTCAAGATATGTATGAGGGATGTGTGCTTACTGCTAAGTCCAAAGTAAAATAGTTAAGACTACATGAAATACTTTCACATATTGAAAATATAAGAGGATGATGGAACTGTAGTGGTTACTACAAATACCTCACAAGCAAAATACTGTTTAATAGAATCCTTGTGAGAATTCAAACTAAAGACTATGTATAACCTGTACTACAGTTAGCAGGGCAGTATCACCTCTCCAACATGTATTCACCTCGGACATGGATATTATTGGAAAACCTTCATCTAATGGTTTCTGTTCACCTACCAAAAGACTGGAGGGTTGTAAAAATAATCTTCAGTCATATTCTTTTTAAAAACAGAATATCATACACAAACTGCAGGTATGCCTGTAGGACATGCACCTGTACTGTCCACCTCATTTACACACTTCCTCCTAATCGTATTTAAGTAAATAATGTGTTGAAAGGATTTCTTGCTATTTTCTCACTCATGGAAGAGAGACTATCAAGTGCACCTCCTATAGGATTCACGTTATTCCTGGTGTTCAATGTTTGCAGAGCCAAGGCTAAGAAAGGAGAGAGGTTGTTGGTGCATGGAGCCAGCGGTGGTGTGGGACTGGCAGCTGTCCAGCTGGGCAGAGAACTGGGTTGGTTGACTAGTTTATGATAAAAGTTTTTTGGCATACAGTTTGTATTACTGTTGAACTATGTGCACAAGGTGGCATTAAATATTAAGATTGGTCTTTAAGAATTTAACTCTGTCTCTGTCATCAAGGTTAAAATGCTGCAAAGTTATAGGGGTTTTCTTCCTGTTACAACAGTTTTGATTGTTATGGTCAGCAGGTCTCTATGAAAGTTTGCATGAAGGTTGTGTAGCTTCCCAATATAATCATAAGACCTGCTGATGATAACCTTGAAAACCTACCCCCACAGGCCTTCATGTGGTTGGTACAGCTGGCACTGATGAGGGAATCTCCCTGGTGAAGGAGATGGGTGCTCATGATGTCCTCAACCATCGTGAACCTAAATACCTTAACAAACTTGGTGCTGAAAAGTTTGACATCATTCTAGAGATGCTAGCCAATGTGAACCTTGACAATGACCTCACTCTAATGAAATCACGAGGGAGAACTATCGTAAGTTTGCAGCGAGATGTTTATTGATCCTATCTGAGCTCCCTTATTTTTTTCTGTCGCCTCTTTCCAAAGGAGAAGCCACTCCATGGTTTTCTACCTCTAGCTTTTCCATCCAAAAGATGTTATCAATATTACTTATGCCTTCCTCTTTCCTTCAGGTGGTGGGCTCAAGAGGACCCACACAAATCAACCCTCGTAATCTGATGTTAAGTGAGAGTTCGGTTACCGGGGTCGCTCTTGGTACTGCCACTGCGGTGAGTATTTGTAATGAGGATGAGCCTAGCTGTCTGAGGTCCCTTCATTTTGTTATGCATATCCTTGTTCTTAAAGCATTAATCTCTTTATCTTCCAAAATTCTACAGCCACCCCTTCAGATACAGCCTCATCTTTTGCTTTCCTTTCTTACAAATATTGGTAACTCATTTTACTTGAGTTTAAAGAAGCATTTTTGGTTTAACACGAGTCAAAAAGTCAGTATTTTTGCTTTAATTACACAATTTCTTTAGAATAACATGATGCGATCCAAATAAAGAAAAATGCATTTCTTGTTTAATATTATTGTACAACTTGTTTTGTTAGGTGCAGCATTATGTCTGATTTAACTCAGTCTTATTTATCAAAATGCATAGTGTCTCATGAACAGATGAATAGATTTATCATGTATTTACACTATATGGGAAAATTATGTTTACATTACGCGAAATATGGAATACGTGAACGCTCCAGGAACACAATACTCGGGACAAACGAGTTACCTGTATGAGCTTAGACTATCCTAAGTTTCAGATTTACTTGATGACCCACCTATAATTCATATGCTTTATTTTCCCTCTAATATACTGGGTATCTGTAAGTGTGAGGAACTGCACCTGCCTCGTCTTCCCCTAATTATTGGTTGAACTACCACTCTCGTCTGCCGGCGCTTGTTCACCGGCTTCCCCGCCACTACCCCACCCCCTTGTCCAGGAGTAGGGGGGTAGTCTAACCGAGCCAAGCTCCACGCCACCGGCTTGGAGAAGGACAGAACGCCTCAGCTCTCACACCTGACAACACCTCACCACCTGCTGCTGGTTCTCAACATTCCGAAGGCATTTCTGGAGAATTGGGCTCCCTTCCAGTGTGCCCTTCAACTGTACCTACACCATTCGACCCTTCCTGCTGTCTGAGGAGCAATCTACGTTGCCGAGTTTTGCTGTCACGCATCTCACCCTCAAAACAGCTGTACAGGGAGTTATTTGGGTGTCATACCCCTGCTCTGGTAATTGTTTACGAGCAGTTCGTCGTTGGTGATTTATTTTGGCTTTTAGCCTACTGTTTGCTATTTGTGTGTGTGTAAATATATTCGGGGTATCATACTCCATGATTTTTCTTCCCCACAACTCTATAAAAAGATAATATTAATTGGTAGTCACCTCGGCCCTGACATATTGGCGACCTCGCCAGGATAAGAACTACCAATTATTTATTATTATTTTACAGATTGTGGGTTGTTATCTGTAAGTCGCTGCTGCGCGCCATTGCTGCCTGAGGCCCGGGAGTAATGTTATGAGTGTTTGATTGCCGTCAAACTCTTGCTTTTGCCAGATTTTGCACGTGAGGTGTTGTCCAATTTTTTGTTTTTTGTATTGTGTTCTCTGTGTGGTCTTCTCCATGTCTTCCTTTCAAGAACTGAAGGAGCAGGGTGAAACCCTCGGTCTGCAGGGCAAGGAAATTGGCCAGTGGATGACAAGCTGAGAGAAAGAAAGACAAAGACAAGCTGAGAAGGAGAAGAAAGACAAGCTGAGAAGGAAAGAGAAGAAAGACAAAGACAAGCTGAGAAGGAAAGAGAAGAAAGACAAAGACAAGCTGAGAAGGAAAGAGAAGAAAGACAAGCTGAGAAGGAAAGAGAAGAAAAACAAGCGGAAAGAGAAGAAAGACAAGCTGAGAGGGAGAAAGAGATCAAGCTGGCAGAAATTGCAGCTAAAGGTAAGCCCTCAGTCCTACCATCACATGATCCTGTTTCCAGACCTAGTCTACCACCATACAAGGATGAAGAGGACATTGCCACCTATTTAACTAGGTTTGAGCGTGTGGCCGAGATGCTGGTTTTACCCAGAGATACCTTTGCCGTTCGTCTGGGTTGCCTCCTTACTGGTAAAGCTGCCGAACTCTACACGTCCCTTCCGTCATCCACCACTGAGGATTACGAGTTACTGAAGCAAGCCTTGTTAACAGGCTTCAGTAAAACTCCAGATGGCTACCGGGTGGATTTCAGGTCAAACAAGATTAGAGTAGGACAGAACTACCATCAGTTTGTTACCCAGTTATCGAGGATGTTTGATTCTTGGGTTGAGTCTTCCTCTGTGGCCAATGTTTATGCTGATTTAAGGGAGTTTATTATCTTTGACCAATTTCTGTCCTCCTTATCAGCAGAAATACGCCTATTCATCAAGGAAAGAAGGCCTACCAAGCTGAAGGACGCAATACAACTAGCGGATGACTGGGCATCCGCCCACAACGCCTATCCTAAGGTCTCTTTCCAACAACAACGCTAAGAAAATCTCCCCTCGACTTGCTACTCCACTCCAGCCTCTACCTTCTCCTGGGAGTCAGACTCCCTCAACCGTGACTTGTCACAATTGTGGGGAAGCAGGACATATACGACCACGCTGTCCCAGGAATCCTCGAGCATTCAAGGATGGAACTACTACCACGCCCCCCTATAAGGTTGGATTTTGTTTAGAGGACCATAAAGTGCCTAACTTCTCAGTTACGGGGACTATTAATGGGTCATGGTCTTCCTCTATAATTAGGGATACTGGATGCTCTGGAGTTGTAATTTCTGAGGAAGCCTTGCCAGACATTGACCCATCACTCTGCCCCAAAGTACAAGTTGCTGACTATTTGGGACGCATCGACGAATTTCCTGTCGTTAAGTGTTACTTACGGTGCCCATTTTACACTGGTTGGACAGATGCTGTAAGGGCCCCAATTAAATTTGCTAGTGCTCTAGTTGGGAATATTCCCGGAGTACAAGATCCTGATCGTCCTGATTCTCTACTCAGTAATGACAACCATCTTCTCCATAGTGACCATGACCAAGCCACCACTGACGTTTCTTCCCTACAAGTTCCTCTGTTGCCTCCTGATGACTCGCCTTCGCCCGGAACTTCCCTCTCCTCTCAAGAAAAGGACAACCGCCCTTCTGGATGTCAGCATCTACCACCAGTTGAGTCCTCCACTACTCAAGTGTGTGCTGTGGAGACCAGAGCCAGTCGATCTAAACGGGTCCACCCTCTAGTTCTGCCTAAGCTCCATCCTTTGACTGTAACCCCTGATGAGTTTCGTCAACTTCAGGAATCCTGTCCTTCCTTGACGGGTTTACAATCAAAGGCTACCACTCAAGAAGTTGAGAAAGCACGGGATGGTGTCACATACCAGTCTACTTTTTCGGATCAACCTGGCTGCACCAAGACTGTCGAGCACGACATCACCCTCACTACAACGGAGAGAATACAAGCGAAGATCTACCCGGTGCCAATCCATCTCCAGCACTACTACCAGGAAGAGGTTGAGCAACTATTGAGTCAAGGAATCATCCAACCTTCAACCTCTCCACACTGCTCTCCGGTTATCATGGTCAGGAAGTCCGACGGTACGTATCGGATGGCCATTGATTACAGGTTACTCAACTCGGTTACTATTTTCCATGCTGAACCATCCTGCAGTATTGAGACAGAGCTGCATAAGTTCGTTGGTGCTGAGTTCTTCTCAGAGCTAGATTTGAGTAAGGCATATTACCAGGTTCCACTTTCTGCCAAAGCTCGACGCTTCACTGCGTTTCCCACTCACAAGGGCCTGATGGAATTTACTCGGATGCCTTTTGGTCTTGTTACGGCCTGTGCCACTTATATTCGCTTAATGAGGATTGTGCTTGCTGGCTTGGCCAATGTTTCTTTTTATTTTGATAATATTTTTGTATATTCATCTGATTGGCCCACCCACATCTCTGCCCTCAAGTCTGTTTTAGATAGACTACAACAAAACGGTCTGACTGTCAAACTTAAAAAGTGCCGGTTTGGAGCAGAGTCCATCAACTATCTGGGATTTGTTTTGTCCCGCGACCATCTTCAACCACAAGTTGGCAAGTTGACTGCCATCACCTCCATGACTCCTCCTACCACCAAGAAGTTACTCCGGAGTTTCCTAGGTTTGATATCATTTTATAAAGCTTTCATTCCTCAGGCCTCTGAGCTTACCGGCCCCCTCTCTGACTTGTTGAAGAAGCCGGTACGGGATCCCCTCCAGTGGACTGAAGATCTGCTTGAACGGTTCAAGCTGCTGAAGCAAGCCTTGACTTCGGGACCTATTCTGCGTCTTCCGGACCCCAGCCAGACCTTCGTCCTACGTACCGATGCTTCAAACTATGGATTAGGTGCTGTACTCCTACAGTACCATGATGATCGTCCACATCCCATCTCTTACGCCAGCCGGAAACTACTTGATCGGGAACGACGATACTCTACCATCGAGAGGGAATGCCTGGCCATCGTATTCGGCATTCATAGGTTTGACTTCTATCTTCGAGGTAAGGAATTTATCCTTGAAGTAGACCACAAGCCTCTAATATACCTTCAGAAATTCAAAGGTAAAAATGATAGAGTACTACGATGGGCTTTAGGTCTTCAACCCTATAAATTTAGGGTTGTTCATGTTGCCGGGACAGACAACATTGGAGCCGACCTTCTCAGCCGGCAATAGCTTTTCTTTATTTTGTTTTCCTGCACTCCAGTCTTTTACAAGTTTTGTTTCCTGCACTCAAGTATTATAAGTTTGTTTATGTCTCCTGGTCAGCTGCAGTTCTTCGACATCAGCTGTGCAGCAGATGTTTTAGTGGGGGCATGTGTGAGGAACTGCACCTGCCTCGTCTTCCCCTAATTAGTGGTTGAACTACCACTCTCGTCTGCCGGCGCTTGTTCACCGGCTTCCCCGCCACTACCCCACCCCCTTGTCCAGGGGTAGGGGGGTAGTCTAACCGAGCCAAGCTCCACGCCACCGGCTTGGAGAAGGACAGAACGCCTCAGCTCTCACACCTGACAACACCTCACCACCTGCTGCTGGTTCTCAACATTCCGAAGGCATTTCTGGAGACTTGGGCTCCCTTCCAGTGTGCCCTTCAACTGTACCTACACCATTCGACCCTTCCTTCTGTCTGAGGAGCAATCTACGTTGCCGAGTTTTGCTGTCACGCATCTCACCCTCAAAACAGCTGTACAGGGAGTTATTTGGGTGTCATACCCCTGCTCTGGTAATTGTTTACGAGCAGTTCGTCGTTGGTGATTTATTTTGGCTTTTAGCCTACTGTTTGCTATTTGTGTGTGTGTAAATATATTCGGGGTATCATACTCCATGATTTTTCTTCCCCACAACTCTATAAAAAGATAATATTAATTGGTAGTCACCTCGGCCCTGACAGTAAGCCAAAGGTTTTAATATACTTATTTCTTCTATTTTTATACATACCACATGGTAGTTAAGAAATGTTCACGTTCCCACAAATTTCAATATGGGTGTTCACACTTCCAAGAGGTAAAGAAACGGATATGTGTTGCAGCAAAGTATAGCTTAGTGAAAGTTTCCTATTAGTACTACTTCTGGGGTTTCAGTCTTAAAAAATACATAATTCCCTTTTATAATTGAGCAATGCAAGTAGAACAGCTGAAGTAGTTTCATCAATGGTTGCACTAATACTTAAGAACCAATAAGGCAGAATTTCCAGATTAAATCTACTTATTAATAACTCACTTGAAATACTAACATGAACATTGTCTGCAGGAGGAATTAGCAGAGTTGGCTGCAGTGGTAGTGGATGGCATTAAGGCAGGATGGGTGATGCCTAAGGTGTACAAAGTCTACAGTTTTGATGAGGTGAGATATGATGGACTCATATTTTAATCTCTAATTTGGTTCTTCTTCAATGTTTTCAAAGTAAGACTGAAAAGTATCAATAATCCTCAAGAAGAAATTTTCAAGCTTATGGTCATATTATAAACTAAGACTACATATTTTTGAGATATAATGAAGACAAAATAACACCAATATTCAGGTATAGCCACACAAAGTGACATGTCCCATTCCCACAAGATTGTCAAGTATTTAACTTTTATACTAACAGTGAAATCTTGCTCCAACAGGCTTCCCAAGCTCACCTTGACATCATCCATTCCAAAGGTGCCCAAGGAAATCTGGTGGTGAGGGTAACTGAGTGAACAAACTCCTCACAAGTCACCACTTCTCCACGTGCTGTCTTGAAAGAACCCATCAGGCAGTAGAGTCTGAAATAGTTCAAATTATTCAGACTCAGGGAGGAGTGTGTAATATTTTTTTTTTCTTTTTTTTTTTCTTCTTAGAATACACATACAAATACAAAGGTTACATGTATATGAATGTGAGCAAAAGGTTGCGTGTGTGTGTAAAGGTGGCATTTATTTTGTGATAAGTTTTTTGTTTCATTTGAATGAAATCTCGTGTGTGGGAAAGGGATGGTTAAATAGATAACTTTTTATGTGTGGGGTTTGAAGTTTTATAATATTTGTCCAATACTATCATTAATTTATCAGATCATAGTCATAAAATCAAAATAAGCTTGAATTTTTTTTATATTTGTAACACTTGCTACCAGATTATATGGGTTCACAGTTTACCATTGTCAATGTTGGGGATTTCTTGCAATCATGTGTTGAATATTTCCTTTGTACTACATGGTATTGAATTGTAAATGCATGGCACAATGCCCATATGCACAGGCTTCCAGATTTGTAAGTACCTGATTTTGTTACTGAAGAAGTACTACATTGACAATGTTATACTAATAAGACTTGTTAATAAAACTTAATTCGGAAAATGTAAAGCAGCCAATATGGTTGTAAGTTGTTATTTGACTTCGAATTTATTAAAACTATTTACATTCACTGGTTTTCCACTGCACTACCCAGTCATTTGGCTGTAAATGTTTGTCAACTGCAAACTGGGTTACCATTTAGTACTCTTATACGTATAGTATATGTACTAGCATTTAGTGAAATTCCCAGTAATTATATTTTTTCATTTCACACTCCATCACTAATCACGCACACAATCCAAAGTCTCAAACTCTACACTTGTTGGCCCATCTAGAGCACCACTTTGTCATGATCCTTTCAACACTCGAATTTATGACACCATTATCTGTAACTGCCTATGTTTCATTTTTAAAGAATCACACTTCTCACATATGAAGTATAAAGTCTACCTTTCATCTGCAGGTAATGCTCTTACAATTACATATAAAAATGAACTCCCTAAATTCTTCCAATAACTTCCAGCTCTCACTATTGAGCCAGCTTCCAGTCCACCCTCCTCTCCAATCATGTCACTGAGACGACATCATTTGTTAACAAACTGCTAGAACTTCTTTTCAATATCAGTGCTTTCTACCCTTTGCTTTAGTGTCTGGCTCCCCACCCACACAGTGCAGGTAAACTTAATTATATTACTTAGACTACTCTTCATACTAGTATTGTATCTTCTGTGCTCCCATTTACCATACACTCAACATGATTCTACACACAAAAAGTCAGTCAAAGTTTAAGAACATAAGAAACTAGGAGACTGCAAGAGGCCAGTTAATGACCTACACGAGGCAGCTCCTTGTCCCCCACCCTTGGAATAATCCAATATTTAGCCATCCCACCTGTCATCCCTATCCATACTCTGATCCAACCGTCTTTTAAAGCTATCTATTGACTCACCACTTACTACATGTCTACCTCAATCATATCCCCTCTTGCCCTCCTTCTCTCTACGGAGTGGAGATTAAGACGTTTTAACCTATCTTTGTAGGGTAAATTTCTCAGCCCCTGAATCATCTTGGTCATTCTTCTCTGGACTGTCTCCAAGAAGCCTATATCCTTCCTATAATAAGGGGACCAAAACTGAGCTGCATAATCTAGGTGGGGTCTAACTAGCGCTAAATACAACCTCAGAATGACCTCAGAACTCCTATTTGTCACACACCTACTAATAAATCCCAGTATCTTGTTGGCCCTATTTCTAGCTATAATACACTGTTCCCTGGGGCGCAAGTCACTGCTTACTTGAACTCCCAAGTCCCTCACACTATATGACCTTCCTAAGGTAGTGTCATTTAATGTGTAGTTTACAGGCCTATTACCTTTACCTACGCTCATAATGCTACACTTGTTAACACACACACATACACACACACACACACACAACCCCCAACACACACAACACCAAACTCCATATATATATACGTGATATGCAACACCACTGGTGCCCTAAGTATTATAATTATTCATCGGAAACACAATCAGATTACATTGCTTGGCGTCAGCTGAATATGTGTGTGTGTGTGTGTGTGTGTGTCTAGGGATATGCACCTATCCGGTATACTGGTATTTTCGGGGAGGTATTACCAGTATTACAGGCATTAGAAGCCCTTCGGTATACCGATATTTTTGTCGATATTTGTCGATTCGCCAGCCTGTCAGCGCTTTAGCCCACCATAACACACTTACAACACAACACACTCACCTTCACCTCTATCCTTGTAGGTCGTCATGTCCTAACATTTCTTTTACTGTACCTAACACACAATAATTAACACTCTTGGATGTAAACAAATAATTACGGTGTTTTTTTCTCATTTCTTCATTGTTTTTTCCGTTTTTCTTTTTTTTATGGCTTATTTAGGGTATACTTTCTGTTTGAATAATTTCTATATATTCTATTCTATGGTTTATATTGGATTAATTTCATTATTATTGCTTTATTCTATTTTTCGATTTTATAATTGACCTTAGAAATAATAATTTTTCATGAAATAAATATGAATCAAATATTACAAATGATTATGTAGAAAACAGTTATGTGTTTCAGACGATTTTTTAAAGTATATATAATTGCTTTCCTGTGTATAACAAAAATCTCAACTTTGGTTTAATATATACGTGATCTACCAGCCAACACACGGCCGCCATCTTGCGGTACCTGTTGTGTTACTGCTCCTCCATCACTCAAAATGACATGGAGAGGAACAGAATAGGTTTAAAACGAGAAAATATGATCACCGAGTTAGAGATCCTGTCTGGCTGCTAGCGGTCACAGAAGCAGCAAAGAATACACTAATGTATTTTCTGGAGGTGCCGGAGAGAGAGAGAGAGAGAGAGAGAGAGAGAGAGAGAGAGAGAGAGAGAGAGAGAGAGAGAGAGAGAATCATACTCTACCGTCAAACACTGAAAATGTGTGGGGGGAAGGGAAAGGACTCAAAAACTAAATCGATCATTTTTATAAAGCAGATTAAGGGAAAATTATCCCTTTGTTAAGTTTGTAATATAATGGCAGATAATACAGACAGTTGTTGACTACATTATATTGTATCTAGTCAGTATTAAGGACTTTAGCTGAAATATCCGATTAATTAACGTCAAAATGTCAAAATGTTGAATAGTTTA
>JAPQNM010000048.1:14035304-14047804 GCA_029783475.1 Metacarcinus magister
ATAAAAAACCCTCTTAAGAACAAGAAAATACCAATCTGTGTGTGTGTGTGTGTGTGTGTGTGTGTGTGTGTGTGTGTGTGTTTCATGTCAATAACACGAGCACAATCTCCTAATCTGTTGTGTTATCATGATGGCAAACACACACACACACACACACACACACACGTTAAGGCACGGGATCATTCATTGTCTTTCAGCCTCACATCCGCATCTCATTTTCTATCTAACAATTATCTTTCACTGTCTTCCTCTTGTTACGCTCTGATGGAAAAAAATATTAAAAACTTTATCTCCCGACTTTTTAACAAGAAAATGAGTTATCACGGAAACTTTATCTTTCTTTTCCTTCATGCTGCATTCAATTTACTTTTTTTTTTTCCTCTCTTTGTGTCAGTCTGCCTCTCTCACTCTATTTCTTTTTTTTCCCTTTCTTTGTTTCCTACGTACAAGAGCCGCGCTTTGTGTTTTACAAATCTTCATCTTTCCACCGTTCTTCACGAGAGAGAGAGAGAGAGAGAGAGAGAGAGAGAGAGAGAGAGAGAGAGAGAGAGAGAGAGAGAGAGAGAGAGAGAGAGAGAGAGAGAGGTAACGTAAGAAGCAGTATGAGAGGCAGATGCTAATCACTGGCAACTGTTTTCCCAACCATGTCGTTCTTGGTGCTGTTACTACTGTCAGTATTCTCTTCTCTTCTCTTTCTCTCCTCCTTCTTCCTATTCTCCTTATCATTATGCTGTTCTTGTAGTCTGAGAATCCAAGAGGAAGCAGGAGGGAGGGGGAGGTGGTAGCAAGAAGAGGTGGTGAAGGAGAAGAGGTGATGAAAGAGGAGGCTTTCTGAGTCATGATGGAAGACGGAAGAGGAGTGGAGAAGGGAGAGTAAGGAGAGGCTGGGGATGAAAGTGCAGTGAGTGAGGGATTGATGGTGAGTGTAAGGGTGCATGAGGAAGACAGAGTGGTATGGATAGGAGGGTGTGGAGTGGAGTATGAGGGAATAAGGAGAGAGGAGAAGAAGGATCATGTTTGCCAGCGGTAGAGGAGGTAGTGTGACAGCTGGTGAGGGGAAGGAAGAAGAATGGACGGGAGGGGAAGGCAGGATGAGGAGGAAAGTGTAAGGGGAAGGAAAAATAGAAGAGGTTGGGGAGAGGAAGTGAGGCGGGGAGTAGAGAGGGCATGTCACTGATGGACTGAAAAGAAAATGAAAGTCTTGAAAGAACTGTGATGAAGACGAAATATCAGCACTGGAACTGAGGAAGAGGAGGAGGAGGAGGAAGAAGGAATTTTTCACGTGTCACCACTATTTCAAGAACTCGTTTCGTGGAAAGCGAACCGACAAAATTACCTTTACAACATCTCTTGAGCAAAGTCAATTTCACTTAATTGATCAGTGTCGCGGAGCCACTCAGTGTGATTAAAAGCTCCCGCCGCGGCGCTAATAAAGATAATTTTTTGTCATTCCTCCTCGTCGTCGTCTTCCTTTTTCTGAAGCTTCCCTTGACTCGTTACTTTCGCTCAGAACTTACTGACTGACGAAAGAATATTTAATTTCAACCAAAAAGTGACGCAGAGATGTCTGTCACGGTGGGGCTTCCTGTTGTCTGCTTCAAACGACCATGTCTCTACTTTTTCTATGGATCATCTTTTTTTTACCTATAGCTACACACGCCAAGGGGACGGTGCGCCTTGGACTCACTCACCCATCCACGCATCTGAGGCTGGAGGCTGATGCGACGTCATGGTGTTTGGCCGCGGCTGTTTGCTTCCTGGAGTCTATTAGGTATTGACTGCATGAATGGAGACAGACACCGACAAGAGCGCTGTTGAGGGCTAAACCTCGTTGTGGTGTTGCTCAATGGTGCAAGGATTGTGTTGCAGGCTTTCAGCGGCGTCTCTGTACATGTTGTGTATAGCTCATGTCCGTCCCAAATTGATTGATCATTTAGGTATGTCTGGACTTGTTATCACCAACAACACCAAAGGGAGGAGAACCATTTCCAGCCTTCTGATGCCCGAGCGTCGATGGGGATGATGACTGAGGTTTGAAGGCGATAAAAGATGTGTGTTGGTGATGAGTGAATTATATTAAGTCCTTACTGTCTCCTCATTACTGGTGGCGCCATGTATTAGTCTATTAAGCAGCGAATGTTCCTCCTTAATTGCCCCCCCCCCACTCTCTCTCTCTCTCTCTCTCTCTCTCTCTCTCTCTCTCTCTCTCTCTCTCTCTCTCTCTCTCTCTCTCTCTCTCTCTCTCTCTCTCTCTCTTTCTCTCTCTCATTTTCCCCTATTATGATGCACTCCAGCGAATTCTCTAATCTCGTCTCTCCGCTTTGCTCCTTGTCTGGCTAGCCGCTAAGCACCAGCTCTACTTAACGGAGCCTTGTCAGTTAGGCCTAGTGTGCTCGCAATACTGAACGCTGCCTCTTCACTGGCCTTTTCCTGAGAAGTCTGGTGGAGGCTCCGCGTGGATTCCTGTCATGCCAACAACGTATAAAAGGGAAAAGGGTTGACTCAGGATAGAAGACGATACACCCACACGATATATATATACACACACACACCCACACACACACACACACACACACACAGTAAACATATACACTATCTTCCTTTAGAGAGCGTTCACAGGCAATTAATTATTTCGTTAGGCCCATTTCTGTTCCTCCACTCCCTTCCCTTGCCCTTCCCTTTCCCCATCCCCTCAGCCCTCGCCTTTCTCCTCTCCCTACCACCAACCTTCCCGTACCGCAGCTTATTCATTCATTCCCAATTCCCTCTTTCCCCTTGCCTGTCCAGCTCCCCTCCTCTCCCCTTTCTTTACCCACACCTCCTACTCAACCCTCAATTCCCCATCGGTCCTTAACACTCATCACCTGTCTAACCCTCCTCTCCCCTCCCTCCCGCACCTCCCGGAGACTCACCGCCTGTTCTGCCAGCTCGGCCACGCGGCAGGGTAGGTAAGCAGTCTGTCCCACCGTGGCCGTGATGTTCCTGCTGCCCGGGGATAGGAAGTAAGGCCCCACTGACACTGCAGGGGACGGCGCCTCTGTTGCCTCACCTGCACGAGACACAAACACAGGTATACAGGGACGTGTACATAGGTGTATACGTAGTCAAGAGGAAGGAAGTACATTAGGGGTAAGGAATAATGTATGAGAGAGAGAGAGAGAGAGAGAGAGAGAGAGAGAGAGAGAGAGAGAGAGAGAGAGAGAGAGAGAGAGAGAGAGAGAGAGAAGGGGGATGGCTGTTACTTAAACACACACATCAGTACAATCCTGTCATGTATCCTGTCTCCTATATCATTCATCTATTCTACAGTTTTTATCACATCAAAGAACACAGATGGGAAGCCGAAAGTGGGAGTGGCTTGATTCCCTTGTTATGCATTATTCACCAGGTGTAATCGACCTTATGCTATACAACGATTAAACCAGAAAGGAAACCCATCGTAAGCGGAAGAACAAATCATATCCCAGCTTTACATATTTCTACTTTATTATCATTATTTCTTTTTCTATTGTTCCGTGAGATGAAATTTCTGCCTCCGCACCCCCTGTCTGCCGCCTTGTTACCGTCATTTTAACAAAACTCCACCACTTTCTCTAATCACTTCCTTCTGCAGCGCTCTTGGCGGAGGCGACAGACCGAGTCTCTTCACCCTTGAGTGATTCTCCCGAGCGACGAGGAGGAGGAGGAGGAGGAGGAGGAGGAGTGGAGTGAGATGGTTGGCGTGAAAGAGGACGTGGAGAAGGGAGGAGGAAGGAAAAGAAGGGTGAGAGGAGAGGTAGTTTTCCTCTGAGCGATATATCTTTTTCTTCCTCCTCACGTCATAACATTCAAAAGGTTTAAAGCCTCAAGTTCCATCAAAAGGAAGTGTAAGCTCGAGGCTAAAAATGACCTTCCAAGGTTTGTTGCTGATGCTGCTGCTGCTGCATCTCCTCCTCCTCCTCCTCCTTCTCCTCATGGAATTGATATTCTTGATCTTATTCTTGCTCGCCTTCTTATTCTTATTTTTTTTCTTCAAAACCACAAGACAAAATGGTAGAAGAGCAAGATAAAACCAGCTTCTTAAGTAAAAAAAAATAATAATAATAACTTTAAAGTGCCTATGATAAATATAAAATGGCAAAGAATAACAACGACAAGCTTGAACGTCACATAATTCGGTGCAGAACCAAAAGGTTAATAAAACAGCGTGAGATAAATCTAGAGTTGAAATTGTTAACATCAGTAAATAAAATCCTAGAGTTCTACATTTACATTAGAAAGAAGAAAGTATTAACATCAACCATTTAGTTTGTTAATTACACATAATCGGCTTTGAAAATAATAATGAAGGCGAGTAATTATTTTTAATCGTGTTGTCAATGTTGTACTCGTATGGAATGGTGAGCTTTCCAACGTAACCAATTCAAATACAATCAAAACTTTTAAAAGACTCCTCTTTATTGCTTCAAATGAAATCCTCGGTTGGCATTGTTCGCTTAATTATATTGTCTTTATCTTCACTTGTTTTATGAGTCGCGTTTATAATGACTACACTACACGACGACTACCAACCCTCCCACACGCACACAGCCCCTGAGTTAACGGTCACCACTATTATTCTCGACTTGTGACGTGCTGTTGATTGCCAAAGAACCTGACAGTAACCACAATCGGGATTCAAAGGGTCACTGCAGCAAGGGTAACTAGTGCACAGCATCCCAAGTGGTGAAGCATAATGGACTGAACGGAGCTGGAGCCTGATTGACTGCTGCCACCCTAGAAAATGTAAGGTGAGGCTGCAACACCATCCCGAGACATCATCATTGTGTCTACACCCACACTATGCACACAACACATTAATAAACAACCAAACATTAAAACACTCTCCAACGAACAAAAATTGCCGTATCTTAATTCTCGCTTTCCTCATAAGTCCATGTTAGTTTTTTAATACCACATGGTCAGCTTCAGCTAGAGATGGGTGGGTGGAACCTTCTACTGTATTATCCTTTCTTTAATAATACTAGTAGTGAAATCAAACAGCTTAGCAAATAACTTAAAGGTCCAGTGTTGTTTGTAGTTCTTTGTTCATCATCATCATCATCATCATCATCATCATCTTCATCATCATCATATACTTCTTCTTCTTGTTCTTCTTCGTCGTCGTCGTCGTCGTCATCGTCCTCCTCCTCCTCCTGCAGCTCCTCCTCCTCCTCCTCCTGCAGCTCCTCCTCCTCCTCCTCCTGCAGCTTCTCCTTCTCCTCCTCCTCTAGTTACCTCTTGTCCGCGGTGGAAATCTGGGAAGGAGAGCACCAGGTTGGCACGACTCTCGCTTTAACGGGATAATAACAGTAAGTAGGATGGAAGAGCAGGTAAGAAATTTAATTAGAGGCGTGTGGCAGATCCTCCTCCTCCTCCTCCTCCTCCTCCTCCTCCTCCTCCTCTTCTTCCTGCAGCAGATATTGCCTGGGTGGATGCTCGGTGGATGCTTCCAGCGGCGTGGCGAGGCCTCGATAGCGCTAGTGATTACCTTGCTGTTTCGCTCCAAATCCACTTTCTCCGCCGCTGTCTTTTTCGGATTCAACTCTTTTTATGATCTCATATGTATGATTCTGTTCCTCCCACCACGGACGCGTCTCCCCGCCGCCCTCCCACTGCCTTAAGCGGCGGGTTACACAGGACGCGGTCTGGAGGAGGGCGGGAAGGGGAATAAAGAAGGGCGGAAGGAGGGAGAAAAGGGGAAAATAACTTTAGCAATGAAAATCATTCTGGAACGGAACTGAATAAACTTCCAAGAACATTTTCCTTGTTCACTTTCATTTCCCTTTACGTTGGGGCTCTGTGAGTGGAAAAGTTTACCATTCCTCCTCCTCCTCCTCCTCCACCTCTTCCTCCTCCTCCTCCTTCCCCGATAAAATTGTACCTAAACCTACAGGTTTATTTGATATACATATAAAATAAAAATACGACCTCGATTTTAGTTTAGAAAAAAAAGTGTGGATGCTGACCTAACCTTCGTAAGTTGCTGGTCATGAGAAGGAGGAGGAGGAGGAGGAGGAGGAGGAGGAGGAGGAGGAGGAGGAGGAGGAGGAGGAGGAGGAGGAGGAGGAGGAGGAGGAGGAGTAGGAGGCGGAGGAGCAGAAAGAGGAGGTGAGATGGATGAAGTGAGGTGAGGTTCTCTGGTAAAAGAGTCAGGAAGTATCTAGCCTCTGCCACACTTAACAATTCATATCTGAGGGCGAAGAAGACACCAAAGTGTATAAATATGCTAAGAAGTGACGGGGAAGTTTACGTGGATATTAAAATTTGTCACGAGTCGCTGCTTTTTGGACGGGATAAGCTGCGACGAGAGCGAGGATGAAGGTAAGAAGGAAGGGAGGAAGGAAGGAAGGGAGAAGAAAAATACAATAAGAGAAGGAAAACTGTTGAACAAAGAAGGGAAAGAATGAAATATAAACAGGAAGGGTACTAAGAGAAGAAAAATGCAGGAAATGAAAGAGAAAATGTGGGAAAAGAAGAGATTAGAGACTTTTCTGAATTTATTTAACCATAATTGTTTATATTCCACGTTCTCCTCGAGCCACTCTAACGTTTTTTCCTTATCTCGAAAACATTCACTGTTTCTAAAATTATAATTCTCTATTTTTTTCCACCAAGGATGCGAGGAACAAACACTTTATTCCAGAGACTTGCCTCTCTCTCTCTGTCTCTCTCTCTCTCTCTCTCTCTCTCTCTCTCTCTCTCTCTCTCTCTCTCTCTCTCTCTCTCTCTCTCTCTCTCTCTCTCTCTCTCTCATTCCTCGTCCTCCAGCTACTACCTTTTTCTCCTCTCTATTCTAACCTCTTTCTCCTCCTCCTCCTCCTCCTCCTTCTCTTCCTTCTCGACTTCCTCCTATTCATATCTCTCTCTCCTTTTGGCTTTTCTTCCCACTTCTACCTTCCTCCTCCTCCTCCTCCTCCTCCTCCTCCTCGAATCTGGAGTGCCGCGCGTGTGAGGTCCTTCTTCACCACACCTCCTCCCCTTCCCTCCCGCCCTCACACCAAAACCATTATCTCCACAGGCAGCTTCCTCCTCCTCGCCTCCCCCTCCTACCCCAGCACCCTCACCTCCCTCCCCTCCTCCTCTAAAACGGTCCGCCTCTCAACACCAAACCAAGGAAGGAAAGGAAGAAAAAAAGCAAGAAAAAACATATCCATCTTCTTTTCCTCGACAAACATTCCAGTTCCTCCTTCCTTCTCTCTCCTCCCATGCCTCCTCCTCTTCCTCCTCCTTCTTCCCTCTCCCCCGCCCATGCCTTCTTCCCTTCGAGTCTCCTCCTCCTCCTTCTCCTCCTCCTCCTCCTTCTTAGCCTGTGGAATAAACTCTTCGCCGCCGCCGCCGCTGTTAACCTGAGGCGCAAGATGGATGGCGTCTGTCAGCAGATGTAGAAAGGAAGTTCCTTCTCCCTCTCTCTTGAGGAGCGAAAGCCGTGCAGGTCAGGTTTCATGTAATAGTTTATCTTTTTTTTTTTTTTTAACCCTTGAAGCTCTCATTTTCTCCTTTGCTTGAGTTGTGACGAAGAGAAGAAGAGGAGGAGGAGGAGGAGGAGAAGGAAGAAGAGGAGCTGGTGATGGAGAACGTCAGAGGTGAGGAATTTTTCAGTTCAGTGTTGGCGTCGCCGTCAGATTCATTTTGCCGAGAAGAAAAGAAGAAAAAATGGGAGTAATAAAAAATGAGGAAGAAATAGGAAGGATGCCAAGAGAAGGTAAGAAG
Organism: Metacarcinus magister; assembly: GCA_029783475.1. NCBI lineage: Eukaryota > Metazoa > Arthropoda > Malacostraca > Decapoda > Cancridae > Metacarcinus > Metacarcinus magister. The sequence continues at coordinate 14,043,036 of JAPQNM010000048.1, forward strand.
GAAATGTTTGTTTTTATGTGCGAGTTTGTTTTATATATATGTATGTGTGTGTGTGTGTGTGTGTGTGTGTGTGTGTGTGTGTGTGTGTGTGTGTGTGTGTGTGTGTGTGTGTGTGTGTGTGTGTGTGTGTAATGGGATAGGAAAGATATGATAATGTACTACGTATATACATTTTTGTCTGTTTGTTTGTTTGTCTACTTTTCTCATATTTACAAAAAAAGATATACAATAACATGAACTGAATGACACACACACACACACACACACACACACACACACACACACACACACACACACACACACACACACACACACACACACACACATAATAAAAAATACATTGACAAACAAAGATAGTCAAGACTCTTCGACTGCCCTTTCTTTCACGCTCCATCGACACACACACACACGCACACACACACACACACACACACACACACACACACACACACACACACACACACACACACACACACACAGGAGTCAGCAGAGCGCAAGGTATTGCCTTGTCCACCTGAGCGGGTCCTCCTGACGGGGGTTCTGGAGCAGGTGAGTGACACACGCACACGCACACGCACACGCACACACACACACACACACACACACACACACACACACACACACACACACACACATCTGTCCTTTCGATGCCTTCCAGCCCCCGCCCCTCCACCCCGCCCCCTTTCTCCTCCTCCCCCTGCGACACCTAACCCCAGAGAACGCAAGTGTCGACAATCTGACGGCAGGGGAGGAAGGGTGAAGGGGAGAAGAGTAGAGGAGTTCTGGAAAAGGAAGGAAAGGAAAGGAGAGAATATAAAGAGAGAATATAGGAAAAGATAGAAAAGTAGAAAAGAGAAGAGATGGAGGAATGGAGGACGGAAAAGGAGTGAAATATGTGAGGGAATTGCAGAAGAGGGGAAAGGGAGGGGAGAAGAAACAATGAGAGAATTGAAGGAGGAGGAAATTAGAAAAGAAAGGAAAGAAAAGAAAGCGAGAGAAGAGGAGGAGGACTGGTCAAGGGAGTGGAAACAATAATAAAAACCTATATATAGAGAATACAACAAAAATATAAACAATTATTATTACGTTTATTCTTCTTCCTCCTCCTCCTCCTCCTCCTCCTCCTCCTACTACTACTACTACTACTACTACTACTACTACTACTACTACTACTATTACTACTACTACTACTATACTACTATTAACAATACTATTAATTTCCCATCACCACCACCACCACCACCACCACCACCACCACACCACCACACCAACAGCTACAACAACAGGCAACACAAACAAACAAACACACGTGACAATCAAGTTTCCCTCCGCATTTTGCAAACAAACATGAATTTGCAGACACACAAAAATCTAAGACAATAAATGGAATACAAATCACGTACAACCCATTCTCTCTCTCTCTCTCTCTCTCTCTCTCTCTCTCTCTCTCTCTCTCTCTCTCTCTCTCTCTCTCTCTCTCTCTCTCTCTCTCTCTCTCTCTCTCTCTCTGCTCATGTGTGTGATTATAATAAAAAACAATAACAATAACAACTATAAAAATAAAACAATGAAAAAATAAAAATAAAAATAACAAAAGTGAAAGGTTAATAAGTTAGCGAATAAAATAATAATCCGCAAATAATAATATATAATAAATAAATGAGAATGAAAAAAATAAAAAGGCTGCGTTTTGTCTGTCCGATAAATTAAACAACAACAATAAAACCGGAAGGAAATAGCGCCACCGCACACACGCACGCACACACACACACACACACACACACACACACACACACACACACACACACACACACCCTAATTACCATACATAAACAAAACAAAATAAAGACGAGTGCAAAAGAAAATAAGCAAGGATAAGAGAGAGCAAGTGTGTCAGCCAGCCAGTCAGTCAGTCAATCAGTCAGTCAGCCACTTATCCTACTTACACCATCTCCACAAGTCTACCTTCATTTATACCTTCAAGCGAGACAAGACAAGACGCAACACAAAACAACACTCGAAGCAAGGACAAAAACTCTAGGCACAGTCCCAGCTCTTCCTCCTCTTCCTCCTCCTCCTCCTCCTCTTCTTCTTCCTCCTCCTTCTCCAGTCAACCAGGGAGCTAGCAGAACAAGGCAACAGATAGACAGATACACAGATAGGCAACTCAGAGTATCAAACTATAATGATTCATCGGCTAACAACATCCTCGGCTTCTAACTGTCATTCCTCATTCCCTCGTTCCCTCGTTCTCTTGTTCCCTTGTTCCCTTGTTCCCTTGTCACACACCTGCCTCTCTCCACCACCACCACCACTACCACTACTACATACTATACTGATGGTTATTACTACAGCTATACATATACATTTATACCTAGTGTTTCCAAGGTCTAGATGGGGTATGAGATGGGGAGAAGTGTAATGGTGTTGGTGGTGTTTTGGGAGTGATGAAAGCAAAAAGAGACGGAAGAAAAAAAAAGATGTATACGTGAATGTAAGGTAAGATTAATAAGTTATGGAAATGTAGAGGAAATAAAGAGAAGTGTAAGATATATACTAAAGATGAGAAAAGGAAAGGATAAATTGTTGTAGAGGAAATTTAAATTGAAATAAAAAGAGAAAGGAAAGAAAAGACATTGAATATAGGCAAAGTATAAGGTATAATTTAAATGAAAAAATAAAGGGAATAAAAAGGAAAAAAAAAAAAAGCAAGGAAGAGAAGGAAAGTAAGCGAAGAAGGAAGGAAAGAATACATGAAAAAAAGAAAGGATAAAAAACGAGAAATAAGAACGAAAGAATAAAAAAATAGGTAAGAAATATAAGAGAACAACAAGAACTTAGACTTGCAAGGAATCGAAAAACAAATGAATACATAATAAAAAACAAGAAAATATATATATAAATAAATAAAAAAGTCGGAGAGAAAGAGAGAAAAGAAAAAGAGTATTGGCTTCATCATAGTTTGTAAGAAAGTAAAATAACTTTCAAATTACTGTGAATTGTGCATTAACTTTTGCACTGACGTCTCTCTCTCTCTCTCTCTCTCTCTCTCTCTCTCTCTCTCTCTCTCTCTCTCTCTCTCTCTCTCTCTCTCTCTCTCTCTCTCTCTCTCTCCCCTTCCATCCACAGTTCTCTTACCTCCCTCTCAACATTCCCTCCTCTTTTCTCCTCCTCCTCCTCCTCCTCCTACAGCCTCGTCCTTCCACTCTCTCTCTCTCCTCCCACCCATGTCCCTCTTTTCTACTCCCACAACTACTCTTAGCCACTCTCCCACTCCTCCTCCCACTCCATTCCCCTTCCCTCCACTCTTACTGTTATTTTTTCCCCCACTCCAGTGAAGGGAAAATGGTTTGGGAGGACAAAATTTATCATGTAACTGCGGAAAAAGTGTTTGAAAGGAAAAAATATACAAAATGGGTGGACATGGAATTTTACATGTTGAAAATGACGAGAATTTGCTCTATTTCCATTTTTTCCTCTCTCTCTCTCTCTCTCTCTCTCTCTCTCTCTCTCTCTCTCTCTCTCTCTCTCTCTCTCTCTCTCTCTCTCTCTCTCTCTCTCTCTCTCTCTCTTTTTGGTGTTGAACGAGGTAATTCTTGCTTGCGGGAGTGTGCTATTGTGTGTATCATCTTCTCCTCCTCCTCCTCCTCCTCCTCCTCCTCCTTCTATTCTCCTTCTTGGTAGTTTTTCTTCTTCAGCTTCATTTTTGCCTCATTTTCCCTTTTCAAGCAATATTATTTACAGTTTTCCCCTCACCCTCCACCTTCATATTTTTCCTTTACATCCTTCCTTGCGTTTTCATCCTTTTCATAACTGTCTTTTATTGTTTTACCCTTCTTCCACTTTTTTAATATTTATCTTTTTAATTTCTTCATCTTCTTCTTCTTGTTCTTTTTCTTCTATCTCGTTTCGTGTCCCCTCTTCGTTCTCTCGTCATCCTAGTCATTATCTTCTTCCTCTCTTCCCATCCTTCTCCATCTCTTCCCCTCTTTCGACTCCTAATTTAGTTCCTTATTGCTTCCATATCGAGTCTGAGGGTCAAATGATGGTGGCTCTCTCTCTCTCTCTCTCTCTCTCTCTCTCTCTCTCTCTCTCTCTCTCTCTCTCTCTCTCTCTCTCTCTCTCTCTCTCTCTCTCTCTCTCTCTCTCTCTCTCTCTCTCCTTCATCTCCTATATTTTTACGGCAAAACTCTCTTTTTTCTTTCAGTTAAAGTGGATTCTCTCTCCCCCTTTCCTTTCCCTTCCCTTTCCTCCTCCTCCTCCTCCTCCTCCTCCTCTCCTCCTCCTCCTCCTGCTTTCCTTCATAATTCGCCGCCTCCTCTTCCTATTTCTTGTTCATCCTTCTGCTTTCTTCCTTATCTTATTTCCACTATCTCTCGGCATTCCTTCTTTCTCTATTTTTTTCTTTCTTTCTTTATACTGTTTCAGACGCCTTATCTTCCTGCTTTTTTCAGTTTTTTTTTCGTCCTCTTCCTCCTTCTTCTTTACTCCTTCGTGTTTTCTTAGGAGGCAGAGAGAAGGCAACACCAAACTGCATTAGCATAACGTGTCTGAGGCATCGCGAGGGAAGACGTGTTGTGTTGGCGGGAAGGGTGACTGTAACGACGACGGTGATGACGATGACGACGACTACTACACTACTACCAGCACCAAAAATAACAACAACTACTACTACTACTACTATTTCTACTACTACTTCATGAACAAAACAAAAGCAAGTGTTATTACAAAAACGAGAACATCCAACGCACAATAATAATAATAATAAT
>JAPQNM010000048.1:14052804-14067804 GCA_029783475.1 Metacarcinus magister
CCATTCATTGAGTACTGAACGTGATCATTATTTCTTCCGATGTCTAGTACCTTGCATTTTTCAACGTTAAATTTCATTTGCCATTTATTGGCCCAAGACGTTAGTCGATCTAGGTCTGATTGTAAGACTTCTCTGTCAATTGTCGTAGTTACTTTGCTGAGAATTTTCGTATCGTCAGCGAATTTAGATATTTTGCAAGTGATCCCATCATCTATGTCATTAACATATATCAAGAATAAGACAGGACCAAGCACTGAGCCTTGTGGTACGCCACTTTTTACGTTTAACCATTGAGAGGAGACACCGTTTAAGACTACTCTCTGCTTACGTTCAGAGAGCCAGTCCAGAAGCCAATTGTAAATGCTACCAGAGATACCATGAGTCATTAGTTTATCAAGCAATCGTTGATGAGGTACTTTATCAAAAGCTTTTTGAAAATCCAGATATATGACATCTACTGCTCTGCTTTCATCGTACGCGTCAAAAACATTGTGGAAGAAGTCTAATAAGTTAGTTAAACATGAACGTTTATTACGAAAACCATGCTGTGAGGGTTTTATTATATCGTTGTCCTCAAGGAATTTCACCACATTGTCACGAATGATTGTCTCCATTAATTTACATACAACTGATGTCAGACTGATTGGCCTATAATTTCCGGGTTGTGACTTGTCTCCCTTTTTGAAGATTGGTGTTACATTTGCACGTTTCCAATCTGATGGAACTTTACCATCTCTTAAGGATTTATTGAATAAGATTGTAAGCGGTTTACTGATCTGGTGCTTGACCTCTTTCAAGATTCTTGGGGAAATTTTATCTGGTCCAGGGGTTTTGTTTGTTTTCATCTTATTGATTTTTTGCAAAACGTCATTTTCTACTATGAGTATATCATTTAAGAAGTTTACGGTCCCTCTAATCTCAAGTGGCTGAAACGATGAACAATCCTCTTCTGTAAATACGGATGCAAAAAAGTTATTAAGGATTGTAGCCATTTCGTTTTCGTCATTTGTGTGATTTCCATGTCCTTTAGTAAGTGGACCGATATTGCAGGTAAGGGCTTTTTTACTCTTAACAAAACTATAAAATTCTTTAGGATTAGATTTACATGATTCCGCTATATATTCTTCAAGGTTTTTCTTGCTACGCTTTATCAATCTCTTAGTATCGCGACGAATTCTGTCAAACTCTACTTTATCATCTTGGCTTTTAGTTAATATGTACTTATTGTACGCGTGTTTTTTGCGAGAGAGGCTGTTTTTTATCTCTTCATTCCACCATTTTGGTGTGTTCTTCCTTGCTGAACGTCTGTATTGATACGGTAAACATACGCTTATAACTTCATTCAGTTTTGTGGTAAAGGCCTCCCATGTCTTATCAATATCTGACTCTGACAAAAGTTCACTCCAGTCAGTGTCTTCTAGAATTGTTCGCATTCTGATGAAATTCGCCCTTTGGTAATTTGGTACCTTCTCCTTACTGTCTTTTACTTTTATTTCCTTAATTTTCAGGGGGAGGAGGAGGAGGAGGAGGGTGTCTTGCCGTCAACAGCGTGAGTGGTCTCAATTTGGGCTGCACTAAGTGAAGCCTGACCCTGTTGTTGCGGGTTTGGGGGGGAATATGGGAAAAAAGTGAAGAGGAGGAGGAGGAGGAGGAGGAGGAGGAGGAGGAGGAGGAGGAGGAGGAGGAGGAAGAGGAGGAGGAGAAAACTAATGATACATTATTACAAATTTCTTACATGCCTTTTTAAGTTGTAAGAGCTTCACCGTATACTCCATTAATCTATCATTAATATCATTGCAGCATCTGATAGACCTAATTAAACTGTACAACTGTCATTATGAATATTCATTCTATGACTAATAATTATGCAGTAAAATGAAACTTAATATTTATATAAAAACATGATTTTCCTCCTCATTTTCTCGAAAGCTATTAGAGATATTGGAAATATCATTGCAGCATCTGATAGACCTAATTAAACTGTAAAACTGACATTATGAATATTTGTTCTATGACTAATAATTACGCAGTAAAATGAAACTATATATTTATATAAAAACATGACTTTCCTCCTCATTTTCTCGAAAGCTATTAGAGATATTCGAAACATCATTGCAGCATCTGACAGACCTAGTTAAAATCTACTAATGTCATTATGAATATTTGCACTAGTACTAAAAAATACTGAATTTTACTTTTTTTTTAATTACTTTCTTCCTCGTTTTCTCGAAAGCTATTAGAGATATTGGAAATATCATTGCATCATCTGATACACGTAATTCAACTGTACAACTGATATTATGAATATTTGTTCTATGACTAATAATTACGCAGTAAAATAAAACCGTATTTTTATATAAAAACATGACTTTCCTCCTCATTTTCTCGAAAGCTATTAGAGATATTGGAAATATCATTGCAGCATCTGATAGACCTAATTAAACTCTACAACTGTCATTATGAATATTCATTCTATGACTAATAATTATGCAGTAAAATGAAACTTAATATTTATATAAAAACATGATTTTCCTCCTCATTTTCTCGAAAGCTATTAGAGATATTGGAAATATCATTGCAGCATCTGATAGACCTAATTAAACTATAAAACTGACATTATGAATATTTGTTCTATGACTAATAATTATGCAGTAAAATGAAACTATATATTTATATAAAAACATGACTTTCCTCCTCATTTTCTCGAAAGCTATTAGAGATATTGGAAATATCATTGCAGCATCTGATAGACCTAATTAAACTGTACAACTGTCATTATGAATATTCATTCTATGACTATTAATTATGCAGTAAAATGAAACTTAATATTTATATAAAAACATGATTTTCCTCCTCATTTTCTCGAAAGCTATTAGAGATATTGGAAATATCATTGAGGCATCTGATAGACCTAATTAAACTGTAAAACTGACATTATGAATATTTGTTCTATGACTAATAATTACGCAGTAAAATGAAACTATATATTTATATAAAAACATGAATTTCCTCCTCATTTTCTCGAAAGCTATTAGAGATATTGGAAATATCATTGCAGCATCTGATAGACCTAATTAAACTGTACAACTGTCATTATGAATATTCATTCTATGACTAATAATTATGCAGTAAAATGAAACTTAATATTTATATAAAAACATGATTTTCCTCCTCATTTTCTCGAAAGCTATTAGAGATATTGGAAATATCATTGCAGCATCTCATAGACCTAATTAAACTGTAAAACTGGCATTATGAATATTTGTTCTATGACTAATAATTACGCAGTAAAATGAAACTATATATTTATATAAAAACATGACTTTCCTCCTCATTTTCTCGAAAGCTATTAGAGATATTCGAAATATCATTGCAGCATCTGATAGACCTAATTAAAATCTACTAATGTCATTATGAATATTTGCACTAGTACTAATAAATACTGAATTTTACTTTTTTTTTAATTACTTTCTTCCTCGTTTTCTCGAAAGCTATTAGAGATATTGGAAATATCATTGCATCATCTGATACACGTAATTCAACTGTACAACTGATATTATGAATATTTGTTCTATGACTAATAATTACGCAGTAAAATAAAACCGTATTTTTATATAAAAACATGACTTTCCTCCTCATTTTCTCGAAAGCTATTAGAGATATTGGAAATATCATTGCAGCATCTGATAGACCTAATTAAACTGTACAACTGTCATTATGAATATTCATTCTATGACTAATAATTATGCAGTAAAATGAAACTTAATATTTATATAAAAACATGATTTTCCTCCTCATTTTCTCGAAAGCTATTAGAGATATTGGAAATATCATTGCAGCATCTGATAGACCTAATTAAACTGTAAAACTGACATTATGAATATTTGTTCTATGACTAATAATTATGCAGTAAAATGAAACTATATATTTATATAAAAACATGACTTTCCTCCTCATTTTCTCGAAAGCTATTAGAGATATTGGAAATATCATTGCAGCATCTGATAGACCTAATTAAACTGTACAACTGTCATTATGAATATTCATTCTATGACTATTAATTATGCAGTAAAATGAAACTTATATTTATATAAAAACATGATTTTCCTCCTCATTTTCTCGAAAGCTATTAGAGATATTGGAAATATCATTGCAGCATCTGATAGACCTAATTAAACTGTACAAACTGACATTATGAATATTTGTTCTATGACTAATAATTACGCAGTAAAATGAAACTATTATTTATATAAAAACATGACTTTCCTCCTCATTTTCTCGAAAGCTATTAGAGATATTGGAAATATCATTGCAGCATCTGATAGACCTAATTAAACTGTACAACTGTCATTATGAATATTCATTCTATGACTAATAATTATGCAGTAAAATGAAACTTAATATTTATATAAAAACATGATTTTCCTCCTCATTTTCTCGAAAGCTATTAGAGATATTGGAAATATCATTGCAGCATCTGATAGACCTAATTAAACTGTACAAACTGTCATTATGAATATTTATTCTATGACTAATAATTATGCAGTAAAATGAAACTTAATATTTATATAAAAACATGATTTTCCTCCTCATTTTCTCGAAAGCTATTAGAGATATTGGAAATATCATTGCAGCATCTGATAGACCTAATTAAACTGTAAAACTGTCATTATGAATATTTGTTCTATGACTAATAATTACGCAGTAAAATGAAACTATATATTTATATAAAAACATGACTTTCCTCCTCATTTTCTCGAAAGCTATTAGAGATATTCGAAATATCATTGCAGCATCTGATAGACCTAATTAAAACTCTACTAAACTGTCATTATGAATATTTGCACTAGTACTAATAAATACTGAATTTTACTTTATTTTTTTAATTACTTTCTTCCTCGTTTTCTCGAAAGCTATTAGAGATATTGGAAATATCATTGCATCATCTGATACACGTAATTAAACTGTACAACTGATATTATGAATATTTGTTCTATGACTAATAATTACGCAGTAAAATAAAACCGTATTTTTATATAAAAACATGACTTTCCTCCTCATTTTCTCGAAAGCTATTAGAGATATTGGAAATATCATTGCAGCATCTGATAGACCTAATTAAACTGTACAACTGTCATTATGAATATTCATTCTATGACTAATAATTATGCAGTAAAATGAAACTTAATATTTATATAAAAACATGATTTTCCTCCTCATTTTCTCGAAAGCTATTAGAGATATTGGAAATATCATTGCAGCATCTGATAGACCTAATTAAACTGTAAAACTGACATTATGAATATTTGTTCTATGACTAATAATTACGCAGTAAAATGAAACTATATATTTATATAAAAACATGACTTTCCTCCTCATTTTCTCGAAAGCTATTAGAGATATTCGAAATATCATTGCAGCATCTGATAGACCTAATTAAAATCTACTAATGTCATTATGAATATTTGCACTAGTACTAATAAATACTGAATTTTACTTTTTTTTTAATTACTTTCTTCCTCGTTTTCTCGAAAGCTATTAGAGATATTGGAAATATCATTGCATCATCTGATACACGTAATTCAACTGTACAACTGATATTATGAATATTTGTTCTATGACTAATAATTACGCAGTAAAATAAAACCGTATTTTTATATAAAAACATGACTTTCCTCCTCATTTTCTCGAAAGCTATTAGAGATATTGGAAATATCATTGCAGCATCTGATAGACCTAATTAAACTGTACAACTGTCATTATGAATATTCATTCTATGACTAATAATTATGCAGTAAAATGAAACTTAATATTTATATAAAAACATGATTTTCCTCCTCATTTTCTCGAAAGCTATTAGAGATATTGGAAATATCATTGCAGCATCTGATAGACCTAATTAAACTGTAAAACTGTCATTATGAATATTTATTCTATGACTAATAATTATGCAGTAAAATGAAACTTAATATTTATATAAAAACATGATTTTCCTCCTCATTTTCTCGAAAGCTATTAGAGATATTGGAAATATCATTGCAGCATCTGATAGACCTAATTAAACTGTAAAACTGACATTATGAATATTTGTTCTATGACTAATAATTACGCAGTAAAATGAAACTATATATTTATATAAAAACATGACTTTCCTCCTCATTTTCTCGAAAGCTATTAGAGATATTCGAAACATCATTGCAGCATCTGACAGACCTAGTTAAAATCTACTAATGTCATTATGAATATTTGCACTAGTACTAATAAAATACTGAATTTTACTTTTTTTTTAATTACTTTCTTCCTCGTTTTCTCGAAAGCTATTAGAGATATTGGAAATATCATTGCATCATCTGATACACGTAATTCAACTGTACAACTGATATTATGAATATTTGTTCTATGACTAATAATTACGCAGTAAAATAAAACCGTATTTTTATATAAAAACATGACTTTCCTCCTCATTTTCTCGAAAGCTATTAGAGATATTGGAAATATCATTGCAGCATCTGATAGACCTAATTAAACTCTACAACTGTCATTATGAATATTCATTCTATGACTAATAATTATGCAGTAAAATGAAACTTAATATTTATATAAAAACATGATTTTCCTCCTCATTTTCTCGAAAGCTATTAGAGATATTGGAAATATCATTGCAGCATCTGATAGACCTAATTAAACTATAAAACTGACATTATGAATATTTGTTCTATGACTAATAATTATGCAGTAAAATGAAACTATATATTTATATAAAAACATGACTTTCCTCCTCATTTTCTCGAAAGCTATTAGAGATATTGGAAATATCATTGCAGCATCTGATAGACCTAATTAAACTGTACAACTGTCATTATGAATATTCATTCTATGACTATTAATTATGCAGTAAAATGAAACTTAATATTTATATAAAAACATGATTTTCCTCCTCATTTTCTCGAAAGCTATTAGAGATATTGGAAATATCATTGAGGCATCTGATAGACCTAATTAAACTGTAAAACTGACATTATGAATATTTGTTCTATGACTAATAATTACGCAGTAAAATGAAACTATATATTTATATAAAAACATGAATTTCCTCCTCATTTTCTCGAAAGCTATTAGAGATATTGGAAATATCATTGCAGCATCTGATAGACCTAATTAAACTGTACAACTGTCATTATGAATATTCATTCTATGACTAATAATTATGCAGTAAAATGAAACTTAATATTTATATAAAAACATGATTTTCCTCCTTATTTTCTCGAAAACTATTAGAGATATTAGAAATATCATTGCAGCATCTGATAGACCTAATTAAACTGTAAAACTGTCATTATGAATATTTATTCTATGACTAATAATTATGCAGTAAAATGAAACTTAATATTTATATAAAAACATGATTTTCCTCCTCATTTTTTCGAAAGCTATTAGAGATATTGGAAATATCATTGCAGCATCTCATAGTCCTAATTAAACTCTAAAACTGGCATTATGAATATTTGTTCTATGACTAATAATTACGCAGTAAAATGAAACTATATATTTATATAAAAACATGACTTTCCTCCTCATTTTCTCGAAAGCTATTAGAGATATTCGAAATATCATTGCAGTATCTGATAGACCTAATTAAAATCTACTAATGTCATTATGAATATTTGCACTAGTACTAATAAATACTGAATTTTACTTTTTTTTTAATTACTTTCTTCCTCGTTTTCTCGAAAGCTATTAGAGATATTGGAAATATCATTGCATCATCTGATACACGTAATTCAACTGTACAACTGATATTATGAATATTTGTTCTATGACTAATAAATACGCAGTAAAATAAAACCGTATTTTTATATAAAAACATGACTTTCCTCCTCATTTTCTCGAAAGCTATTAGAGATATTGGAGATATCATTGCAGCATCTGATAGACCTAATTAAACTGTACAACTGTCATTATGAACATTCATTCTATGACTAATAATTATGCAGTAAAATGAAACTTAATATTTATATAAAAACATGATTTTCCTCCTCATTTTCTCGAAAGCTATTAGAGATATTGGAAATATCATTGCAACATCTGATAGACCTAATTAAACTGTAAAACTGACATTATGAATATTTGTTCTATGACTAATAATTACGCAGTAAAATGAAACTATATATTTATATAAAAACATGACTTTCCTCCTCATTTTCTCGAAAGCTATTAGAGATATTCGAAACATCATTGCAGCATCTGACAGACCTAGTTAAAATCTACTAATGTCATTATGAATATTTGCACTAGTACTAAAAAATACTGAATTTTACTTTTTTTTAATTACTTTCTTCCTCGTTTTCTCGAAAGCTATTAGAGATATTGGAAATATCATTGCATCATCTGATACACGTAATTCAACTGTACAACTGATATTATGAATATTTGTTCTATGACTAATAATTACGCAGTAAAATAAAACCGTATTTTTATATAAAAACATGACTTTCCTCCTCATTTTCTCGAAAGCTATTAGAGATATTGGAAATATCATTGCAGCATCTGATAGACCTAATTAAACTCTACAACTGTCATTATGAATATTCATTCTATGACTAATAATTATGCAGTAAAATGAAACTTAATATTTATATAAAAACATGATTTTCCTCCTCATTTTCTCGAAAGCTATTAGAGATATTGGAAATATCATTGCAGCATCTGATAGACCTAATTAAACTATAAAACTGACATTATGAATATTTGTTCTATGACTAATAATTATGCAGTAAAATGAAACTATATATTTATATAAAAACATGACTTTCCTCCTCATTTTCTCGAAAGCTATTAGAGATATTGGAAATATCATTGCAGCATCTGATAGACCTAATTAAACTGTACAACTGTCATTATGAATATTCATTCTATGACTATTAATTATGCAGTAAAATGAAACTTAATATTTATATAAAAACATGATTTTCCTCCTCATTTTCTCGAAAGCTATTAGAGATATTGGAAATATCATTGAGGCATCTGATAGACCTAATTAAACTGTAAAACTGACATTATGAATATTTGTTCTATGACTAATAATTACGCAGTAAAATGAAACTATATATTTATATAAAAACATGAATTTCCTCCTCATTTTCTCGAAAGCTATTAGAGATATTGGAAATATCATTGCAGCATCTGATAGACCTAATTAAACTGTACAACTGTCATTATGAATATTCATTCTATGACTAATAATTATGCAGTAAAATGAAACTTAATATTTATATAAAAACATGATTTTCCTCCTTATTTTCTCGAAAACTATTAGAGATATTAGAAATATCATTGCAGCATCTGATAGACCTAATTAAACTGTAAAACTGTCATTATGAATATTTATTCTATGACTAATAATTATGCAGTAAAATGAAACTTAATATTTATATAAAAACATGATTTTCCTCCTCATTTTTTCGAAAGCTATTAGAGATATTGGAAATATCATTGCAGCATCTCATAGTCCTAATTAAACTCTAAAACTGGCATTATGAATATTTGTTCTATGACTAATAATTACGCAGTAAAATGAAACTATATATTTATATAAAAACATGACTTTCCTCCTCATTTTCTCGAAAGCTATTAGAGATATTCGAAATATCATTGCAGTATCTGATAGACCTAATTAAAATCTACTAATGTCATTATGAATATTTGCACTAGTACTAATAAATACTGAATTTTACTTTTTTTTTAATTACTTTCTTCCTCGTTTTCTCGAAAGCTATTAGAGATATTGGAAATATCATTGCATCATCTGATACACGTAATTCAACTGTACAACTGATATTATGAATATTTGTTCTATGACTAATAAATACGCAGTAAAATAAAACCGTATTTTTATATAAAAACATGACTTTCCTCCTCATTTTCTCGAAAGCTATTAGAGATATTGGAGATATCATTGCAGCATCTGATAGACCTAATTAAACTGTACAACTGTCATTATGAACATTCATTCTATGACTAATAATTATGCAGTAAAATGAAACTTAATATTTATATAAAAACATGATTTTCCTCCTCATTTTCTCGAAAGCTATTAGAGATATTGGAAATATCATTGCAACATCTGATAGACCTAATTAAACTGTAAAACTGACATTATGAATATTTGTTCTATGACTAATAATTACGCAGTAAAATGAAACTATATATTTATATAAAAACATGACTTTCCTCCTCATTTTCTCGAAAGCTATTAGAGATATTCGAAACATCATTGCAGCATCTGACAGACCTAGTTAAAATCTACTAATGTCATTATGAATATTTGCACTAGTACTAAAAAATACTGAATTTTACTTTTTTTTTAATTACTTTCTTCCTCGTTTTCTCGAAAGCTATTAGAGATATTGGAAATATCATTGCATCATCTGATACACGTAATTCAACTGTACAACTGATATTATGAATATTTGTTCTATGACTAATAATTACGCAGTAAAATAAAACCGTATTTTTATATAAAAACATGACTTTCCTCCTCATTTTCTCGAAAGCTATTAGAGATATTGGAAATATCATTGCAGCATCTGATAGACCTAATTAAACTCTACAACTGTCATTATGAATATTCATTCTATGACTAATAATTATGCAGTAAAATGAAACTTAATATTTATATAAAAACATGATTTTCCTCCTCATTTTCTCGAAAGCTATTAGAGATATTGGAAATATCATTGCAGCATCTGATAGACCTAATTAAACTATAAAACTGACATTATGAATATTTGTTCTATGACTAATAATTATGCAGTAAAATGAAACTATATATTTATATAAAAACATGAATTTCCTCCTCATTTTCTCGAAAGCTATTAGAGATATTGGAAATATCATTGCAGCATCTGATAGACCTAATTAAACTGTACAACTGTCATTATGAATATTCATTCTATGACTATTAATTATGCAGTAAAATGAAACTTAATATTTATATAAAAACATGATTTTCCTCCTCATTTTCTCGAAAGCTATTAGAGATATTGGAAATATCATTGAGGCATCTGATAGACCTAATTAAACTGTAAAACTGACATTATGAATATTTGTTCTATGACTAATAATTACGCAGTAAAATGAAACTATATATTTATATAAAAACATGAATTTCCTCCTCATTTTCTCGAAAGCTATTAGAGATATTGGAAATATCATTGCAGCATCTGATAGACCTAATTAAACTGTACAACTGTCATTATGAATATTCATTCTATGACTAATAATTATGCAGTAAAATGAAACTTAATATTTATATAAAAACATGATTTTCCTCCTTATTTTCTCGAAAACTATTAGAGATATTAGAAATATCATTGCAGCATCTGATAGACCTAATTAAACTGTAAAACTGTCATTATGAATATTTATTCTATGACTAATAATTATGCAGTAAAATGAAACTTAATATTTATATAAAAACATGATTTTCCTCCTCATTTTTTCGAAAGCTATTAGAGATATTGGAAATATCATTGCAGCATCTCATAGTCCTAATTAAACTCTAAAACTGGCATTATGAATATTTGTTCTATGACTAATAATTACGCAGTAAAATGAAACTATATATTTATATAAAAACATGACTTTCCTCCTCATTTTCTCGAAAGCTATTAGAGATATTCGAAATATCATTGCAGTATCTGATAGACCTAATTAAAATCTACTAATGTCATTATGAATATTTGCACTAGTACTAATAAATACTGAATTTTACTTTTTTTTTAATTACTTTCTTCCTCGTTTTCTCGAAAGCTATTAGAGATATTGGAAATATCATTGCATCATCTGATACACGTAATTCAACTGTACAACTGATATTATGAATATTTGTTCTATGACTAATAAATACGCAGTAAAATAAAACCGTATTTTTATATAAAAACATGACTTTCCTCCTCATTTTCTCGAAAGCTATTAGAGATATTGGAATATCATTGCAGCATCTGATAGACCTAATTAAACTCTACAACTGTCATTATGAATATTCATTCTATGACTAATAATTATGCAGTAAAATGAAACTTAATATTTATATAAAAACATGATTTTCCTCCTCATTTTCTCGAAAGCTATTAGAGATATTGGAAATATCATTGCAGCATCTGATAGACCTAATTAAACTGTAAAACTGACATTATGAATATTTGTTCTATGACTAATAATTACGCAGTAAAATGAAACTATATATTTATATAAAAACATGACTTTCCTCCTCATTTTCTCGAAAGCTATTAGAGATATTGGAAATATCATTGCAGCATCTGATAGACCTAATTAAACTGTACAACTGTCATTATGAATATTCATTCTATGACTATTAATTATGCAGTAAAATGAAACTTAATATTTATATAAAAACATGATTTTCCTCCTCATTTTCTCGAAAGCTATTAGAGATATTGGAAATATCATTGCAGCATCTGATAGACCTAATTAAACTGTAAAACTGACATTATGAATATTTGTTCTATGACTAATAATTACGCAGTAAAATGAAACTATATATTTATATAAAAACATGAATTTCCTCCTCATTTTCTCGAAAGCTATTAGAGATATTGGAAATATCATTGCAGCATCTGATAGACCTAATTAAACTGTACAACTGTCATTATGAATATTCATTCTATGACTAATAATTATGCAGTAAAATGAAACTTAATATTTATATAAAAACATGATTTTCCTCCTCATTTTCTCGAAAACTATTAGAGATATTGGAAATATCATTGCAGCATCTGATAGACCTAATTAAACTGTACAACTGTCATTATGAATATTTATTCTATGACTAATAATTATGCAGTAAAATGAAACTTAATATTTATATAAAAACATGATTTTCCTCCTCATTTTCTCGAAAGCTATTAGAGATATTGGAAATATCATTGCAGCATCTCATAGACCTAATTAAACTGTAAAACTGGCATTATGAATATTTGTTCTATGACTAATAATTACGCAGTAAAATGAAACTATATATTTATATAAAAACATGACTTTCCTCCTCATTTTCTCGAAAGCTATTAGAGATATTCGAAATATCATTGCAGCATCTGATAGACCTAATTAAAATCTACTAATGTCATTATGAATATTTGCACTAGTACTAATAAATACTGAATTTTACTTTTTTTTAATTACTTTCTTCCTCGTTTTCTCGAAAGCTATTAGAGATATTGGAAATATCATTGCATCATCTGATACACGTAATTCAACTGTACAACTGATATTATGAATATTTGTTCTATGACTAATAATTACGCAGTAAAATAAAACGTATTTTTATATAAAAACATGACTTTCCTCCTCATTTTCTCGAAAGCTATTAGAGATATTGGAGATATCATTGCAGCATCTGATAGACCTAATTAAACTGTACAACTGTCATTATGAATATTCATTCTATGACTAATAATTATGCAGTAAAATGAAACTTAATATTTATATAAAAACATGATTTTCCTCCTCATTTTCTCGAAAGCTATTAGAGATATTGGAAATATCATTGCAACATCTGATAGACCTAATTAAACTGTAAAACTGACATTATGAATATTTGTTCTATGACTAATAATTACGCAGTAAAATGAAACTATATATTTATATAAAAACATGACTTTCCTCCTCATTTTCTCGAAAGCTATTAGAGATATTCGAAACATCATTGCAGCATCTGACAGACCTAGTTAAAATCTACTAATGTCATTATGAATATTTGCACTAGTACTAAAAAATACTGAATTTTACTTTTTTTTTAATTACTTTCTTCCTCGTTTTCTCGAAAGCTATTAGAGATATTGGAAATATCATTGCATCATCTGATACACGTAATTCAACTGTACAACTGATATTATGAATATTTGTTCTATGACTAATAATTACGCAGTAAAATAAAACCGTATTTTTATATAAAAACATGACTTTCCTCCTCATTTTCTCGAAAGCTATTAGAGATATTGGAAATATCATTGCAGCATCTGATAGACCTAATTAAACTCTACAACTGTCATTATGAATATTCATTCTATGACTAATAATTATGCAGTAAAATGAAACTTAATATTTATATAAAAACATGATTTTCCTCCTCATTTTCTCGAAAGCTATTAGAGATATTGGAAATATCATTGCAGCATCTGATAGACCTAATTAAACTGTAAAACTGACATTATGAATATTTGTTCTATGACTAATAATTACGCAGTAAAATGAAACTATATATTTATATAAAAACATGACTTTCCTCCTCATTTTCTCGAAAGCTATTAGAGATATTGGAAATATCATTGCAGCATCTGATAGACCTAATTAAACTGTACAACTGTCATTATGAATATTCATTCTATGACTAATAATTATGCAGTAAAATGAAACTTAATATTTATATAAAAACATGATTTTCCTCCTCATTTTCTCGAAAGCTATTAGAGATATTGGAAATATCATTGCAGCATCTGATAGACCTAATTAAACTGTAAAACTGACATTATGAATATTTGTTCTATGACTAATAATTACGCAGTAAAATGAAACTATATATTTATATAAAAACATGACTTTCCTCCTCATTTTCTCGAAAGCTATTAGAGATATTGGAAATATCATTGCAGCATCTGATAGACCTAATTAAGAGAGGAGGAAGAGGAGGAAGAGAAGTAGAGGAGATGAGGGAGGAGGAAGGGGAGAGATAATACTGTAGAGAAGTGGCTGGTTTTTGGTATAACAATTGTAGATGAAGAGGAGGAGGAGGAGGATTAGGAGGAGGAGGAGGAGGAAAGAGGAAACTTTCCCACCTTACACAATGACACATCACTAATAACATACGAGAGAGAGAGAGAGAGAGAGAGAGAGAGAGAGAGAGAGAGAGAGAGAGAGAGAGAGAGAGAGAGAGAGAGAGAGAGAGAGAGAGAGATGAGTTGCGCAATGTGAGGATATCTA
>JAPQNM010000048.1:14077804-14080304 GCA_029783475.1 Metacarcinus magister
TCTTCAGTAGAGTTCTCAAACGTCACCTCTTATTTACACTGTAGTTTTCTAGTGAGAGCAACAAAACGAGTGAAGGTAGCGCTACTCTCTCAACTGCAGCATTAATTTCCTATGTACTGACACCTGGAAGCGAATGAAATTAATACAAGTGTGCTTAATAACGCAATGTAGAGAAAAATGTTCCTTCCCTCTTGCCTCTTAATGAAGTGAGAGAGAGAGAAAGAGAGCGAGAGGGGGGCAGGGATAGAGAGAAATGATAGTTAGACACATAGATAGATAGAAACCACACAGCCAGACAGACAACCAGCAAGCCAGACCAGACAGACACACACACAGGCACGCACACAGACAGACATACAGACAAAGTTTTAATGATGGAAATCGTGGTGAACTTAAGAGAGAAAAGACTGACAAGAATAATTTTACGCAGATGAGAGTTGAATTTTTCTTGGAATTGGAACGAGAGAGAGAGAGAGAGAGAGAGAGAGAGAGAGAGAGAGAGAGAGAGAGAGAGACACGAACAGAAAAAGGAACATAGAGAGAAAAACACACACACACACAAACACACACACACACACACACACACACACACACACACACACACACACACACACACACACACACACACGAGAAACGTAAATGAATAGAGGAACCCAAAAACCCTAATAGCCTTGTTGAAGCATGAATGGGCCAAGTGGAACGAAGCTGTGAGACGAGGCGAGACGGCAATCAATGAAAAGATTTATTGTCCGGGAGGGAAAAGGCGACAGGCGGGGGAGGAGGAGGCGGAGGAGGAGGAGGAGGAAAAGGAAAAAAGAAAACTGAAGGAGGAAAAGGAAAAAAGGAAAGCTGAAGGAGGAAAGGAAGAGGAGGAAGAGAAGGAAACGGGTTTATGATGGTGATGATGATGATGATGATGCAGAGGAAAAATAATAATAACATGATGGAAGGGAAACCAAAGAAGGAGAGAAGGGTACGGAAAAAAGGGGAAGGGAAGAAACGAACAGACGAAGGAAGAAAGAGAAACAGTAAAAAAATAAAATAAATAAATAAATAAATAAAATCGAATAAGAAGTAAGGAAATAAAATAAAGTAAAGAAGGAAAGAAAAGGAAATATAAAAAACTAACTCAATGAAAGAACGAAGGAAAAAAGAGAAACAGAAAAAATGGGAAATACAAGGCACTTTAGTTCGACGGGTAGAGATTCCTTCCAACACAACCCAACAAAACTATACTCTTAGTCGGCTTCATTTGCATAACTTTTGAGAACAAATCTGAAAAAGTTATCCTTACACTATCTAACTCACTTGTACTCCCACATCTAAAATATTGTGTTCAGTTCTGGTCACCATATTATAAAAAAGATATTGATAAGCTGGAGAGGATACAAAAACAGTTACTAATATGATTCCTAGATTGCGAAACAAGCATTACGAAGAACGACTAAGTGAGCTGAACTTATTCAGTTTATATAAACGTAGGCTACGAGGGGACCTGATAGAGGTATTTAATTTTCTATGGTTTTGATAATATTAACATCAATGACTATGTAACTATCGGTCTCACAAGCACCACTCGTAACAATGGCTTCAAGATCATTGGTAAGCGATTTAGATCAAACGAAGCGAAGCACTTTTTTTTTTAATAGAATCGTGAATATTTGGAATTCTCTCCCAGCACAAATAGTTAACAGTATTACAATTGAATAGTTTAAGAAGAAACTTGATAAGCACTTAGCATCCGTTCATTCCTGCGTAAATTTTTTCTCATTAACAGCCGTAGATTAGTCATATTTTCACACTTTCCTATATAAATTCCATGATAATTCGTCTTTACTACATGGTATCGCTCTTCCGGCCAGCTCCGGCTCGAGAGAGGGGTAGGTGGGGAGGAGCCTTACACTTTGCTGTCCTTTTGTCTTTATCAAGTAGATATTATAGAAGTACAGCCTCGTTAGGTCTAGTGGGACTGTTGCTGTTTGTTCTTCCCCCCGTGTCCACTCCCACACCCCAACCCCGTTCAAACAGAGGCACAAGAAAGGAAAGAAGTGAGGAGTAACGGAAGGTCATTTATTCTTCCTTCTGTGATGTTGAGAGAGAGAGAGAGAGAGAGAGAGAGAGAGAGAGAGAGAGAGAGAGAGAGAGAGAGAGAGAGAGAGAGAGAGAGAGAGATGCACAGGAAAACAATACAGGACATTTCTCTTTTTCCCCCTCCCTCTGCGGCCTCAATACTAAGCCTTGGAAACCCTAACTCGATCAGACACGCAAACACATTATTACTCTGGCGGGGAGCGATCTGTGGGAAGCCTTCAAAAAGCCTCCTGGACCCAAGCTGGAAGGACAGAAGGATGGCTGATGGGAAGGCTTTTCATCTCTCTGTCCATCCGTTTCTTCGTCCCTCCTTCTCTACTAACTCCTCCTCCTCCTCCTCCTCCTCCTTCTCCTTCTCCTACTTCTTTTTCCTTTAACTACCTATTCGTTGTTCCTGTCCTTCTTCCCT
>JAPQNM010000048.1:14092804-14095304 GCA_029783475.1 Metacarcinus magister
TGTGTGTGTGTGTGTGTGTGTGTGTGTGTGTGTGTGTGTTTGAAATAATGAATAACAGAAAAATACATATCTAAATCTTTTCGTTGCCTATATTTTTTTAATTTTATTTTATCATCCTCTCCTGCTTTAGTCATTTTCATATTTATTATTATTATTATTATTATTATCATTACTATTATCATTATTATTATTGTTATTATTACTATTATTATTATTTTTAGTATTGTTGTTGTTAATTGTTTGTTTATTAAGCAAACATTGGTGAGTTGATGACAGATGACACTTAATTTTTTGTAAACTCCAAAAATGAAAGCGAGAGAGAGAGAGAGAGAGAGAGAGAGAGAGAGAGAGAGAGAGAGAGAGAGAGAGAGAGAGAGAGAGAGAGAGAGAGAGAGAGAGACAAAAAATAAATAAAAAACGCAAGGAAAGTTCTAAAACTCTTTCTCATTCTGGTTCATGAGGAAGGTAGGAAGGAAAAAAAAAGGAAAAAAAAATAGATGTATTCTGGTTTAAGTTAGACAAGGCGAAAGTGAGGAAGCAAAAGAACATAAATGAGAAAAACGAGGCAAGGAAAGAAAGATTAACGAAATAAACTCACTAAACACAAACAAACACATACAAGCAAACAAGCTTCCCAAACACAAACACACACACAGATCATTTCACAAGATATTCCACACAACCCTAACTCCCCAAAAAATAAAAACAAGCAGATATTCACAGAGGCGGAGAGGTGAGCAAGCAGGCAGACAAACAGACAGACAGACAGACAGGTAGACAGACAGACAGGCAGGAAGACAGACAGACAGACAGACAGACAGGCAGGCAGACAGACAGGCAGGCAGGCAGACAAACGGCAAACAAACAAACAGCCAAACACAACATATAAACAAACAACGAGCCTATGATTGCAGCCAGTCATTACCACCACCACTATTGACTGCCTGCCACCCTCTCCACGCCGCCCTGGGACCTCATCCACTCATCCACCACCAATAACTGCCTTGTTGAGTGACGGGAGTAATTAACACCATAAATACGGTAGTAGACGCTGCCTCCACTCACTCCACCTACTCCCTCAGCTTCCTTCCTAGTTTCAATTATCCCTTTACTCCTTCCATACATCTCTCCATTATGACTTCCTATCTTCCTATTCCCTTCCTGTAGTCTCCCTCATTCTTCAATCTTTCCTTACTCCACCCACACGCCCTCACCCCCCCCCCCCCACGCCCTCTTCACCTTCTAATACCCACTAAGCTCCTTCAACATTCCCATACTCTCTCCTTCCTCCCTCACTCCACCTTCCTCCAGCTATATCTACGAAGCTCAGGTGGATAAGAAGAAGCTGCGGCATAGCGTTCAGGTATTTAATTAACCTCTTCACTATCTTGACCCTTTTTTTTCTCCAGTTCTTTCATGGCGTTGATTCCTGATTTTGTATTAATGATGTTATGGATATTAATGTTGTTTTTTGTGTTGTGTAATTATTTCAGCTTGTTTTAACGTTTTTTTTTCTTCATTTATTCGTTTATCTATTTTTTTTTGCTCTATTGTAACTAGTCTATACGCGTATACCTAATTCCCTCCTACCACATAGAGTAACACGAAACGAGGTGATTTGAAGCGCAAATATGACGTAGTTTGCCCATAAAACAAAGCATCACGCGTTAACACAACACTATAGGTACGTACGTAGTGTAGGTATACTTTACATACACCAGGATACGCTTGACACCCTCTCTTTTATGGACAAACTGGACTATTTCCGCGTTAAGATAATCCGCATCACTCTGCACCAGCGTACGGGATCAAGTTTAGTGTCAGTCTGCAAACATAGATGGCGTGCTTGTGTGGTGGTGGGGTGAGGAGGCAGATATACGAGAAGGAATCAAGTAGTACATTATATAGGATTTGTTTGAGTACGTATGTGGGTTGTAGTAGTAGAAATAGTAGTAGTAGAAGTAAAATAAAGGAATAACAGAATAAAATAGAAAAAAACAAATCGATCTCCACGTAGAAATTCAGCTCATAACAACACTTAACTTAACAACACAATTAGACCCAACACAACAACATCTTAACAACGTACTTAACATACTGTCACCCTTCCCTCACGCCCATCAACTGTGCCGTAATAATGATCCCCGTCTGACATTTCCCTTCCATTATAATACAGTGGCGTTGTTTCCTTGCATTTCCCGCGCTTCCAGTCCTTTGTATTCCGAGTGTATCTCTGAGGAACATCACACCAATCTTGTCCTCCTCCTCCCCCACCCCTTCGTTGTCTATTCCAACAGGTGTCACTGGCCATCCATCCCACAGGTCAGGTCAGATTACATATCCTATCCTCGAGTTACGTCCGGCCATGGCTTGTTTACTTCGCTTTGAGATTGAGTGTGTTTCGTGATCTCGTGTTTGGTTGCTCTGGGTAAGGTTTGGTGGGTTTGTGGTGGGTGTGTGTGTGTGTGTGTGTGTGTTGAATGGGTGGCGTGTGAGGTGC
>JAPQNM010000048.1:14115304-14117804 GCA_029783475.1 Metacarcinus magister
AACGGGACTAAGAGGAGGGAGTAGTACAACGTTATAGCAGTCCTCTGTAACCTGACATAACAAACGAAAAAAAAAGAGAGAAAAAAAAGAAAAGGAAACAATTCGTCCTTCATTTCCTCAAAGTAGACTATAATTGTAATGTGAAGCAGGTGAGATGAAAGGTGTAGTAGTGTGCTTGGTCTCTCTCTCTCTCTCTCTCTCTCTCTCTCTCTCTCTCTCTCTCTCTCTCTCTCTCTCTCTCTCTCTCTCTCTTCAACACTCAGTAATGTTTGTGTGTGAAGAATAATTGGAGCCTCGAGGAAACAAGAGTTAAAATAACTTCAAAATCAGAGTAATTTTTATCTTTTTTCTTTTCTTTTATGACGCAAATACGTGGTTAAGAAGTCTTGCATTTGGGGTACGAGAGAGAGAGAGAGAGAGAGAGAGAGAGAGAGAGAGAGAGAGAGAGAGAGAGAGAGAGAGAGAGAGAGAGAGAGAGAGAGAGAGAAGAGAGAGAGAGAGAAAGAAAACAAATCCATGGAAATAAGATGAAAGGGAAGTGGAGAAAGAGATGAAAGACCGTGTCGTAGGAAAGAGGGAAGAGGACAAGATGGGGAAATAGAAAAGGGAAAGATAAGGAATGGGACAGGAAGCAAAGGAGGGAAGGAGAAGATATGAAGAAAGAACACATACGTAAGAGAAAGAAAAAGAGAGAGAGAGGAAGAGAAGGGAGGTGGAAGGAAAATACACGAAAGAGGAAACAAGCAAAGGGGAAAAAAACTAGAATAGGAAAAAAGTTACGTGGGGAAAATTGAGGAAAACCTGTGGAAAGAAAATGGATAAAAAATAAAGATTGTGGGTTGGGGGTGGAGGAGGGGATTAGGGGGAAGGGGAAGGGAAAGGGGGAAGGAAGAGGGAAGGGATGGAGGATGAAGTTGAAGAAGTGTGAAACTGATTGGATAGAAACGACCCTCATCCATCTATCTATCCATCTCTCTCTCTCTCTCTCTCTCTCTCTCTCTCTCTCTCTCTCTCTCTCTCTCTCTCTCTCTCTCTCTCTCTCTCTCTCTCTCTCTCTCTCTCTCTCATCCTTAAGGGAACGTCGCCCCCATGACAGGTTAATCGAAATTCTGAAGGGATTCGTTGGTGCTGAGGCCAGTCCAGAATTTTCCTTCGATTGCCAAGACGAGAGTAATGAGATCTATAATCGAACGTCACATTCAAGTCTCAATTAGTGCATGTCTATATCTATCTATCTATTTATTTATTTATTTATTTATTGAATTCTATTTATCCATCTCTCTTCGGTAACGATTTATTTATCTATCTGTTTTTTTTGTTTTTTTTGTTTATTTGTTTTTATTTACTTATCTATTTACATATTTAGGTAATACTTATACATTGCTATCCGTTACTCTTCTGTTGGCATGCAATAATGATTCTTCCTAAATCGCTCCTCTGAGAATATCACACAAACGAGAATTGGATACACGCAAGACAAAATGTTCAAATATATCACGAATTTCGATGCTGGAATGTCACGGTAAAGTAAAGTAAGTATAAACGAGGCTAAGATGAAATACTGTGTTGCTTGTTTTCCTGCGTCCCTCTCACTCGATGCTCCTTCAGAAACACAGTGAATGAACCTTTACACGTCCACAGACAACACAACAACACAACAATAACACAACAATAACACTGCAACACTACTACTGCTATGGATGCTTCTTCTTTTCTTGCGATATTCCATGGTATGCAACGCGATATCGATCATGTCTTTTGTGTATTTATCTATCTAGCATCATCATCATCATCATCATCATCATTATTATTATTATTACTATCATTATCATCAGCAGCAGCCTCTATAATGCTACTCTATGATACTACTCCGATCTTGTTGGCTATAATGTGTGCATGACGTAGACGTAGACATAGACGTAGGACATTAATGCAGTGTGGATGGCAACAGTGGATGTGGATCTACGACAAAAACAAAACAAAACAAAAAAGACTATTCACATTCATACAGATGCAAAATTTTACAACAACAACAACAACAACAACAGTAATGAAATGTCACGCCCGTCTCAAAGTCGCTTTTACAAACTCCTTCCAGCAATGAGTTTTGATCTTCACGAAGTTTTATAGAATTACATTTACATGCATTTCCTGCAGTGAAAGCGAGTACGAGAGTGTGAGGACGTGAAGGGTGGAAGGGTGGAAAGGTGAAAGAACTGTAGGAGGAAGGGTGGAGAGGTGGAGGAAAAAGCAGGAGGGGTGGAGTGAGAGTCTAGGTCACAGAGGTTCAAAATTAGGCCACACGGCAGAATGTTCAGGTGTAGGTTGTAACTATTGTGTGTGTGAGGTGGAGCTGTGGAGTGAGTGAAGCCAGTCTCAGTACTTCCTTCTAGAGGCTGTTACGTCGTTTAGGTATCTTTGGAGTCACAGATACACACGAGCTGCTTCGCCACTTAACCATAATTGAGGACTAAGAAAATCACCGCTAAATGGCAATGCA
>JAPQNM010000048.1:14120304-14127804 GCA_029783475.1 Metacarcinus magister
ACTAAACAGAGTTACTTGCATTTCACGAGGGAAGGGGGAGAGAAAAGCGGGAGGAAGAGGAGGAAGAGGAGGAAGGAGGAAGGGGGAGGGGGAGAGAGAGGAGGGGGAGAGGAAGAGGAAGGGGGAGAGAGAGGAGGGAAAGCAGTAATTAACTCCACTTTCACGTATACATATATTTGAGGAACGAATAATGAGGTCTAATTGTTGTGTGTACCGAGGTTGAAAGTTTGCAAAGGTGGAGGAGGAGGAGGAGGAGGAGGAGGAGGAGGAGGAGGAGGAGGAGGAGGAGGAGGAGGAGGAGGAGGAGGAGGAGGAGGGAGAGGAGGGAGAGGAAAAATAGGCTTTGGATTTCGTGTTCTGGATAAGTGAAATGCCACGTGAGATTGAAGGATATGTGTGTGTGTGTGTGTGTGTGTGTGTGTGTGTGTGTGTGTGTGTGTGTGTGTTGTGTGTATGTGTGTGCGTGTGTGTGTGTGTTGATCCAGGAGGGAATATGATGATTTAAGATTGCACATAATTTGAGAGAGAGAGAGAGAGAGAGAGAGAGAGAGAGAGAGAGAGAGAGAGAGAGAGAGAGAGAGAGAGAGAGAGAGAGAGAGAGAGAGAGAGAGAGAGAGAGAAGAGACATACAGGACAAACACATACAAATAAAAAATAAATAAATATACAACCCATGGCCCACCCACCCCCCAAAAAAATATACATAAACAACATAAACAAACAAACAAACAAACGAACAAAACCAACAAGAAAAAAACATCACCACCACCACCACCACCACCACCACCACCACCTAAATCTAGCGAACAGAAAACAAACCATTTTTTCTCTCCTAACAGTTATCTCTCCTGAAAAGCTATGATTTAGAGAGACAAATTGCACGAAACACAACACGACGAGCGAACACTCACGCCCATACATAGAAAACGGACAGTACCACGTCAACAACAACAACAACAGTAGTAGTAGTAGTAGTAGTAGTAGTAGTAGTAGTAGTAGTAGTATAGTAGTAGTAGTAGTAATATTAAGACGAGGACATCCCAGGCAGTGTCTTCTCCTCACATAATTAACCAGCAATTTAGGTAGAAGAGGAAGCTGAGGAGTGAGATCGCGTGACTAAGAGAGGTGAGGAGGTAAGGAGGTGAAGTGCTAGGAGGTGGGGAGGATGGGGAGGAGGAAGAGGTGGTGGAGGATAGGGAGGTGGTGGAGGATAGGGAGTGGCATGTAATAGGCGTGGAAAGCTGGTAGGAGGGAAGAGGTGAGTGGTTGGAGTTAAATGTCGATGTGGAAGGAGGAAGAAAAGGTGGTTGTGATGGAGTGAATGGAGGAGGAGGAGGAGGAGGAGGAGGAGGAGGAGGAGGAGGAGGAGGAGGAGGAGGAGGAGGAGGAGATGGAGGAGGAGGAGGTATATGAAAGTGAGCAGTCAAACAAAGTGGAATAGAGTGGAGTAGAGTGCAGTGGAGTGGAGTGGAGTAGAGTGAGAGCAAGGGACTTATAGACAAAGTTGAGATAGTTATCAGTGGAAGTGGCGTGTTTATGGGAGGCATATATTATGTTCTTGTGTGTCCAGGTGTGTGTGTGTGTGTGGTGTGTGTGTGTGTGTGTGTGTGTGTGTGTGTGTGTGTGTGTGTGTGTGTGTGTGTGTGTGTGTGTGCGCCAAACAAGATGATCACTTTCAAAGCAGAAATAAAACACAAGTCGACAAACAGAGAGGCATGGCACATACACAGACACATACACAGACACAGACACACACAGACACACACACACACACACACACACACACACACACACACACACACGGATAAACTGCAACTTGTGCGTACGTGGCTGTTGCAAATATTGACAAGCAGTAATAACACACACACACACATACACACACACACACGCCTGCATTCCAAGTGGCCTGAGGGAAATTCAGAAAGACACATGCAACAATAAATCAGATGAAACGCTGCAATGGAAGAACGAAAGAAAAGAAAGAGAGATAGAGAGAGAAAGAGAGAAAGAGTTGCAAAATGGAGTGGAGGAGGAGAACGTTTTAAAGTGAAAATGAAATATGAGTAAGCGTTTGAAAGGAGGAGAGAAAGAAAGAGAGAGAGAGAGGAAAAAATAGGCAGATAGATAGATAGATAGATAGAGAGAGAGAGAGAGAGAGAGAGAGAGAGAGATAAAGAGAGAAAGAGATAATATTTTAAAGAATAGAAAATGAAAACTTTAGAAAGAGATTGAGAGGTTAAAAAGAAAAACACACAAAAGATAAAGAAGAATATTTCCCTCCCGCCAAAAAAAAAGGAAACCTCACAAAGATATAGTGAATTAAAGAATAAAACACACTGGAAAAAAAAAAAAAAGGAATTCAATACAGAAAGAAAGAATAAAAAAAAAGGTCGAGAGTGAGTAAGAAAAAGAGAGAAAGACAGTGAATATAAAAAAATCAAAAGCCATGACATCAGAACAGTTCAAAGAAAAGAAAGAAAGAAAAAAAAAGTTGTCGAGCAAGTGATCCTCAAATTCTTCACGAAATGTCACATGACTCATCGCAACCAAAAGTATTTCTACAAAAAAAATACAATATAGTACAGTTCATACAGAAACAGACCACCAAAGGCTGTTCCTGCTCCCACCTGACCACATGTAACTCATAGGTATAACAGTGTCATCCCTGCTACCTATTTCACCTTCAGGATAGGAAAGGGAGGTCTCAGGTTTGTCTGTCTGCAAGGAATCCAAAAATAACATTGACTGACCCTCAAAACTGACCTTCTATCATTTATCAATCCTCCTATTTATTGCCTCCCTGCTATTTATCGAGTCTTAGATGGTACCATTAACTATTAACTATTAACTTTTGATTATTTTAGAGAGAGCAAACACTAGATAAAAGAGAGATGTTGCAATTGTATTTATGATTGAGAGAGAGAGAGAGAGAGAGAGAGAGAGAGAGAGAGAGAGAGAGAGAGAGAGAGAGAGAGAGAGAGAGAGAGAGAGAGAGAGAGAGAGAGAGAGAGAACGTTGCTATTGAAAAGTGCACACCCTCCTCTGCCTTGCAACGTGTCTTGACTTGTTAATTCGCAAATAAATTACTCTAGTTGCAGTTTTATTCCCTTCCAATTTTTTCCTTACTTTTGTCCCCTTTCATTCCCAGCAGTCAAGGATTTTATTGCGTGGATTTTGAGATGTCAATATAGTGTTAGGTGTTGTGTTGGTGTTTTATATTTTACTTGTTTTAGT
The DNA here is from genome assembly GCA_029783475.1 of Metacarcinus magister. NCBI lineage: Eukaryota > Metazoa > Arthropoda > Malacostraca > Decapoda > Cancridae > Metacarcinus > Metacarcinus magister. The sequence continues at coordinate 14,123,539 of JAPQNM010000048.1, forward strand.
AGTAGTAGTAATAGTAATAGTAGTAGTAGTAGTAGTAGTAGTAGTAGTAGTAGTAGTAGTAGTAGTAGTAGTAGTAGTAGTAGTAACAGCGTTGGTGATGAAACTTGACCGCAGTACTCAGTGGGGAGCCATAACAGAGTGAGAGAGAGAGAGAGAGAGAGAGAAAGAGAGAGAGAGAGAGAGAGAGAGAGAGAGAGAGAGAGAGAGAGAGAGAGAGAGAGAGAGAAAGTGAGAGAGAGAGAAAGAAAGAGAGAGAGAGATTAAAAATAAACAAACGGGCCCACCACTTGCACATCTTTTCATTTGATACACAAAAAGAAAATTGAAGCGACAAATGAAAATAAATATTGTGTTAGGTGTATAGGCCTATTGACGCCTCTCATTTGTATACCTGCCTCATTACCTAGGCCTATTTACCTTCATTAATTGATTTCCCAGTGTGTGCATGCACCAAAATACTATAAATGCAGAGTTGGTATTCAGTTACGAAATTTCACCATCACAGTCACCATTACCATCATCATCATCATCATCATCATCATCATCATTATCATCATCATAAAACAATACCTATAATATACCCATTACCATCACCACCCATTTCCTGCCTTACCTTTATCTCCTCCTACTCCTCCTCCTCCTCCTCCTGGTACCTCCTCTAAGATAAACAAACACACACACACACACACACACACACACACACACACACCATCCTTTACCCTTCTCCTCCTCCTCCTTCAACACTTTACCCTTCAGCGGATAGACAGCCTGAAGTAAGGTAAGTTCAATTGGTAATTAGTTTTTCCTTAATTAATTTGTAGTAAAGTTTTCTCTTCTCTTCCCAAAAACACTGGGTATGTTCTGGTAGTTTGCACCGAGACGGGATCAAAGGAGGAGGAGGAGGAGGAGAGGAGGAGGAGGAGGAGGAGGAGGAGGAGGAGGAGGAGGTGAAAGATAAAAAGGCCAATAGGGATGAGGAAAGGCAAGTGAAGAAGGAATAGGATAAGGAAAAAGGAAGAAAAACGACAGGCAAGAGGAGGAAGCAGGAGGGAAGATGAAGGGAGGAGGAGGAGGAGAGCAGGAGGAGAAGAAGGAGGCGGAGAAGGCGGAAAAGGAGGAGGGGGAGGAGGAGGAGGAGGGGGAGGAAGAGGAGGAGGAGGAGGAGGAGGGGATTTGGCTTAGGATTAAACTCCAGAGACTTTATTTAGTGCTTGAGAGAAGAAAGGATGAGTAAGAGGAGGAGGAGGAGGAGGAGAAGGAACACATAGGAACACATAGGAAGAACAAACAGCAACAAGCCTGCTGGCCCTTACGAGGCTGTTTGTGAGTACACTATCTAATCTAGAGTGAAGGATACAGGATAGTAAGGGTGAAGGCTTCTCCCACCAGCCATGGCTGGCAGGAAAGGAAGGCCAACCAAGACCAGACTGTCACTACTGTCACTACCACTACTGCTACCACTACTTCCTGGCAAGGAGGAGGAGGAGGAGGAGGAGGAGGAGGAGGAGGAGTAGTAGTAAAAAGGAAGAACAGACAGCGACAGTCGTACTGGACCTAACGAGGCTGTCCGTGTGGTTACATTCTACTACTGTAATATCTACTTGATACACATAATAAGTACACGCTTCCGTGATGGAAATAGATTTTCGATTTTGTGGCCAGAAAATTTCCATCAGAATTTTGGTAGAACTGGTTTTTGCCATTTTACTACGAAAGTATTACTTCTACGGTAAAAATGCATATATATACATTTATTGAGCTTGATAAACTCTTTCTGATGGTGCTATCTGTTTTCCAATAGCTGTCATCGTTTTAAAGAAAAATAAGAGTTAATAAAACTTTTTATAAAAAACATAAATGTCATTTTCCCAATTTTTAAAAATTTCCAATTGCATTGCCCTATAGCCCAAAAGAACGGGCGTCCCCTGCTCTATCTTTACTATTCTATAAGTTTTTTACGTAAACCTCATACTTTTCGAGTTATTCAAAAATAATTATTTCTTGAAAAAAAAGTAAGGGTGTACCCTTGGAAATTTCGTGAAAATTTCAACACCTCCGAATCTCATGAAACTTCGTTGAAAGGTGTTCACGGGCATGCTGAACACGAAGATATAAGTAGTTTTGTGATCACTATAAGATTGAACCTTGTTTTACCTTTGCTTATCGAACAAAAACCTTGAAAATATCGTGAAGAGGAGGAGGAGGAGGAGGAGGAGGAGGAGGAGGAGGAGGAGGAGGAGGAGGAGGAGGAGGAGGAGGAGGAGGAGCAGATAGAGGAGGACGAAGAGGATCAAATTTTGTTTACAGCGAATAGAATAACAATAAAAAAAATGATGAAAAATAAGATAAAATGACTATAAACAACAACGACGACGAAGGAAACTGAAAGAAAAGTCAGCAAGTCAACGAAAAAAAAAGAAAGAGAAAAGGGAAAAGATACAATAGCAAGACAACCTTCACTCTTACTTCTCTTACTGTATTCTCTCCTTTTTTGCTCTCTCTCCTACCGTTACTCTCTCCTCTTACTCTCTCTCCTACTCTTACATCTCTCTTACTCTCTCCTCCTCTCCCAAGTCATCTACACTGTGCTCACACCTACTCTCTACACACACCACATAACCATCAAGACAAACAGTCACACTTTCCCCCACAAACAAAACAATATATGTAGATAACATCTCCTTTTCATATTTTCCTCATAAATTCCATGTAGTTTTTCTATACTACATGGTATCACTTATTTTCCTGCCAGTTTCTTCTGGAGAGATGAGTGGGCGGGGAGGAGCCTCTAATTCAAGTAGTTGGTGTAGAATAGTTATATCAAACAGCCTTCGCAGGGACCCTAGAGTCTGCTGTTGTTTGTGTTCCTTTGTATTCCTCTGTATACTCTAACATCTCTCTTACTCTCTCCTCTTACTCTCTCTCTCCTAACATGTTCGAGACGACCCCGCACTAAGGACGTAAAGGACATTTGATGAGACTGCAAAGAAGTGCTGTACGCGCCACACACACACACACACACACACACACACACACACACACACCCCCACACATACATACACACACACACACACACACACACACACACACCCACACACACACACCCCCACACATACATACACACACACACACACACACACACACACATGGTCCTGCAACGCAAGACTGGACGTTACACAGTGCGATGGAGATGTACTAGCAGTGAGGTCGTTAAAACCAGCTTACATTATGGCTGAGAGAATATCTGCCTTCTCGTTATTATTATTATTATTATTATTATTATCATTATTATTATTATTATTATTATCATCATAAGAGCTATTTTCCATGAAGTGTTAGTCGAAGTAGTAGTGGTAGTAATAGTAATAGTAGTTGTTGTTGTGCTGTAGCTACTGGACTCGTTATGTCAGTTCTTGTGTTGATTCCTTGATACAAATTACATTCCTCCTTTTGGTCCAATCATCCAATTATCTCTCTCTCTCTCTCTCTCTCTCTCTCTCTCTCTCTCTCTCTCTCTCTCTCTCTCTCTCTCTCTCTCTCTCTCTCTCTCTCTCTTTAACATGAAGAGATTGTGCAGTGACGTTTGCCTTTCCTCCTCCACCTTTCCCACCCTCACCATCCTTTCCCCCAACACTGGTGCAGCTCTCCCTAAGGGGCTTCAAAACACTCCTGCAAGTATGAAATGTTTACACCCATTATTTTCACGCCAGCACCCTTGACTTAGCTAGGTAGGCATGTATGTATGTATGTATGTATGTATGTGTGTGTGTATGCGTGCGTTCTCACCTTTATTTTTCGCACCTGACGAAAAACACTTAAACACCAATTTTGTTATGACTTTAGTGGGGGAAGGGGAGGAAAAAAAAAGAAAAAGAAGCAGGGAGAGAAAAAAAAAAAAAAAGAGAGAGAGAGAGAAAGACAATTACAACCAAGAGTAATATCATACATCATGTTTGGTATTCCCAGCACTAACATCAACAACATCCCGGCCACTTGTGAAAAGAAAGAGACGGGGGAATAAAAAAATATATCCATTACAGCAACAGGAGACGGTGTGGTCGTACATCTCCCTCTGTGTACACGAGCCCAGCGAGGGGAAAGGGGAAGGGAGGGGCGATGGGAGAGGAGGGAGAGATTCCAGAGAGGCGAGGCGTGGCGGGCGAGGTTGAGGAAGGTTGAGGAGGAGAGGGGAACAGGGTGTGTCCAGATTTGGGAAGGGGGAAGGAAGAGGAGGGTTTAGTGTGGCACGGTAAGGGAAGGTTTATA
>JAPQNM010000048.1:14137804-14145304 GCA_029783475.1 Metacarcinus magister
TTACATGAATAGTTAAATTAATAAATAAATGAATGAATAACTAGATACAGATAAATAAATAAATGAAATAAATAAAATGAAATAAATGAAAAAGTGAGGGAGACCAGGTAAAGATGCAGGGTAGGAGAGGCAAGGCAAGGAAGCAGGGTGGTATAGAGGCACGGTATAAAGGCAGGGTAAAGAGGCAGGGTAAAGAGGCAGGATAGAGAGGCAGGGTAAAACACACACACACACACACACACACACACACACACACACACACACACACACACACACACACACACACACACACACACACACACACACACACACATTTGGAAGCCTTGGGGGCAATAAACTAATCAGACTGTAATGAATGTATGATTTCAATTTGACATTGTATATTACCTTTGTCTGTGTGTCTGTCTGTGTGTGTCTGTCTGTCTCTCTCTCTTTATGTCTGTCTGTCTGTCTGTCTGTATCTCTCTCTCTCTCTCTCTCTCTCTCTCTCTCTCTCTCTCTCTCTCTCTCTCTCTCTCTCTCTCTCTCTCTCTCTCTCTCTCTCTCTCTCTCTCTCTCTCTCTCAAAGGGATTCTGAAAATCCTTGAAATGTATTACACTTCACTTTTATCACAGTCTAGGCGGGAAAAAACTTAGTATTTTGTGCCATAAATCCACGAGTGACGAGAGAGAGAGAGAGAGAGAGAGAGAGAGAGAGAGAGAGAGAGAGAGAGAGAGAGAGAGAGAGAGAGAGAGAGAGAGAGAGCCAGCCCCACGGAGATGGCTAACATAACGTAACTTATGTATGCTCCACGCGAGTCTACTCCTCCTATTCTTGCCTCAGCACAAGATGGGAACCGTATCGAGTCCTCTACTGACCCACCCCATTTTCCCTTCCCTCCACCACTTTTCCCCCTCCCTCCTTCTACTCCCTTTGGCCTCCTCCTGCTCCTCTTCACTCCATCTTCCCCTCCCCTCGTCTGTTCCCTCCCTGCTATTGGTTTTCATTCTTTTTCCATTCTCTCTCTGTCTATCTTCTTCTTTTTTTCTCTCTCTCTTTTATTACTTATTCCCATTCCTTCTCTCCTTCACCTACTCTGTTTTCCTTTTCTTAGCCTCCTATCTATTCATCTATATATGTATCTAATCTTTATTTCTTGTCACCCTTTTCTCTCCTTTCCTTCGTTTCCTATTTCCATCTTTTTATCATCTCCTTCAATCACTTTGTCTTTCTCCTTCTTCTTTCTTATTGTTGTGCCCACCCCATCCTCCTCGCTCTCTCCCTCTCCCCCTCTCTCTCTCTTTCTCTCCCTTCTCGTCTCAAAAAGCAGCCGTGGACATCGTGAATAGCAAGAGTCAAAGGCAATATTACAATGCTTCAATGGACCTTCTTCTTCCAGGGTCTCAGTGCTGGACGTCTTCAAGTGCTGGAAGGAGGAAGGGAACTATAGATTGCGAGTAACATATAGAGATAGCTTGGGAAATATTTGGAGGAAGTGCACATCAAGCGAGAAAGGAAAGATAAAGTGAGATTGCAAAGATATGAATGGATGAAGATGGATAGGAAAGAAGGGTAAAAAAGTGGGGATATAGATAGAAGGGAGAGGAAAAGGATAAGCTGAAAGGAAAGATGGGAGTAAAGAGAAGGAAAAGAATGATGAAAAAGATGAAAGGAAAGATTAAAATGTGATAATCGTCATTCATTTACTATTGTTATTCATATATCACCTTAATAATCTATTCGTCTAAATGATGAGCTAAGTACGATTCAGTTCATTCATTATTCATTACTGACTAACTATTAATGAGTTAGTTAATTAAGTAAACATTCACTTATTCAATAATTAAACTATTCATAATTAAGTAATCAGAATTAAAATAAAAGTATGTAGTTAAAATGTTTTCCATCATATACGAAAAGCATTCCATATCTGCTGTTTCCTGAACATGTGTGGAGCTCATTTTTATCTTTAACGTCTGTGTATCAAAGGAAATGGAAGGGGTGGGTGGGGAGGAGCCTTATTTACTAATTATAATTTGTCCTCACACACACACACACACACACACACACACACACACACACACACACACACACACACACACACACATTCCTGGAAATTTTTAGCACAAAATCCCTTCAGCCTTCTAGGAAGAGATACTTATTGAGGTGCATGCCTGCCTTTCCCTCCTCTCCTCCCCTGTGTTTCAAAGACTAAAAGCCGCGCATCCTTCTCCCCCTCCACCCACACGCCTCCCAAAACTGAGCCTCAACTAACGCAGGTGGTTAAGGATGAAGAGGAAAAGAAAAATGACTTTGAGGAGGAGGAGGAGGAGGAGGAGGAGGAGGAGAGGAGGAGGAGGAGGAGGAGAGGGAGGAGGAAAAGAAGGAGGAGGAGAAAGAAGGAGGTGCTCGACAGGTAAGCCACAGGTGTGTTGGGCTCCACGCTACCTCATCCATGGAGGTCAACGCAACACACGTGCAGGATATACCGACCACCTCCTCCTTCTCCTCCTCCTCCTCCTGCTGCTGCTGCTGCTCCTGTCATCATCCCCGCACGCCCATCACCACCACAACACCGTCATCACTCCGGCCTTCATGGGACGTGGCTGGACACACAAGTCTCCTGAAAGACTCGCTTGGGCCCAGACGGAGCACAGGTGTCCCTAGTTTGACAGGGCAATGAAGAGACGAGACCAAGAAAAGAAGGAAGGAAAGAAAAGAGGAAGAAAAGAAGGAAGGAAAGAAAGGAGGAAGAAAAGATTGAAGCTTCATCAGTGGGGGAGGACACTTTGTGGTTCCCGATGTTAGTAAATAAAACTCCTCTTTACTGTATTAAGGGACAGGAGGAAGAAAAAGAAGAAGGGTAATGAGAGGAGGAAGAGGAAATATAGTTTAAAAAATGAGAGGAGATAAAAAGTATTGTATAGAAACAGGAAGGAGGAAGAGGAAATTAGGTTTGAATAATAAGAAAATAAGAAAGTATCGTGTTTATAGATCTTGTAGTGATTTTTTTTTTCTTTCTTGGCATCCTTTCCAGTTTTTGAAGATGTGTATGTTTCTTTTTTTTTTATTTTCCCTTTTGGTGGAGTTTCATCAGTAACTGACCAGTTGTCTGTTCCTCCTTCCTTCACCTGCCGGAATTGCGGACAGGAGGAAGAGGAGGAAGAGGAGGAGGAGGAGGAGGAGGAGGAGGAGGAGGAGGAGGAGGAGGAGGAGGAGGAGGAGAAGAAAGGACAACGACGACGAAGAAGTTAAGAAAGAAAACGCAGAAAAAGAAGCGAGTGAAAAAGCAAAACGAAGCGAAAAAGAAATAGAGATATAAGACAATGGAAACGAGAAGTAAGTTGAACATGAAGAGAAGAAAAAGGAAGATGGCCGCCAATATTACACACACACACACACACACACACACACACACACACCCACACACACACACACACACACACACACACTGAATAATCCCCTATAAAGTACTTGCAAGACTGTCAAGGTTTTACGGGAACTTGAAGAGGAATTGGATGCTCTTACTGGCGCTGGAACACCACACTGAGGAGGGAAGGGGGAGGGGGAGGGGGAGGGGGAGGGGGGAGGCATGTCACATTCCCGAAAAAACTGGAGGCACACAGGGGAGGGGGGGGGGAAGGGGAAAGGGGAGGGAGGGGAAAGGGGGATGCGCTCTACTTCTTTCTTTCTTTTTTTTTCACCCCCGGCGCAAGTGAGAGATTGCAGAGGGAGTGTTGCGAGAGAGAATGAGAAAGAGAATGAGCTGGGAAGGAGATGAGAGAGGGAAGAAAAGAGAGGAAGGAAGGAAGGACGGGAGAGAGAGAGAGAGAGAGAGAGAGAGAGAGAGAGAGAAGAGAGAAGAGGAGAGAAAGAGAGAGAGAGAGAGAGAGAGAGAGAGAGAGAGAGAGAGAGAGAGAGAGAGAGAGAGAGAGAGAGAGAGAGAGAGAGAGGAATAATGGGTTGGAAGAAGAATTGATTTGGGAGATAGTGAGTAGGGCGTGGGAGTGAAGCAGAGGAGTGAATTATATATTAATGATAAAAATATATATTAATGATAAAAATATATATTAATGATAAAAATATATATTAATGATAAAAATATATATTAATGATAAAAATATATATTAATGATAAAAATATATATTAATGATAAAAATATATATTAATGATAAAAATAAATATTAATGATAAAAATAAATATTAATGATAAAAATAAATATTAATGATAAAAATAAATATTAATGATAAAAATATATATTAATGATAAAAATATATATTAATGATAAAAAATAAATATTAATGATAAAAATAAATATTAATAAAAATATATATTAATGATAAAAATAAATATTAATGATAAAAATATATATTAATGATAAAAATATATATTAATGATAAAAATATATATTAATGATAAAAATAAATATTAATGATAAAAATATATATTAATGATAAAAATATATATTAATGATAAAAAATAAATATTAATGATAAAAATAAATAATAATGATAAAAATATATATTAATGATAAAAATAAATATTAATGATAAAAATAAATATTAATGATAAAAATAAATATTAATGATAAAAATATATATTAATGATAAAAATATATATTAATGATAAAAATAAATATTAATGATTAAATTATATATTAATGATAAAAATATATATTAATGATAAAAATATATATTAATGATAAAAATATATATTAATGATAAAAATAAATATTAATGATAAAAATATATATTAATGATAAAAATATATATTAATGATAAAAAATAAATATTAATGATAAAAATAAATATTAATGATAAAAATATATATTAATGATATAAATAAATATTAATGATAAAAATATATATTAATGATAAAAATATATATTAATGATAAAAAATAAATATTAATGATAAAAATAAATATTAATGATAAATATATATATTAATGATAAAAATATATATTAATGATAAAAATAAATATTAATGATAAAAATAAATATTTATTATAAAAATAAATATTAATGATAAAAATAAATAATAATGACAAATATAAATATTAATGATAAAAATATATATTAATGATACAAATATATATTAATGATAAAAATATATATTAATGATAAAAATATTTATTAATGATAAAAATATATATTAATGATAAAAATATATATTAATGATAAAAATATATATTAATGATAAAAAATAAATATTAATGATAAAAATAAATATTAATGATAAAAATATATATTAATGATAAAAATAAATATTAATGATAAAAATAAATATTAATGATAAAAATATATATTAATGATAAAAATATATATTAATGATAAAAATAAATATTAATGATAAAAATAAATATTAATGATAAAAATAAATAATAATGATAAAAATAAATATTAATGATAAAAATATATATTAATGATAAAAATAAATAATAATGATAAAAATAAATATTAATGATAAAAATATATATTAATGATACAAATATATATTAATGATAAAAATATATATTAATGATAAAAATATATATTAATGATAAAAATATATATTAATGATAAAAAATAAATATTAATGATAAAAATAAATATTAATGATAAAAATATATATTAATGATAAAAATATATATTAATGATAAAAATAAATATTAATGATAAAAATAAATATTAATGATAAAAATATATATTAATGATAAAAATAAATATTAATGATAAAAATAAATATTAATGATAAAAATAAATATTAATGATAAAAAATAAATATTAATGATAAAAATAAATATTAATGATAAATATAAATATTAATGATAAAAATAAATATTAATGATAAAAATAAATATTTATGATAAAAATAAATATTAATAATACAAATAAATAATAATGATTCAAATAAATAATAATGATAAAAATGAATAATAATGGAAAAAAATTAAATATTAATGATAAAAATAAATATTAATGATAAAAATAAATATTAATGATAAAAATAAATATTAATGATAAAAATAAATATTAATGATAAAAATAAATATTAATGATAAAAATAAATATTGATGATAAAAATAAATATTGATGATAAAAATAAATATTGATGATAAAAATAAATAATGATGATAAAAATAAATAATAATGATACAAATAAATATTAATTATAAAAATAAATATTAATGATAAAAATAAATATTAATGATAAAAATAAATATTAATGATAAAAATAAATATTCATGATAAAAATAAATATTAATGATAAAAATAAATAATAATGATACAAATAAATATTAATGATACAAATAAATATTAATGATACAAATAAATATTAATGATAAAAATAAATATTAATGATAAAAATAAATATTAATGATAGAAATAAATAATAATGATACAAATAGATAATAATGATAAAAATAAATAATAATGATAAAAAATAAATATTAATGGTAAAAATAAATATTAATGATAAAAATAAATATTAATGATTAAAATAAATATTAATGATAAAAATAAATATTGATGATAAAAATAAATATTGATGATAAAAATAAATATTGATGATAAATATAAATATTGATGATAAATATAAATAATGATGATAAAAATAAATAATGATGATTAAAATAAATAATGATGATAAAAATAAATATTAATGATAAAAATAAATATTAATGATAAAAATAAATATTAATGATAAAAATATATATTAATGATAAAAATAAATATTAATGATAAAAAATAAATATTAATGATAAAAATAAATATTATAATATTTGAGGGAGGGAGAGGGAGGGAGGGAAGAAAAGAGGGAGGGAGAGGGAGGGAGGGAGAGGGAAAAGAAGGGGGAGAAGAAAAGAATGAGGATGGGAAGGGGTGGAAAAGAGGAGGAAAGATGGAGGTTTAAAGGAAGGAGGAAAAGTGAGTGAGTGAGTGAGTGAGTGAGTGAGTGAGTGAGTGAGTGAGTGAGTGAGTGAGTGAGTGAGTGAGTGAGTGAGTGAGTGAGTGAGTGAGTGAGTGAGTGAGTAGTAAAACAAAAAAAGTAAAACATATCAAAATTATTAAAGAAAATTATCAAAAAAGTCGATGAAAAAGCAAAAACACATATAATAAAGGAGAGAGAGAGAGAGAGAGAGAGAGAGAGAGAGAGAGAGAGAGAGAGAGAGAGAGAGAGAGAGAGAGAGAGAGAGAGAGAGAGAGAGAGAGAGAATTAAATAAATAAAACAAAAACTGGGAATGAATTAAAAACTAGACGACTATTGCATAACTGAAAACTACGTATCACACAGCAAGCAAAAAACACTAAAACAATAACAGAAAAAGAGAGAGAGAGAGAGAGAGAGAGAGAGAGAGAGAGAGAGAGAGAGAGAGAGAGAGAGAGAGAGAGAGAGAGAGAGAGAGAGAGAGAATCTATATATAAAAACAAACCCTGACAAACACAACAACTAACAGAAACATGAAATACAAAAACGAACACACATGGTTGTTTTTTTTTCACTTTCAGGGGAAACTTCGGAAAATATAACTGGA
>JAPQNM010000048.1:14147804-14150319 GCA_029783475.1 Metacarcinus magister
CTCTACCCTCTTTAATTCCCTCCCACCTCTCCTCACTTAAACACATCCAAAAACCATCGGGGGGTGGGCGGGGGGTGGGTGGGGGCGAAGGGGGGTGTTGGGGGGTCGGGGGGGAGAGAGGGGAAGGGGGATGTTAGGTTATGTTAGGTTAGTGGATGATTGGGGTCCTACTGCAGAAGGAGGTGAGGTTAGGTTAGGTTAAGTTAGTGGATGATTCCAATTCCATTCCAATTCCATTTTACTAAAGCTCAATAGAATGCACGTCTTTTACTCTTTCTTAATATATTCTATACATTTTTGACGTAAGCCTCATACTTTTCTGGAGTTATTGAAAAAAATATGATTTCAGCCAGAGTGGGAAAACGTATTTTAGTTAGGTTAAAGTTTTTGTTAATATAACAACACTACTCATGAAAATTGGTACCAAAGGGTTCTCGGGCATGCTGATCACGAATCTGGAATTAGATTTGTCATTACTATAATATTTTGTATTTTCCATTTTGTGGCCCGTAAATTCCACCTGAATTGAGGTCGAAGGAGTTTTTTCTCATTTTACTACGTAAATATTAGTCCTACAGGAAAATTGCATATATATAAAATTATGGAGTTTTATAATGTCTATCTCATATTGTCATCATCTTTCCAATAACTCTAATACTTATGAAGAAAATTAAAATGATGTGAAAGATATTATTGCATAATACTTTACACTGCTACATCTTTAATTACTTCCCAATTTCAATTTCCTATAGCCCAATAGAACGAGCTTATTATGTTCTTTCTTTTATATTCCATACGATTTTTACGTAAACCCCATAGATTTCGAGTTATTTCAAAATATATGATTTATGTAAAAAATTCTAAGGGTGTACCCTACAAAATTTCATGAAAATTTCCATATCTCCGAATCTCATGAAAATTGGTACAATGAGGTTTTCAGTCATGCTGAACACGAATCTGGAATTAGATTTGTCATTACTATAATATTTTGTATTTTCCATTTTGTGGCCCGTAAATTCCACCTGAATTGAGGTCGAAGGAGTTTTTTCTCATTTTACTACGTAAATATTAGTCCTACAGGAAAACTGCACATATATAAAGTTATGTAGTTTGATAATGTCTATCTCATACTGTCATCTTCTTTCCAATAACTTTAATACTTATGAAGAAAATTAAAATGATGTGTAAGATATTATTGCATAATACTTTACACTGCTACATCTTTAATTACTTCCCAATTTCAATTTACTATAGCTGAATAGAACGAGCGTCTCCTGTTCTTTCTTTTACAATCCATACGTTTTTTACGTAAACCCCATAGATTTCGAGTTATTTCAAAATATATGATTTATGTAAAAAATTCTAAGGGTGTACCCTACAAAATTTCATGAAAATTTCCACACCTCCGAATCTCATGAAAATTGGTACAATGAGGTTTGTGGTCATGCTGAACACGAATCTGGACTTATTTTCCTGATTACTATAATATCAAACTGTATTTCACCCTTGCTTACCTAATCACAATAATGAAATAACCATTATTTAACTTTACTGGCTAATGCTGGTCTTATATGACAAAAATACATAGAGGTGACCTACCCTAATTCTACACAATTTAACGTATAGGTGTTATTTGGTTTCCATATCTTGAACTGTTAGCGAATTAAAACTGATTAAAACCGATTAAAAGTTATTAAAAGTACTTCTTACATTCCTTCAACTATATATACAGCGTACACGCCCCTAATTCAAGCTACTTTTTTCGAATCTTTACAGAGAATCGAAATGGTGTGAGTGAGCAAATCTTTCCCAGACGAGGCAGATCGAGGTCCTTGCTACACCCTGTGAGGACATAGGACACCATTACGACACTCGTGGAGGTGGCGGGTAACCTGAAGGAGGTGCAGAAGGAGGAGGAAGAGGAGGAGGAGTAAGAGGGAAGGGAAAAAGGAAGGATAATAGAAGGAGGTGCAGAAAAAGGAAACAGAAGGAGAAAAAGGAGAAGGAAGGAAGGAGAATAGGAGGTGCAAAAAGATAAGAAGGAAGGAAGATAGAAGGAGGAGAAGAAGGAGGAGCTGAAATAGATTGCCAAAGAGAGTGAGGTAAAGTAGAATTCTTAACTTCTTTATAGTCTATTGTACGTACTCTGGTCTTCCTCCTCCTCCTCCTCCTCCTCCTCCCTCTTCCTCCTCCTCCTCCTCCTCCTCCTCCTTTTATGTTCGTTCGATGCCGTCTCAAGTATATTTCATTAGGAGCGAAGTAGTACAGGAGGAGGAGGAGGAGGAGGAGGAGGAGGAGGAGGAGGAGGAGGAGGAGGAGGAGGAGGAGGAGGAGGACGACCTGATGAGATAAGTGAGAGAAAGTGACAGAGAAGAAACACGTAGCAACTCTTTCTCTCTCTCTCTCTCTCTCTCTCTCTCTCTCTCTCTCTCTCTCTCTCTCTCTCTCTCTCTCTCTCTCTCTCTCTCTCTCTCTCTCTCTCTCTCTCTCTCTGTATGTCAACTCACTCTGCTCT
>JAPQNM010000048.1:14150419-14155419 GCA_029783475.1 Metacarcinus magister
GAGAGAGAGAGAGAGAGAGAGAGAGAGAGAGAGAGAGAGAGAGAGAGAGAGAGAGAGAGAATTTCCCTCACCACCACCACCATCACCATAATGATGAATAAATACTATAATAATAATAATAATAATGAATATGAGTTGTGGTAACGGGAATAATGAAAATATTTCCGGTATCCCTTTATCCCTTATTTTTTTCTATATATTTTTTTAATGTTTGATATTATAGTAATGATGAAACTGAGTCCAGATTCGTGTTCAGTATGACCGAAAACCTTTATGTACAAATTTTCATGAAATTCCGAGGTGTGGAAATTTTCATGAAATTTCCTAGGGTACCACCTAAGATTTTTTGGCAGAAATCGTGTATTTTGAAATAACTCGAAAACTATGAGGTTTACGTAAAAAGAGTATATAATATAAAAGAAAGAGCAGGACAAGACCGTTCTATTGAGCTATAGTGATATGGAATTGGAACATATGTATAGATGTAAGAATTTAAAAAAGAAAACATTAATTTTGTTCACAATAATTAACTTTTCTCCAAAGGTATAATAGATATTGGAAATGTGATGACATCAATCGATAGATCTATTCAAGCTGCATAACTTTGCTTCTAATCCTTTTTCCTGTAAGAGTAATAGTTTCGTAGTTAAATGGCAAAAACCTATTCGACCTCAATTCTGGTGGACATTTTCGGACCACAAAATCAAAAATTCCTTACCGTCACAGATATGTGAAAAATGACTTCAATAAAACTTTTATATATTCCAATTTACAGTAAAATTTGTTCAAAAAGTTTTCGTATATGACAAACAGTTTTAACGGCAGTAGCAAAAAACCTTCTACCCTATACCTGAAGGGGTTAAGAGGGGAAGGGGTTAAGGAGGGGTGGCTAATGATGAAAATAATTCCAGATTCGTGTTCAGCATGACCAAAAACATCATTGTAACAATTTTCATGAGATTCGGAGGTGTTGAGTTTCCGCGGCGCACAGCAAGAGTAGACAAGAGTGAAAACGTGAGGTTAGGTTAGCTATGGTGCCACATCTATTACTAAACCAGACCAAATACCATACACACTCGCTAATACTATATACTTAATGTAGTATTATAGTATATATAGTATTAGTATAGTATTATAGTAGTATAGTATATAGTATTAGCGAGCAGACTGCATTACATATACCACGTTCATTCAAGTTACAAATCTTTCCTCCACTACTCTCCCTCCCTCCCTTCCCTTGCCTTCCCTTTCATTTCCTTCTTTCTCAGACTCCTACAACAACTAACTAACAGCTCACTCTTCCCTAAATAGGATAAATCATCCACTTAACATATTTTGATTAGTAACACAAGAGAGTACCAGGACGTTAAAGGTGTTACTACGCAAAAACAAACAATAGTATTATGTATATCCGTTTTCTTTCTCCCCTAATGTTTAGAGAACGACGGAAACTCAGCTACGGAAAAATGGCAGTCCTGGCGGGAAGGAAGGGAAGGTGGGCGGGAGAAACACGTTATGACTACGCTTCAATAACATTTCCACTACTGTCACGGATATACAGTCACCTTCCTGGACCAGAAGGTCATGTCTCACCTAGTGGGAAGTGATGCAAGTGAAGAGGGTAAAGGAGCAGGTCACTATCACGTAATTCACTCACCACAATTACAATAACAACTGAAGTCAGGTTGCCGCAGCATTGCCACTACTGAGAGAAATGATGGAAAGCGCTTCGCCTTATCTTATGACTGATTTATGGGTTATTTTTCATTAATAGTTAGCTTGTTGGTCTTCTAATGGTATAAATACAATATTGAGTTATGCGTTTGAATGACAACATCACAGTTTACGGAAAAATGTGTTTACGTTCGACTTTTCGATGATTAGGCGCCAAACGCGTCTTCCGAAAGTGTTTAATGACATGGTCTTTGGATTGATATATCAACATATTTACACGCTGACTCGTTTGTTTAGATATTTTAAAGAGCTTCATTATATTATTGAAAACATATATAATATATACAAATACATATAAAGTAGCTTCTGAAGTAATATTGAGGTTTCTTAAGTAGTATAATGATCAGCTGACAAGTAACTATGCATACAAATTACATCTTTGCTACAGAAGTTTATCATTGTTTAACAAACTACCTTAGGATATATATATATATATATATATATATATATATATATATATATATATATACAACAACATGTACAACAACACCACGTCCTTCTGTGACCAAGACACTACCTCCAGTCCTCCACTGAGGAGAAGCGGAGTCCTTAATTAAGTCCAAAAACCCGCGAATTATCCCGCCAAATGTGTGTGTGTGTGTGTGTGTATATATATATATATATATATATATATATATATATATATGTATATATATATATATATATATATATATATATATATATATATATATATATATATATAAGTGATTTTCATTTTATTCTGAATGAAGCAAATTCAGAGAGACAGAATTATAAAATTGTCTATACTTTTGCTCTCATCTCCTTTATAATTAACTAACTGCTCCTGCTCGTGTATTTTACGGTTAATGACATTATTCTGAATTACCATATCCATCACTTAATTGGAAAAACCTGCTAAAAACACATATTGCAATTCTGAGCCGGAAAAAAATAGGTAATGTGTAGTCTCTCTCTCTCTCTCTCTCTCTCTCTCTCTCTCTCTCTCTCTCTCTCTCTCTCTCTCTCTCTCTCTCTCTCTCTCTCTCTCTCTCTTCCATTCTCTGTTTACATGCCTGCTCTTTCTCCCTCGCTCTTATCTGTCTCTGTCTCTCCCCTCAATATCCCTCTGGCTTGTATTTTCAATTATTTCCTCCTTTTGTACTCTCTCTCTCTCTCTCTCTCTCTCTCTCTCTCTCTCTCTCTCTCTCTCTCTCTCTCTCTCTCTCTCTCTCTCTCTCTCTCTCTCTCATTAACATTGTCCTTCCCACTCCATTCATCGTTTTGTTTAACTTGCTTTCTCTTTTCCATCATCTCCCTTCCTCCCTCACTGTCAAACTTTCCTCCCTTCTCCTCCTCTTTCTCCTAACATTCCTCTTCTTCCTCTTTCTGGGTCTACACAAGTGAGGACTCGTCTCTCTCTCTCTCTCTCTCTCTCTCTCTCTCTCTCTCTCTCTCTCTCTCTCTCTCTCTCTCTCTCTCTCTCTCTCTCTCTCTCTCTCTCCATGGTATAACTATTTCAAGACATGCAACTTTAATCATTGTGTACACATACTGCAAGACCTTTGTTTCGTGCAAATGCCGTTCTTCCCTTGATCCTTCTTGTCTCTGTCTGTCTTTCAGGCGAGACCCATGTACTGGAAGGCGTACCGTGTGCAGTACATGACAGCACAGAGAGAGAGAGAGAGAGAGAGAGAGAGAGAGAGAGAGAGAGAGAGAGAGAGAGAGAGAGAGAGAGAGAGAGAGAGAGAGAGAGAGAGAGAGAGAAGCAATGATCGATCTTTACTTATGTATCAAAGAAAGCTCTCGGTACTCTATTACTGACTCACGCCAAAGTCAGTGTATGTTTTACTAGGATATTATGAATGATTTAGAATTATCTAAACAAAACTACACGAGTTTGTGTATTGAATGTATGGTGTCAAAATCTTCGAAACACATCTTTGAATTAATCTTTTGAATGAAGCCTTCATCCGAACGTGTGTGTTGTTCGTCCTCTTCACACATTACATACATATGATTTTTATTGACGTTCGTACAATTATATTGCGATTACTTTTTATATTACTATTAAAATCATCATAATTGTATTAACACGAATCAGTAGTGAAGTATAATGAGTTTTCTTGATCACATATGGTTTGAATCACCTAGATAGAGGCTCAAACCATTCACCTCAACTAAACCACCTGAGTGGTACCACTGCCAGGCTAACGAAAATAAGTAAATTATATATATATTATATATATATATATATATATATATATATATATGTATATATATATATATATATATATATATATATATATATATATATATATATAATAGGAGAGAACAGTGAATGGTTGAGTTAGTGATCGTGTAGCGCTGATGTGATTGGTTGGTGAGAGTTCTCTGTTATCTCAGTAACTTTGTGGTGGTGTTGGCGTGGTAGTGGTGCTGATCAGCTTCGTACATTTCATCTTGCTGTGGGATTATAAAGCTTCGTTATGGGTTTCTTTGTGTCGTCAGCAGTAGGCAGAGGCTCCATGAACGGTGTGGAAGTAAGGTGAGTGTGTTGGGGGTTGAGGCTGGGCTGTAAGGAGGGAAGATATGTAGTGTGTGACGGTATGTAAGATAAGCACCTCATACGTATTTGTCGCAGCGGATGTGACGTTGTGATACTGATTGCAGGATGTGTGTCTCAGCGCCATGTTAGTGGGTGTGGTGCTTATATTAGCCTGATGGGATGGGAATATGGGGTAATGGCTGGAAGTATTTGAAAATTTATGATACAGAATAATGAGTCTGAAAACAGTAGTGCAAGGTGTTGTTTTATACCTTGTTGTGACGCTGTGATTTGCGCGTTATTTATACATTTTTTCCACGTAGGCTAGGTGTGTATAAGGCAACAGCTGACAGGAAGTACTAGAATCTCAGAAGTAGAGGCGCATTGCCAGACGTATGACTAAACTAGATCTCATCCCTCCACTGTCCCTTCTTAATAAAACCTCTTCTCTCTGTGCGTCTTAAAAGCGATGATCCCTCTTCCTCATGCTTCCTCCTCCTCCTCCTCCTACTCCTCCTCCTCCTCCTCCTCCTCCTCCTCCTCCTCCTCCTCCTCCTCCTCCTCTTCCTCTCTACTTCCCTCCTTCTCTCCCTGTTTTCCCTTTTCCGCCACTCATCTCGAACTTCTGTTTCCCTACTTCGTCCCTTACCTCCCTTCCTTCTTCCCTCCCTCCCTCCCTCCGTCTTCTCTCCCTTAGAAGGGCACATGACATGAAAATCGCTGTTCCTCACATACAGAATTTTCGACACGATTCAATTTG
>JAPQNM010000048.1:14175419-14200419 GCA_029783475.1 Metacarcinus magister
TTGCATGATTACCGTAAAAGAAGGTTGTGATTGGTCATTTATTGAAATTTTTTTTGTTAAGCTTTGACGTGTGTGAGGTGAGGTAATAAACGAGGGATTAAGTACCACCGACAGGAAAGGAAAATAGAAAGAGAAGCGAACGTTTGTACACACACGAGGCAGAGAGGTAGATATAGACCGGAAACCACACACCGTCATCCCTTCACATGGCTGCCGATAAGAGGACGCGGCTCTATCCAGCCGCGTCCAAAGCGGAGCCTTGGCATCTCTGCCACAGATGAATCACAACTATGAATAGAACTCCATAAACTTCAACAGCGGCGTAACTATTTTCTGGCAATGAGTCTTCTAATCTTCTACAAAACTACATAGTTTAACTATTTTTTTCTTGTAGTTAACGCTACTCTTAATTAGGTGAGAGGAGGAGGAGGAGGAGGAGGAGGAGGAGGAGGAGGAGGAAGAGGAGGAGGAAGAGGAAGAGGAGGAGATCTTCCGATGTTTTCCACTCAATTAGCAGCCTCTTATTACCTTGTTAAGTCTGTCCACTAATTAGTACCTTGCCTCTGACGGGTATCAGGAAACATTTAATGGTTAATGATGGTTACCCTCTTCTTCGACATCCTGGTATGGTGACAAACCTTCATTAATGGTTCCTATCAATTGGAACTTTGATTCCTTTCCTGAAGATTAAACCAAAAAATTTTGATCATATTTTTTTCCAGTTTTCTCGCTGTAGTAAATAGTGCGTAGACCAATGACTTCTAAACGTTTATCAACAGTGAAATTAAAACCGTGAAACATATCTAGAGAAAGTGTACTGTCTCACATTGTCCTGTGATTTATGAACGCATGTCAATTGTACACTTGTTGGAAGGGAAAGCAAAGGGACGTTGGAAAAAAAAAAGTCATGAAGAGCGGACGGATGATAATTAATGTATCATGGAGAGGAAAAATGGTGCGAAAAAAAAAGATTTGTTGTCATTGTGTTGATGATTTATGTAATACAGTACATTAAGTGATTTTCTTTGTAGACATTACATTACCAGTTATGTAATACTGGTCTCGATGGAATATCATCATCCTCATCATCATCATCATCATTGCAGTACTGGCGCCGTAAACTCGTGTTTTAAACCTAACATCATCATGACTTAATCGATTGTCAATTTTCACGCATCATCCAGTGGTTTCAAAGCCTTACGTGTTTCCCATTAAACGTGGTCATTACCTGTGTGTGTGTGTGTGTGTGTCTGTGTCTGTGTGTGTGTGTGTGTGTGTGTGTGTGTCTGTGTGTGTGTGTGTGTGTGTGTGTGTGTCTGTGTCTGTGTCTGTGTGTGTGTGTGTGTGTGTGTGTGTGTGTGTGTGTGTGTGTGTGTGTGATAACTAAAAGGAAAGGAGGAAGAAGGGGAGGAGGAGGAGGAGAAGGAGGAGGAGGAACGTATGAAGGAGGATTGATGGCTTTTCATCTATCTTCCTCTCTTCTCTCCCTCCTTAAAGTCTCCCTTCCTTCCTTCCTCTTTCTCTTCTTCTCTTTAACCTCTATTGAAAAACTTGGGAGGAACGCTACGTCAGACACCCTTAAAGAGGCAGGAAACTTTTTACATTGAAACTTTTATGCTATTGACAGAAAGACGATTGATTCTTGGGATGCCTGCCTTTCCCTTCCCCTCCCATCTAACACACCTTTCAAATACTCTGTACCACCTTCATCTCGTCGTCAACTCATTAATTTGCTCCTGTAGATTAACACCTTCCCTCAACTGTCTATCTGCTTCTGTCTCCCGTTTGTTTTCACACCTTTTATCTCCCTTATCACCGCCATCCTCATTCTTACCTGTAGATAAAACTGCAGACGAGCATTTATCTGTTTTGTCACCTAATATCAACACACACACACACACACACACACACACACACACACACACACACACACACACACACACACACACACACACACTGTCATCTCTTCATCTCACTGTAAAATTACTGCCTTTCTGACCAGAGAAAGAAGCCATGAAATCAGAACCGCAATAAGGTTAAAGTCCGTGTGTGTGTGTGTGTGTGTGTGTGTGTGTGTGTGTGTGTGTGTGTGTGTGTGTGTGTGTGTGTGTGTGTGTGTGTGTGTGTGTGTGTGTGTGTGTGTGTGTGTGTGTGTGTGTGTGTGTGTGTAAGATTTTTTTTTTCTTTACGTGGAAGACAGAAAAGAAAGATCAGTTTTTATTCTTTTGTTTCTATCGCTCCACTGTTGTTTTACCTCCTCGTCTTCTATTTCTTTTCCTTCTTCCTTTTTTTCCCTCACTCTCCCACCCTCCTCTTCCATCATGTCGTGGGAGGAAGGAACCAACCAGCACCAATCGACACGTGAGAGTCGGTGAGACGTGGCAGCGTCGCACAATAAGCAACAGGTAAACACAGCCTCTGCCCGCGGGGATTTTAACACCTCGAACAAAAGAGGGCGGGGAGGCGCGGCGGGGAACCTGCCCTCCGCCACCACACTCTTCCCGCCCACGGGCCATCGGGGTGGGGAAGGTAGGACGGATGGGCAGGGGTAGGACGGATGGGCAGGGGAAGGAGAAGGAAGGATGGAAAGGAAGGGGAGGGACCAGAGGTTACTTGGGTACAGGGTAGGGACAGGGGGTCGGGTTGGAAGGGGATATCGAGCAGGTTGAAACTGGACAGGGGAGAGCGGAGGGAAGGGATAGGCAATAGCAGACGCCTCTCAAGGACTTGCCCGCCCGCACCCTAACACAGGGCCTCGGGGACACACACAGGAGCAGGCCATCCTTAGGCGCCCTGCTCCTTCAGTGTTCAAAAGCCTTCCACACCATGTCAATCAGATGGCAAAGATACATCCATCAGTACGTGTGTGTGTGTGTGTGTGGTGTGTTATCTTTAAGGGAGGATGTGTTGTAATGGACGCATGTAGAATGTGATATTGTTTGTTTAGAGGGATATATATATATATATATATATATATATATATATATATATATATATATATATATATATATATATATATATATATAGAGAGAGAGAGAGAGAGAGAGAGAGAGAAAGAGAGAAAGAAAGAAAAAAAAAGAGAGTATAGCAAGTCAGGTTTTAGAAATTAGTAGTCAGGATAGGACACGTGGAAATGGGTACAAGCTAGAACAATTTAGTTTCAGGACAGACATAGGTAGATATTGGTTCACTAACAGAGTGGTGAATGATTGGAATAGGCTGGGTAGACACTTAGTAAGTGGTGAGTCAATAGGTAGCTTTAAAAGACGGTTGGATCAGTGTATGGATAGGGATGACAGGTGTGATGGATAAATATTGGATTATTCCAAGGGTGGGAGACAAGGAACTGCCTCGTGTAGGTCATTAACTGGCTTCTTGCAGTCTCCTCATTTCTTATGTTCTTTCTCAAGCCTCGGACAACGCAGGTGTGTTTGGGTGCGAGGCCTCACGAGTCCCGCGGCGGACGAGTCGATCCCACTAACTTTCCCTGCCATCCAATACCTACACTCGCTAATACTATATACTTTAATACTATACTAATATTATACTACTATATTATTATAATATTATATACTTTAATACTATACTACTATACCAAACCCCCCTCACTGAGCCCAGTCAGAGAGCGGCGCCGTATAGTAGTATAGTATTAAAGTATATAGTATTATAATAGTATAGTAGTATATTATTAGTATAATAGTATAGTATTAAAGTATATAGCATCAGCGAGTGTATATGCATGATATTTGGTCCTGTTTAATCATACGTCTGGCAATGCGCCTAACCTAACCTCACCTTAGTAGTTGTGAATCTAATAAAACTGATACCACACCGTTACCATCACCTCATGTTCATTATTATTATTATTATATTATTTATTCATCATTATGGTGGTGGTGGTGGTAGTGAGGGAACTTCATACAACAATGAAGGAAGGGAAGGAAATATACATTGAAATAGAGGAATTAATAGATAAAGATAATAATATTGGTTTATATTTTTTACTGTGACAAATGTGATCATTATTATTACCTTATTACCCGCCTACTATCATATCATGGAGTGCATTTTTTCCTTATTATTGCCCAGAATTATCAATCATTAAGAAAAGATAAAGAAACGGGAAATAAATAAGTGCATAACACCATAGTATTTTATTGGTCTAGAAAGTATGTAGACAGCAATTATTTTTTTTTTTAACTATTAAAGTTGCATAATTTGTACTAGCAGAAATTAAAAAAATAAAATCTTCCATGGAATGACCACTCAAATTATCTAGGTTTGTACACAATAGATTATCATGGATGATGCTCAACTATCATAATTTCACCAGAACAGTAACAGTGGAAAAGAAACTTCATAATGGACTATTTTCTCCTTCCCCTCCTCTCATTTTGTGATGCTCTCAACTCTAAGGTGTGCGCTACTAACAATTATCATACAAAGCCGTGTTCTACTATACTTCGTCAATTTTCTCAGGAGCAACACTAAGTCCCGGCCATTACGTTGCTTCTTTGTCATCCTCATGCCAACACGGTGTTGTCTGCTCACTTGAATAGGCATGACGGACACTTTGAAGAGTCGAGTCTATTTGCTGCTTTTCCCTTTCTATGCCCGTCAATTGTAACTGACTGGCGGGCGAGGACTTGACACCTGCGAAATGACCTACCCAGATTTAGGATGCTGAAAGGGTGGAGAAAATGGCCTACTATGAACCTTTTTGCCAGTTACTGTACATGGCTCATTAACATTAGTTCCTGTGATCAAGTCCCATTAGTTACCTCATGCAGGGCTATTGACCCCTTCATAAGATGGGAAACTCTGTGACTCCGTCTCAGTACTACTGGGCTTCCCTGAGGCTGTGCTGCCAACGGACATGTTCTGTTGAAGTTGACTCTCAGTGGAGTGAGACAGTTTGGTCTCACCAGAAGATACATCAAGTTTAATTTGGTTGTCAAAGGAACTGTTGCTGTTGCTGTTGGCAGAAACACTATGATGACAAGGCTCTGAGGTTGAGCCACTCTCATTTGAACATCTACACAGTTCTACATTAGATTTTGTTTGAGTCTGCTGATGTGACTGTGTCTTTCCTGCAGTTTTCTTTGGTGAATGTCCCATTGGGACATCAGTTTTCTTTAGTGTTATACTAATCTTTTCTTCAGTACTTTCTTCTGAAGTGTTTTTGTGGGGTCCTTTGCCACTCCCTGACTGGTTAATAGCACAGTGAATCTCTTCTCCACTGAAAGGCAAAGCTTCTGGTGGCCTGACGAAGCCTTGCTCAACAAGGGAGAGCCAGAATTGTTCTTTTTGTCGTCTCACCTGTTCAGTCACACTCTCTCCAGCTAGCCACTTTCCTTCCAATGGACTAGCAGCCTTCCTTACCTCCTCTGACATAGGGTCAGCCCCTGCAACACCTGATAAAGTCCCTGGTAGAACTCCTTCAGGAACTTTTATGGACAAGCCAATGTTTCTGGGATGATAGTCACCACTAGTGATTCCAATGTTGGGCACAGGTGGCTGAGTGTGTGGTGTAGTGCCTCTTACTGTTCCTAGTGCCAGTCTGGCCCGCTGCACAGCATCGCTCAGGCTTGAAGTAATACCATGTGTGTGAGTGGCTTGAGAAGCCTCTGCTATCAATGCTTCTGTCCTTCTCTTGCTGTCTTCTATCTTGCACACTCTACAAAATACAAAATACAGATTTTATTAACAAGTAGCATGTAACTTCCATAGATTTGTAATCCTGCCTATCTATACATATGAAGGAAATGTGCATCAGCACATATCTGTACATGTGGAGCTATTAATGTAAATTGTTTATCCCAAATTACATTAATTCAGTACTGTTTCAGAAAAATGACATCAAGATTTTAGGACTTTATCCACAAATGTCAGTTATCTAATTGAAAAGATGCATTCTATAGTGTTGTCATTTCATCTTTTTATATTTCACCTCCACTGGCACCCTAGACTTTTCTTTAGTTCAGGTTTATGTTAATGTAATGAAAAGACAATGTATAATGTACAAAATGTATATCAACCTTGGATCACGATCTAAAATTCTATATTTACATGTACCTAAATTTTATCAGTACTTTACATCAAAATATCTTATAGATAATCAAAAATATGGAACTGAGACAATAGTAATCTCTGAAGCAATTAAATCACATATCATATGCACATGTTTAAGTACTATTACTACTACTACTACTACTGAACTACTACTACTATATTACTATTACTACAACTACTACTACTACCACTGAACTACTAATACTATTCTACTACTACTACTACTACTTCCAGCACTACCACTGAACTACTACTACTACTACTATACTTCCATTACTACTGCTGCTACTTCTATTACTATACTATGTTATTTCTACCATCCATACCATCACAACTACTCCTTTTATATTACTTCAATCATCACCACCTCCACTATTACTACAACTACTACTACCACTACTACCCACACTATACTATATTACTTCCACATCAGAGAGGGACAAATAGCATGATAAATGACCTGTGGCACTTACCTCTCCAGTAAAGATGACAGTTGTTGGATAAGGTTTGGTGTCAAGGGAGTGGGCTGAGGTACTGTGTTAGTGTAGGTCTCGGAGGGTGGGAAGTCACTTGGACAGGGTGAGAGTTGAGGTTGAGAGACTGGAATATTATTAGTTTGTGTTAGTGAGGGCTGGGGTTGAGGGGGTGGTGGAGAGTTTGTTCTGAAGGATGTGTCATGAGAGTGAGGTCCTGTGAGGGGGGTCTTGGGGACAGATGGCTGAGAGTGAGGGTCCAGGCTTGTGTTCTTGGGAGCTAAACCAACACCAGTTGTGGTATCATCATCTCCCTGCAAATAAATAGATAAGTAAATGATGGACAAAATTAGAATGTTTCATGTTATATTTCGATTCCATACCTTCCTAACAGTAATTAAATATTTTCCATTGATACTACAAGAAGTTGTGAGTTGCATGTGCTGTGCTTGCAATTGCCAGTCAGCACTTTGGGGGGGGGTACAGTGGTCTAGCGTTTGGGCATGCGAGCCCAGGGTCCCGGGTTCGATCCCCCAATATTCGCTGGCCATTTTTCATTATTTGGTATTACTGCCGAGTGGCCAAAGACTACCCAAATTGCTGCCATACTGTCCTCAGACGGGACTTACAATGTTATATGCATCTGAGGCTTTAGCAGCAATTAGCCTCTCTAGTTCTCAACATATTCAAGAGAGAACGTAAAACATTCAAGGCGTCACTATAAAAAATCTAAAAACCCACGCCAAATAACAGGCAAGAGGCAAGTCCATCTGTATAAGCCAGGAGCATGTATATAGATAGATAAACATAGCATGAATGGATAGCCTGTTTGTGTGTGTGTGTTTTGTAGATGGAGAGATGAAATAAGATGTTTTGCTGGAGTAACCTGGAACAGACAGACATCTGACAGAGATGAGTGGAGAAGGTTGGGGCAAGCCTTTGTCCTGCAGTGAACTCATAGAGGCTGATGATGATGATGATGATGGTGTGTGTGTGTGTGTGTGTGTGTGTGTGTGTGTGTGTGTGTGTGTGTGTGTGTGTGTGTGTGTGTGTGTGTGTGTGTGTGTGTGTGTGTGTGTGTGTGTGTGTGTGTGTGTGTGTGTGTGTGTGTGCGTGCTTCTTTTGTCCTGACCTTGAAGAGAGAGGGACTGGCAGGGGATTGTTGTGTGGCTGCTGTGTCCAAAGCTGTGTTTCTCTTGTTGTTAAGTGGTCTCTTCCGGGGCTCCAAGACAACGTTATGTTTATTTTGCCTCTTCTCTGTCACAGTGGACTTTGAACTTCTCTGCTGTAATGATGAATAAAACATAAATATATCATAATTTTCCAATGCGAGAGATTATAACAAAATCTATGCTCTTACGAGCAGTATTTAACTAATTTACTAGCTTTGCAAATTATAAACATTCTCTACTATCAATATTACACTCAAAACTACACAACCTTTCCATAATTGAATTATTACAATCAGTTAAATTTTCAATTAACCATCAATTGTTGAAGGTAATTTTACAATTCTCAAATTGCAGTGAAATATATCAATGTGTGAAAGGGGAAGTCATGTGAAAAAATTGTCTCTATTCTGTTATCTTAGACCACCTAGTTTTCTTAAATTTCTTAGTTTTTCATGAATGCCACTAAACATGTATTAAAAAGGGCTACCTGAATAAAAACAATTCTTCTCGTATTTTAACTCTACCTTTTTCCTCTTTTTCAGATGGAGTGTTGCCAGTGTGGCGAGCCTGTCTCTCCCATGTCCTGAGTGTAGGAGGTGAAGGTTGGTGGAGTCTACATCTGAGGTGGGTATAACAGACTCCAAGTCACTGCCGTCCTCTTGGCCAAGGCCTACCCCATCTTGAGGCAATGTGGCCCACTGAAGGGTAGGATGCAATTACATATGATTAAAGAAAATGCAAAACACACAGACCCTGTGACCTGAATTTAGATGATTTGTCAGAAGACTTGTTCAATCAAACCACCAAATTATCAACTTGCTGCATCAGCACTTAAATGGATACGTGCTTTGAGGAGGTGATATAAAGTGCATTTTTAATGATTATGTGGAGTTGCAAAGGTGGAATGCGATTTGATTCATGGCGCTTACTACTACTTATACATGAAACAGTAAGAACAAGTGTTAAACTATTACTTTTTCCGGACAGCTTCCTCACCTTGACTGAGGATGGTGGGGATTGAACTCCTACACTGACAGCAAGGACCAACATCCTACGAGCCACCCCAACGAAGTCCTCCAGCACCTCTGTCCAGGCAAGGTCACCACAGCTGGACTCTGCCTGGGACTTAAGCATCTGTAATACACAAGCTGTGCTGGAAACATGCAAATCGTCAAGTCTACTGAAGATGCATCAGAGTATATAATATTTCCTTGATGTTTAATTTACCATATACAAGTACCATGAGAAGAGTATATGAAGTGCTAGCTTGTTCTCAAAGTTTGAATAATGTTTGGGGACTAGTAACTGTTATAGTATGAACTAACCACATGCATCCTTTGTCAACTAATGTTGAATGTGTACATCTATTCTATCTATCTATAGTCTCTAACGCCTCATTCCCTCTTGGAACATCCCACAAGGGAATGGCTATGGCAGAAGAGTCTCCACCTCTCCCTATCCATACACTCCCTCCTTGCTTGTACATAAATATTTGTACATTATTTTTCACTACATGCTTTTAAAACATTATGTCCGTTTTATTTTGATTTATTTTTCATTGAAATGGTGGATGTAAGGGAACAATATTTGTATTAAGTTCTGCTTGGACATGCCACTGCATGTATTCTGGTCAGTCACAATTTAAAAGTTTACATTGTCCATCTTCATTGTAAGCATCATTGCTCTATAGTAAAGGATACCATTTCTGAAGAAACCATGTAAACAACATTTTGATGGATAGATTTCCAGGACTGATTGCAATGCAATATCAAATCTCTGAGATGATCAATGAACAGTGTCTAGTTTTCATAGGGTTTCCTTCATATATAAAGAGTAAAACAGAATTAGTGATTTCTACACCAGCTATTAAATTGCATCCATAACTTTGTAGGCTATGTACAATGGCAGAACATTTTGTCAACTAACAATAATATTTTTTTCTTTCAAGACTGAATGTGAAGGGAAGGATGGATCCTTTGGGTGACACTATTCCCTCACCATCAGCTGGGTGTTGAGGGTTCGACCAGCTGCTGCCATTGCCCTCAGGTGCCGGCTGTTTCTTATCCCTTGGCCATTTCCTCTCTCCAGAACTACCACCTATGGACAAAGAAAATGTTGATATTTTTCATGGAAAGTTGTTATTAGCTCCTTTCCTCAGTTATTATTTTCCTGCTCTACATGAAGGCAAGATAAGTGTCACACTGATGAGGACACAATGCATTTTAGTCATCATTACTATATGAAAATAGTGGTTGATCTAGCTTTAAAAATCACACACAATTCCAGTTATATTCTCCTTCATCCAATCCCAGCAGCACAAAGAAAGCATCATACCCTTACCTCCTGCCTCAGCACAAACAGTGACCGCCGCATTGACCGCGCACACTCATTCCATCGCCGCCTCTTGATCTCCAACTCTAGTGGAGCTACAAAGTCCCTCCTGTGTGGGTCATTAAGGTCCTGCAGGTCTGCAAGGGTACGGGAGATCTGTGACATGAGTCTGGTGAGCTGACGACGACGCAGCCCAACCTCCCCGCTCCCAAGACGACAAGGAAATGATGACTGGGAGCCTGATCCATCCTTCTTGTGGTGGTGCTTCTTGTTCTGGGATGAGGCTGGGGGTGGGATGTCTGAGGCTGGGACTGGGATGTCTGAGGCTGGGGCTGGGATGTCTGAGGCTGGGGGTGAAGTAGGAGCCAGCCTGGATGCCAAAATCTCTTGTCTGGCTTTAAGCTGTGCTGCTTTTATCTCTTCAGGGGTGATATACTGTTTGAACAACATGTATTACTGTAGTACATCCCATATGTGTCAGTATTATGATAAACATTAAAAATTTTGTATTCAATTATCATTTGCCATTATTGTTTTTGTGGAGAAAAGGTGAGGTAATGTATAAATAGACTGGAGATGTTTTCTGAAATAAGTATAAATTCCCTATCCAGCATAACAAACATATTTAACACTTTTCCATTTGACATTATGTATATAAGAGCATGCAACTACACCATATGTGAACTGAATTTCATTATGGACTTGAATTTGGTAAGTGCGTCTGCTGGTGCAGCATCCACATCTGATTTCATATCACCAATTACTTGTATGAAAGCCTTTCACAGGGGCTTCGTCACTGTGAGGAACTGCACCTGCCTCGTCTTCCCCTAATTAGTGGTTGAACTACCACTCTCATCTGCCGGCGCTTGTTCACCGGCTTCCCCGCCACTACCCCACCCCCTTGTCCAGGGGTAGGGGGGTAGTCTAACCGAGCCAAGCTCCACGCCACCGGCTTGGAGAAGGACAGAACGCCTCAGCTCTCACACCTGACAACACCTCACCACCTGCTGCTGGTTCTCAACATTCCGAAGGCATTTTTGGAGACTTGGGCTCCCTTCTAGTGTGCCCTTCAACTGTACCTACACCATTCGACCCTCCCTGCTGTCTGAGGAGCAATCTACGTTGCCGAGTTTTGCTGTCACGCATCTCACCCTCAAAACAGCTGTACAGGGAGTTATTTGGGTGTCATACCCCTGCTCTGGTAATTGTTTACGAGCAGTTCGTCGTTGGTGATTTATTTTGGCTTTTAGCCTACTGTTTGCTATTTGTGTGTGTGTAAATATATTCGGGGTATCATACTCCATGATTTTTCTTCCCAACTCTATAAAAAGATAATATTAATTGGTAGTCACCTCGGCCCTGACAGTCACTCAATCAGTAATGAAGGAGACGCTTAACATTAACACCAATGGATATTTGACAGCCAATGGACGACTGATTTTTTCTATATCACAAACTGTTGGCGCCAGTAGGCTTTTATGGAGGCACAGATGGACTTGCCTCTGCCTGTTATTTGGCGTAGGTTTTTAGATTTTTTATAGTGACACCTCAAAAGTTTACGTTCTCTCGTGAATATGTTGAGAACAAACAGAGGCTAATCGCTGCTAAAGGCTCAGATGCATATAACATTGTAAGTCCCGTCTGAGGACAGTATGGCAGCAATTTGGATAGTCTTTGGCCACTCGGCGGTGATATCAAATAATGAAAAGTGGCCAGCGGATATCGGGGGATCGAACCCACTGCACCACTGCCTCCCATTGCAGGGACTCCCCACACATTTGGTTTTGAGTTCTATGTATGCATTTTGGGAAACTTTCTGAGCATCAATTCTCATTAACAAGAACATTCTTAATAATATTTATATTGTATAACTAACAACAGAGGTCACAATGTGTCCATGTCGAACACACATCAGACAGTTTGCACAACAGGTCAAAATCCATGTTGTTCACAGCAGTTTTATGAATTCACTGAACTAGTTTTTAAAGAACTATGAACTCAAGGCAAATTTTTGAACAGTCTATAAAATTTAACGGGGGAGGTGGTTTATTGCCATGTAGCTACTGAAATTTGTATATAACTTCCTTCTAACTGTTGTGCAATGTGTTTTTAATCAATACTTCTCAGTGATGCCTTCAGGTAAAATGGTGGAGGGAGAAGTGAGGGTGAGTTGGAAGATACAAAGCAATACAAAGTAGCACAAGGTAAAAATAAAAGAGATATTTCAACCTTCAATTCAATCAAGAAGGCAATCACTGTGATTTGTGAACTCCTTTCTTATATCCATACTGAGTTTCAAC
Organism: Metacarcinus magister; assembly: GCA_029783475.1. Taxonomy (NCBI): domain Eukaryota; kingdom Metazoa; phylum Arthropoda; class Malacostraca; order Decapoda; family Cancridae; genus Metacarcinus; species Metacarcinus magister. Next base: position 14,187,768 of record JAPQNM010000048.1, read on the forward strand.
TAAAATCAATCATGAACTACTAATTCACTTAGTCTTGGTGGCCCCCTTGTCCAATCACAACATATTTGATTTCAGAGTTTTGTACCGTTTCTCTATGCTCCTATCTACTGCTGGATACTCCTCTACACATCTAACAAACTCCCTACACAAAGTTTTTCTCACTATGTCATTCAACTTTCATGTCATCTTTTTCCTCACTATTATAATTTTTACTTTGAATTCATACACAAATACGTAATTAGTGTTGCTGTACCCATTCTTCACATTATTTATCAATCCTTCACCAGACAAACATGCAATTACCTTGAAGCATTACCTTGAATGTGGAAGTGGTGTTAGTGGTGGTGGCAGCAGCCTGGCGGAGGAAGATAGGGGGACGGGGAACCAGACGGTGGAGGGTGATGGCAGTGGGCACCCGCTGCCTGTGGTCCAGGTGGTCAGGGGAGATACGACTCCAGCACCACTGACTGGCTGCTGCTGCCTCCTCTTCCTCTCCTTTATCTCCCTCCATAACATACACAGTGCTGTAACCTCACACACACAGACCATAATCATGCACTGCTCATCTTCCCTCAAGGAAACATGTTTTCAATTTGTTTACAGCAGCTGGGGTTAGATACATTTATCACTTTTATTACAGTCTGCTGCATACAGAGGTGCATAAACTTCTTTCCAAATTAGTGAATAACTGTAGCTAATGTCTCTGGAGAAGAAATTGATTCTTCAAATCTGTATAGAGTAAGACGTGATTATCAAATGTAGTGTGTGATCAGCCTGAATAGCTAAATGATTGAAGAAGTGATCTCAAAATCTTGGTTTGATTCTGTGCAAGCATGATACTATGAACAGAGCCTTGTAAGGAAGTAAGGGTACAGGACCAGAAGGGTATAGGATGAAAGGAACAGCAGCAAATATGGGGTAAAAAAAAAAAGGCACAATGGGATACCATAGCAGTTCCAACACTGAAATTCAAGTGATATCTAGACATGGAAAAAAAAAGTTAAAGGTTTAGAATCAGCATTGAAAATGAGTTACCTACAAGGTGACTTTCATGGGAACATAATGGTAACAAGAGTAGTGAAAGAAAGAGTATAATGGAAAGTTTGGAGATGGTAAAACTCAGCATCCTGAGATTATTTAATTTGGTCAGCTGGAGAGAATAGATGAGAATGGGATGATGAGATGGATATAGAGGTACATATGTAGAGGTGCAAAAGGAAAATCTCTTTTAAAATGGAAGAACAGTATTGGAATATTTGAGAAAGGAGAGGAGAGTTGGGGAGGACTGAAGTATGTAAATATGAAATCTATGGACAAGAGGAAGCAAAGACTCTGATTGTGGCCGGCCCAGGCCCAGGTGGAACTAATGATTAGAGACGCCAGGGTGGGAAGCAGCGGTGGACCACCACGACTGTGAGGCATAGACCTCTAAACAACACCAAGTAAACCAAGTAAGTAATCTACTTCATGAAGTTCCCATGATGTTATCAGAAGAGATAGACAAACAAATAGTCCCAAACCTGCTTTATTAAGCTTCACTCATTAACTGTCATTCTTGGTTATGATGGATCTTCAGGACCATTATTTGGGATCCAGTTAATAAACAACTGGAAGGACGGAAGTAGCTCATTAGACTATCAAAACTAGATGACACCTGTCAACTGCAACCGCACTGTTTGACAGGTGAGGCAGATGACAGCAGATTGTTGTGAGGGATGCACTCCCACCGCCCCCAGCAGGGTGGGCAGATCCAAGGTGATGATGTTTAGGGAGAGAAGTATTCGGTGGGAATACGAGCGGGGACACTGCACCATGAAGTGTTCAATTGTTTCCTCCACATTCCTGCACCAGGGGCAGTAAGGATCCGGTGACAGGCATAAGCGGTATAAGTGAGCCGAGAGTCGTGTGTGTAATTTTAGCTATGAGGCTATGTAATTTTAGCTATGAAAGGAGACTAGCTTTTGAAATTGCACTCACTGGAGCGACGTAGAGTAAGGGGAGATCTGATTGAAATATTTAAGTGGGTGAAGGGTTTTAACAATCAGTAGTCAGGATAGAACAAGAAATAATGGATTCAAACTAGAAAAATGTAGGGTAAAATTTTACATCTTCACCATAATGGCATCTTCGTAATCTCCATCTTCGTACTGCAACTCGTCCAACACCTGCACTTTTGGGGCACTAGAGGCTGTGGCACCACAGCCTGCACGGCCCCATCAAATTCCCAAGAAGAACCCTACTTTTGGTCATAGAGAACATTTGATAGCTTCTATATTAACCTAACCTAACAAAACCTATATTAACCCAACCTTAACCTACATTGACAAATAACAGAACCTTGTTCAAACAAAACTAAACTTTATATTTCGAAGAGAAGGTCTCGCAGAAAACAATGAATATCTCACAAACTAAGAATTTATGACGGAAATGTAATTGAAGAAAACCTCAAAATGGATCAGGTAATGCAAAAATATAACCCTGAATTCTCTAGAGCATTGGGGTGAAGATGTAAAATAATACCAAATGTAGATTTAATAAAGAAATAGGCAGAAATTGGTTTACAAATAGGGTGGTAGATGATTGGAACAGACTCAGTCAGCAGGTAGTTAGTGCACAGACAATAAGGAGTTTTAAGAGAAGACTTGACGACTTCATGGATGGGGATGAGAGATGGGTGTAGGTAATAAAGGGGGATAAGATAAACAGGAACTACCTAGTGCAGGCCTCCGGGCCTTTTGTAGCTTTCTTATATTCTTATGTTCTTATCTGTCCAATGCGGAGGCGGGCTAGAGAGGTGTGGGTTCACTCGCCTGCAGGTGTGTTTGTCGTGTCTGTTTGTTTACGTTTGTGTGTGTGTGTGTGCAGTCGTGAGCTTCTTGGCTTTATTCAAATATTTTATGGTATAAGTGGAAGTGAATAGTGGATAAGTAGAGTGAAGGTAAGATATGGAAATACGTGACAATGTTGGAGTATTGAGAGGTGTATGTAGGTCAAAATCAGGAATTCATGTAGGCTTGTATGTAGCCAAAGGGTGGTACGTGTTTATGGCATGTACACCAAACTAAATGCTTACCTAAACATGCTTACCTAAGCACTAGTAGTGAGGGTATAAGAAGATACCTTCTTGTGGTAACTCCCACCTCTGATAATTTGATTGCCAAACTACTTGTTAAATGCCCATGTGCTTATCATATCTCGCTTTAAAAGTGGCAATATTTGGAGCTGTTACTACAAATTCAAAGACGTTTTGCGAGGTAAATAATGGTAACCCCTGCCTGAAACCTTCACAGATGGGTTGAGTACACTATGTATAGTATGTAGGGAAGGAGAGAAAAAAGAAAGGGCAGAAGGCCTTATTCTGCACTTTTACCGTCTTTTTTGAGAATTTGGTGGGGCCGTGCAGCCTCTAGTGCCCCAAAAGTGCAGGTTGCAGATGAGTGAGTGGATCAGATCCTGTTGAGTTGACCTGTCCTTTGGAGGAAGAGTCCTGGTGTGCTTGAGTACTTTGAAAGCCAGGCCAGGGTCTTGAGAGCCACCTAAGAGGTCAATTACTGTTGGTCTGTGGAGGTGGAGAGACAACAGTGAGTGGAGGAGTGCCATGCGGTGGGAGTGGTGACAAGGACAGTGTAGTAGGAGGTGTTCTGGGGTGTCAGGTTGTGTAGGGCACCAAGGGCAGTGGGGGTCCTCTGTCATGCCCAGCTTGTGTAGGTCCGAGTTTAGGCGGCTGTGTCCAATTCGGAGTCTGGTGACGGCAGTGTCAAGGGCACGGCTGGGGGATTCTCCCATTGTCATATACATTCTTCTGATGCCATGTACACTTTCATGATACCGTGAACACTGGCAATGTGAGATGGATAGTTATTATTTTTTTTATTAAATATGATGGCACGATTAATCCTCCTAACCTAACCTAACCAATAGCCTATACTAATTATTGTAGAGGATACATGCTGCATTTGGAACAGATATGCCAAGTTTCTATAATTGCTTTTTAAACTTTTATTTTATTACATAATGTATATCATATTTTGGGTAAATTTTTACATCTTCACCAGAATGGCGTGTGGCTACGAAAGAAAATGGCCTCTGCACCTCTTCCAACCCCCGACTTTTAATCATAGAAAACATTTTATAGCTTCTAAATTAACATAACCTGACCTAACCTAAATTAACGAAACCTTAACCTATATTGACAAATAACATATCAAACTAAACTTTACTTTTCGAAGAGAAGGTCTCAGAAAACATTGAATGTCTCACAAACTACGAATTTGCGACAGAACTGTAATTAAGAAAACCTCAGAATGCATCTGGTAATACAAAAATATAACCCTCAATTCTCTAGGGCATTCAGGTGAAGATGTAGAATAATACCATATTTAAAAATATTGAAAGTGATGAACAACAAAAGTCTATGGTACAGTAAATTCCTTCAAACTGTGACTCTGTATGACTTGAACACAAAACTGGGCAGTAGAATTTGAGTTATAAGAGGTAATGGGTGTGCTACTCAGGAAAGATTGCAGGAATTGCATTCAAAGTATTCCACACTACGTTTACAATGACCAAAGTAACTTATTGACCGGAATGTTGAAAGAAAGATTAAGACATTTGCTATCTAATTTGTGTAGCATTAAGGAAAAGAAAATGATTGACTATACACTTGTTACTTGATGTTTACTGTTTGCTGCCTAATTATTACCACTCAAAACTGTTGCTAAGTTGAGGAGGCCACATTGCAAAGGCATTGCCTCCCAAACTTCCATCTGATCAAATGTGTGTTCTTGACAGGTTTTTAAATATGTGAAGTCACCTACATTTGTTGTTGTTCCTGCAGATATAAGTCAACAATCAATTTGAAGTGGTGAGGACATACGGGATACTTTGTGATTGCAAGTCTGAGGCGACGAAGGGAGGACCTGTTGGCCTTATACATTGTCCTTGATATTGTACTCAAGTAATTGAGGCATTGTTGCGGCTGACTTCATTATGGGCAAGAAAAGAGATAGAGAGCACAAAGAGTCTAGTGATCGTGGAGACTCACATGCAGCGGGTAAGTAAATTTATTTTAAAGAATTCAACTGGATAAGTCACATGAAAAATTATTCTTTACTTAAACTTGGATATTGTTACCTACTCTTGTATTATGGTATAATTTAGGAATCTTGGCTACAAAAGTCTGGTTTTATATACTGAATATTAGTTACTAAAATCTAAGGATGTCTATGCCTCCATATAATCACCATTTTAGGTAACAATATTGTCACATGAAATTTTTTTTAGATATTGCAACATTAAAAAGCAACCATGAAAAGTGTTACTTTTATCCATCTTTATATATTTCCGATGCCTCATCCCATGTCAGGGACACACTCAAGTGGGTGGCCATGGCAGAAAAGTGCCCATCTCTCTCTGTTTCAGGATTCCTTCATTATGTGATCACCTGAAACCCTGTATACAGTATATCTGAGTGAGAGTGAGAGGACTGAAGTGTGCAAGGATGATATATTTTTACAAGATTAATTGGAGACTTCTGCTGTGGCCACCCCCATGATGCATTAAATTAGAGTATAATACACTATAATTGACTGTGCATTCATTTGAATTGAGGTGGTTTTGCAGATTTGTAATTTTATTTTCCAGAGCCAGTGATTGAGACAGTGAAGAAGCCGAAGAAACATAAGCATAAAAAGTCCTCAAAGAAAGAAGAAGTTGAGAGGATCGTCAATGTAGAGGATGTGGAAGACATGGATATTTCTGTAGATGATGTTGAAGACTCATCACAAAGCTTGAAACTGAAGATCAAGATTGCAGACTCACCACATGACAAAATGTACCATGGCTAAGTATGCATAATGTCAATAGAGTGTTTGAGTTCTGGATCCAGTCACAGTGGGTATTGTTTCATTTGTATGTTAATCACAATTTGGTGAAATCACAGTTTTGTGATCACAGTATGAAGTCAATCAGACATAAAGTTTGAGACAGCTTGTTAAATATGTTTTTGTTACATAAATGTGATAAATATTGTATAAAGAATACAGCTTTTTATAATTCAGGGATATGAATCCAGAACTTTACATTTAGCCATATGTCCCGGAGTAAGATGGGGATAAGTGCTATGTAGTATTGTTATGTATTAATAATGTTCAATTAATATGATTTGCATAACTGGTGGATGCTGCAAGAATAATACCACTGTATTTCCTGCGGATTGTAAAAGGCAACCAAAGGAAATGGAGCAAGGGATCTGGGAAGCTCCTCTGTATTTTCTCCTATGAAAAGACATGATGCTAGCCCCCTTAAAGGGGATTATTAGCTGGACATATAGATGTATAGTTTTATGTAAGGAGTCCCTATTGAATGATTTTACTGTTGAGAAGTAGCTGCCTTAGTTAGTTGTTGATAATGGTTGTACAAATTGTGCTTCAGGAACACACCCAAAGGAGTCAAGGTGAAGACTGATAAAAGCAAAAGTTCCAGCGGCAGTAAGAAGAGTAGCAAGAAGAAGGATGGTAAAGGGGAGGATGATACAGACAGTGAGGAGGAGCGTTGGTTGGATGCCATTGAGTCTGGCAAACTGGAGGAGGTAATGATGGTTGGCTGCTGTTCTACATCACCTTTAGTTTGAGTCTGAGATATGTCATCCCTTGTAAGGGTATGATTGGTGGTTTAAGTGAGGTTAGATTTATGAAAAATATAGGAAATCTTCAACGTTAAAATAAGAGGTTTCCCCTTTAAGAGTTTTGAAATAGTTCAGTGTTGTCCTTTTCTTGAAATATTTTTTCCTTAATTCTGAAATGTTCTCACATTTTGTGAGAATAATCAAATTTATTGGAACATCAGCATGCATTTTAGAGATGGAATAGCTAAAAATCTTTTTGGTATTCAAAGGTTGATGATGAATTAAAAAGAATGAAGAACCCAAGGTTGATGACAGCTCGGCAAAGAGCCATGTTGGAGAAAGAGAAGAAAACTGATGGCACAGATGACACCTTCCCTGTTATACCGGCAGAGCCTCTACTTTCTCTTCCCTCAGGTGGGATGAACACCACTAAATATTTTGCCATTACACAGCCTATTTATACATACCACTAACGCCACCAATTTATATTGCATATATTTTTAACATTGATACACTAATGCTTGCTTTTCATTCATTGCAGGTTTTAAGGAGAAAGTAGTTACACAGGAAATGTTAGCCAAAAAAGCAATTAAAACGCAGAAGAGGAGGGAACAGGCTCAAGAGAAGAGAGAGGAAGATAAGGTAAGATCAAGAAATGTGAGGTATGAGGATGAATGAATCTATCTTTGGATTAAAAATAAGTAATAGATATCACAGCAACATCACGTCAACATTGCATCCTCTTGCTGTATGGAGGGTCACTTGAAATGGGTCAAAAAGCAAGATTTTCATGTCTAGTTCAGGAATCATGGTTTCTCAGCAGTTTGAGTTGTTTTATCACTATGAAAATTAATTTAAGTAACTGAAATGGTTTCCTTTTGAGTAAGTGAAGTTTATGGATATTGGTTTTAGGGCTGTAATGTTCTGTGTTATGGCATCGTATGAAAAAATTGAAAAGTTCAGGAGTTTGAATTACATAGAAACTCAGACCGCACAGACCCTAGGATCCAAACTAGGTGATCTGTCCTTAATGTAGAATAAGCACTATTTAATACAAACAAAAGCAAGTAAATGTAGTGAGACGCAACACAGTCAAACAGCCATCAGTTCGTCAGGTCATACAGCCTTTATCGGAAACCTTGTTGGAGGAGATGGTAGTTGAGTTTGTGTTTAGTCATACCAGCCTCTCTTCATAAGATTTATTATACAAAGATGGGATCAGCTTTGTGGCCCTACATTGGATAGCTTCGAATTTTGCTGTCCTTTGCAAAGTGAGGTGACTAAAATTGCACTGCATACCCCAAAATGGGGTCTGATGAAGCTGATGGATGGAGGTAGAATTATATTTTTGTTCTTGAACAAAACATCTTTTTTCACGAAGCCCAGCATTATATTGGTTTTATCAGCGGCGTTTTTATAATGTGAAGAGAATTTTAGATTTAACACAATCATAACACCAAGATCTTTTACACATTGTACGCTTTCAAGTTTCACTCTGCTCATCTCGTTCATATTCATACTTTTGGTTTCTTGCTCACTGACATGAATTTCAACAGGGGATGCTTACAGCCTATGTTGATCTCTAGAAGGCATTGTGAGGCACTCTGGGATCTTTTGCACCTTCGCGGGATTCCTGTAGGGACTATTGGACTACTAACTAGCCTGTACTCCAGGACTGAGAGTGCTGTGAAGTGTGGGGTGGGGGGGGGGCGGGGTGGGGTGTGTCCAGCTTCTTTCCTGTGCATACGGGAGTGAGGCAGGGATGCGTCCTTGCTCCATCACTTTTCAATACATATATGGACTAGGTACTGGGCAGAGTTGTGGACCAAAGTTACTGTGGAGCATCTGTCGACAACACCAAGATCACTGATCTTGGTGTTGTCGACGATGCAGTAATCTTTGCTGAGTCACTGGAGGTTCTGGTGATGGCTCTCGAAGCACTGCACGAGGAGGTGAAGCCTTTGGGATTTCAGGTCTCCTGGCCCAAGACTAAGGTTCAGGTGTTTGGAGGCTTGCTAGATGAACAGTACAGTCTATTCATGCGTGTGGCAAGGACATTGATATCTTGGACAGCTTCACATACCTTGGTAGCGTGGTCCATAACAATGGTGGGTCACGTCAAGAAGTCTTACGGCGCACAAGTATCTGGCGTTGTCGGTACCTGTGCAGACGGACAAAGATTCAAATCTTCAAGTCACTGGTGATCCCTGCCTTTTATGGCTGTGAGACATGTACACTGAACACCTATCTGAGGAGGCGAATTGATGCCTTTGGCAATAAGTGCCTTGGCAGTATCATGGGGTATCGTTGGAAAAACTTTGTCAAATCAGCGACTGCTCCGTGAGACTGAATCAAGGCCTATTACCACCATAGTCCGCCAACATCAACTCTGGCTATATGGGCATGTGGCACGTTACCCAGAAGGTGATCCTGCTTGTCAGGTTGTCTCTGAAAGGGATAACCCAAAGTGGAGGAAGCCAAGTGGGTGCCCACAAAGTTCGTGGCTGGGGTAAGTCAATGCTTCCTGTTGGGAGTTACTTGATATGGGAAGGGGTCTTGCATGGAGACTTGTGCGGGGTGATGGCTGGGGTTGGCGTCAAAGGGTGGGTGAGGCGACGCCCCCCTCGGTGTATGCCCCTAATGATTGATTGACCGTTCCCACTTGAAGAGTGGCATTTGTTGATGTTGAAAAGTACTCCCCACCTATCACACTATGCTGAGATTTTGCTCACTTCTTCCTGTAAGCTTTGCTTGCCACTATCTAAGATTACTGAATTTCTGAGTTTCATATTGTCTGCAAATTTTCCGATGAAGCTGTTGAATCCAACATCGGTGGCATTTATGTATATTATTTGCACAGATCTGAGAACAGATCCCTATGTAACACCACTAGTGACTGGCATCCAGTCTGAGACAGATCCATTCATAACAACCTTTTGTTTGTAATTTCTCAGCCAGTTTTGGATCCAATTGTGCACATTACCTGTGATCCCAAGTTGCTTGATATTGAACATTAACTTATTAGGAGTAAGAAGGTGGAAGAAGTTCAATGATTTATTTCTCCTTCCAACAATGAGAGTGTGTTACTTGCACCCTAAGGGAGGTTATAGTGTTCATGTGTGAAAAATGCAATGCTTTATAGTAGTGAAGCTTGTGATGTTAAAAACAATGATGTTATAAGGCTGGAGCATACTAAAAACAGCATGTGTAGTGCTAATGTTAAAGGACATCCAATAACTGAGGATCTAAAAATCGGACTTGTGATTGACATCAGTAAAATTATAGGAACAGGTGTTGGTTTGGCCACATGGGGAGTAAAAATGAGAATGACTTAGTTAAATCATGTTTGATGACTATTTTAAAATGAAAGATAAAGTGCCAGTAGGCATACCAAAGTAGACATGAAATGAGGTTCTGTTGACTCACATACAGGAGGGCAGAATTCCCAGCCTTCCATTCCTGCCAGATTTTCAGGATCACAACTCCTTGACTTACGTGTATTACTATTTTCTGTTGGGTGAACAGAGGTTACGGTGTTTAAGACAAGCCCATTTTGTCTCCATTTGACCTGGGACTCAAAACCAGTACATCTCAGTTGTGAGCCGAGTGTGCTAGTCACTACATCACCAGGCTGCATAGTATGAGTGTATATTCATCCAGAGTTTTCTTTTTACAGAAAAAAACAGTTGACCGTCTCCTCAAAAAGCAAGACTCAAAAGTGTCAAAGTCCAATCGGCTGAGGTCTTCCAAGAAAGCGATTCCCATGCTTTCCTATATCAACAACCGAGACATGGTGGGGCTCTCTGTTCCGGCTTCCTTGAAATTCCCCTTGGAGGTGCAGCGTGAGAAGTATGGATACAGCTGGATTTTAACATTCCTCATATTGTTACTCACTGTAGGGACTGAAACTAGTAGCAACATTCACCTTTCATTCAAGTCCATGTATTGTATGCTTGGTGAAGAACAGCTCAAATTTCATGTCCACCATATTTTTTACTTTAGCCTCTACGAGTGGTTACTGAAAATGAGGTTGGGAAGTTCTAAAAATACCATATTTAATCTCTCCTTCCAGGGAAGTTCCAGCTGCAAAACTGTGTGGGGCTCCTGGCTGCCATAACCCTCGGAAGTACAGCTGTTCCAGGACGGGTGTGTCTCTCTGTAGTTTGCAGTGCTACAAGCTCAACATGGCCTCCCACAAGGTTCTGCTGGAAACAGTTTAGAAGAAAATTTGGTCCACCTAGTAATACAGGTCCTCCTTCATCCTTGCTATCATCATTGTCATTGTCATTATCTTTGTTATCATCATCATAATTATCATCATCATCATTATCATCATCATCATCATCATCATTATCATTATCATTATCATTATCATTATCATTATCATTATCATTATCACCACCACCACCACCACCACCACCACCACCACCACCACCACCACCACCACCACCACCACCATCAACATTAACGCTAACACCAACACTAACACCACAACCACCACCACTATCATTACAACTATCAGTTTCATTATCATTGTTTTTGTCATCATTATTGAGTTTATCATTGCCATTGTCTTTGTGTACCTGCTGTGTCCAGGTTAGGTTGTGGTACAGATTGCTAGAAAGGAAATAGTTAACAAATGCTAAAAAGGATCTAAACAGTATTTTCGCAAGTAAACACTTACTAAAATTTGCCAAGTAACAATTTTATAAAAACTTTCCTTAGCATCATCTTATTTAACTTTAAGATACATCCTACAATTCAAGAATATGCTACATCAATGGTTCACCAGTCTAAAGTTACTGTACGTACCTCAGAAACACTTGGGTAACCACACTTTTCTTTTTTTGGATAACAAATATATACTAAATTGTCCTGTGGTTTTTTAAAAATAATTTCTGGGTGAGAAATTTATGGATGCTTTACTTGGATGCATCATGTAATGGGCAAATTTTGTAATATTGTTGTTTAGCTTACTTATTAATGTATCCTTAGAAACTATAAGGAGCCTCCAGATGCTGCCTACACGGTAATGAGTCTACACTATATCAGCAGCTGTCAAAAGAAAGTCAAAATAAAGAAGTATAGAAGATGAGCTTAGAGTAAAGAAGATGGAAATATAGGATTCAGGAGTTGGATGTGTAATTGATATAAAATAAATTAAGTCTTTCTGCTGGGATCTGCTTCCTTGCCTTCAGGTATGAAAAAGTCTTTCTTTAAACTTCTATTTACTTGAATCGCATGTTCCCATTTTGTAAATATACATATATTTATTACGGTACATCCTTCCTTACCACCATGACAGTCACCCTTATTTAACACCATAATAATAATGGTGTTTAAAGTATTATGTTCAGCTTTACGAGGCAGGGATGTGGCAGGAAAGGTGAGTGTGACCCTGTAGTACCTGTAGGGAAGGGCGGCAGGGTTTGGCAGGTCCCAGGGAAGGTGTAATAAGGTAGTAACCAACTTCTTGTCACCACTAGCAGCCAGACAGGATCTCTGACCTGGTGATAATATTTCTTCGTTTTAAACCTTCCCTGTTCCTCTACATGTTATTTTGAGGGATGGAGGAGCAGTAACACATCATTCTTCACTATTAATAGTGGAGGGATATAAAGAAAACATTACCTTTTAAGCGTAAGTAACTTAATATAAGAACATCAACAAGTTTCAACAGGTACCGCTAGGTGGCGGCTGTGTGTTGGCTGCTGGATCATGTATATATAAAACCAAAATTGAGATTATTATTATACACAGGAAAGCAATTATATATACTTTAAAAAATTGTCTGAAATACCGAACTGTTTCCTACATAAACATTTGTTATATTTGGTTCGTATTTATTTCATGAAATAAAAAAATAGAATAAAGCAATAATAATGAAATTAAACCAATGTAAACCATAGAATAGAATATATAAAAATTATTCAAACAGAAAGTAAACCCTAAATAAGCCATAGAAAAAAGAAAAACTGACAAAATGAGAAAAAAAACACCGTAATTATTTGTTTACATCCAAGAGTG
>JAPQNM010000048.1:14205419-14217919 GCA_029783475.1 Metacarcinus magister
GTCCAGAGCCAGAATCTGCAATAAAATGGACAACGAGTCGTGTATCATATAATATTTCATTCTCAAAACAAAGGACAAAAATATCAGAACAGCAAAATGATAAAGAAAAGAAAGCTTAAAAAAAATATAAATGCTAGACACAACGTTATCCTTTTATGAAGTAGAATATCCGTTCGCAGCAAGAATATTGTATTACTGGGATATTTGCCGGAATCCAAAATAACACGCCGTTTTGTACGTATTCAACGGTTTATGGCGTGCACAAATGTTTACAGCACGGATACATTCTGTTCTTATCGCTGTATCTGGAGAAAAATGCATTCTACTCGAACAATGCATCCGGCATAGCTGCTGTGTCGAAGTTATTCAACTGTACAATCGCGATAGGAATTGATGTCGCAATTATCCTTTTCGTCTTGGCGACATCACTTCCTATCGTGATGGTACACAAGAGATAATGATTATGTTAATCTCCTTTTTTTTCATTTTTTTATATATATATTTTTTTTCTCTCTCTCTCTCTCTCTCTCTCTCTCTCTCTCTCTCTCTATATATATATATATATATATATATATATATATATATATATATATATATATATATATATATATATATATATCAAAATATAATATTATAAGACATGAAGCAGGGTGAGGGCGAAAAAAAACTCGTTACATTTTTCATACAATATATAATGTTTGTAATATTTTGGTTCAGTGTATGTTTTTCTTTTTCTTTTTGTTATTAGAACACTATTTTATTATTTAAAAATTTTCTTTCACTCCTCTCATGAGTCTCACCAGTGGGTCAGGTAGAAAGATTGTAATCACACTACTACTACTACAACAACAGCTACTACTACTACTACTACTACTACTACTACTACTACTACTACTACTACTACTACTACTACTACTACTACTACTACTACTACTACTACTATTACTTATATTACTACCACCACCACTACCACCACCACTGGGTATGCTAGTTTATACATTTCAGGAACTTTAATAAACACCTCCGCGGGAGTTGTTCCCTTTCTTATGAAGCAAAGAAACTCGTAACATAAAGCTTGAAATTTACGACCTAATCTCGACTTAATTCCACTGAGCTGCAGAGTCTCAGGGGAGTGTCGTTGTGGCCGTAAAACTATCTACTTATTCCCTTTAATAATTCACGAGTTATCCCTCAAACTCGTGCGCAGAAAAAAAAAATGCGATCGTCTGAAAGCGGCAATTAGTATTCGTAATTATTAAACAAGTTATTACATATTATTATCTTGGATTTAAGGGAGTCTGTCTGTGTGTGTAAATGTGTGTGTTATTTCTCTCTCTCTCTCTCTCTCTCTCTCTCTCTCTCTCTCTCTCTCTCTCTCTCTCTCTCTCTCTCTCTCTCTCTCTCTCTCTCTCTCTCTCTCTCTCTCTCTCTCTCTCTCTCTCTCTGTGCTCCAAAAAAGAGGCCAAACAAATGGTATCGTAAGCGACACAATGATTGGCTGGACGTTCACGTTCGCTCGATAATGCTGGATTCTAATTGGCTGTCAGCTTTTATTGCTTTTTCTTTTCCACAAATGGGCGTATGGGCGTGGGAGGGAGGGAAGGGGGCTGGGAGGAGGCTGCGACTGGAATTGGTCAATGTTTTTATGGGGTTATTTTGGAACCTGGTGTTTGGTGTTGTGATGTGATGTGTGTGTGTGTGTGTGTGTGTGTGTGTGTGTGTCACTGTACAGTCTGCTGCTGGTCTCTCTCGAGACAGCCGTTCGTCCCCCTATGGAAAGAGCTCAGAGCTCATACTGACCAATCTTTGGGTTGGACCGAGACCACTCACACACAACACACCGGGACAACGAGGTCACAACTCCTCGACTTACATCCCGTACCTACTCACTGCTAGGTGAACAGGGGCTACACGTGAAAGGAGACACACCCAAATAATCTCCGTCCGCCCAGGGGATCGAACCCTGGCCCCCTCGGTTGTGAGCCGAGTGCGTTAACCACTACACTATATAGCGGTATGTGTGTGTGTGTGTGTGTGTGTGTGTGTGTGTGTGTGTGTGTGTTGATGACGACCCCAAACACTTGATTATTACGTTCATTAGTAGTAGTATTCAATTTTTTTCTCTCTTTTTTTCTTTAGTTTGTCAGTTCGTTATACCATTTGCAAATTTTCTTTACTCGCTTTTTAAAAAAAAAATTTATTTCCTTTATTTTTCGTGTGGATAGATGGCAATGTATTAAAGTAAATAATGATGATAACAAATTTCTGTGGTCGCCAATTCCATGTCGACGGTATACAAACCTGTCTCACATTACTGAAAAAAACAAAAAAAACAACAAACATGCCTGAAAAAAAACAACAACAATCAACTGCACAAGAAAACCTCAGGAACTCGCCAAAAAATTATGTATATAAATATAGAACACAAATCACTTTAGTTTATATACAAGTTATACATTCTCACCTATAGTTGTGTGTGCTGTATACCGAATATTCTGTTTTTCATCGTCTAATGCTGTCAATCGCAACAGAACGATGATAAATAAACCAATTGATACCCCCTTGGCTTGCTAGCTGGCATTGTGTGGCGCCTATGCACTACTACATCCCAAATAAAGGGAAAGACAATACATAGTGCAGATAGTCATTTTTGTATAGCAGCGAGTGGCTTAAATGGTCCGGCTGGCTCTCATTCACTCTGACCTTGATTGGTGGTGTCAAGGGTGGTAGGGTGGTGATGGTGGTGGGGTGGTGATGGTGGTGGGGTGGTAGGGTGGTGATGGTGGTGGGGTGGTAGGGTGGTGATGGTGGTGGGGTGGTAGGGTGGTGGGGATGGTGGTGATGGACACAGGACAGGATGCAAATATGTAATGGTAAAGAGGAACAAAAGACCAACAGCCTATACCCGGGTAGTGAATGATTCTTATTAATGTATTTGAATTATGTATATGTATTGTTTATTCATTGTTATTGTTATCATTATTAGTATCATTATTGTTACCATTATTATTATCATTATTAATATTATTGTTATTATTATTATTATTATTATTATTATTATCATTATTATTATTATTATTATTATTATTATTATTATTAACGTTAATAACCGCGTGTGTAACATTTGCTTGTATTATTTATTAATAGTAATGTTGATTTGTAGTTGATGTGTATGCAGTTTTATCGATATTGCAGAGTTAATGTTTATTTATTGATTTTGTTATCTCTCTCTCTCTCTCTCTCTCTCTCTCTCTCTCTCTCTCTCTCTCTCTCTCTCTCTCTCTCTCTCTCTCTCTCTCTCTCTCTCTCTCTCTCTCTCACCCTTTCTCCTCGTTGCTACCTGTGTCAAGTGGAAAATTGAAACATGAGTGTTCTCTTGACCTGTTGTCCGTTGTCCGCTTTCGACACTGGCTAGTTGAAATCTCACTACTGTTGATAGTGGTGCTAGTGCTATTTCTGCACCAGCTGCTATTACTTCAGCTGTTCAGGTCTGGAGAGGGAACCTTGGAGTGCCTCGTAGAAGCAATATTCCAGGCTCTACCTTTTTTTCATATTTCTTGGCTCCGTTCTGGATATATTGCGAGGCAGCATCGATTCATTGTAGATTGACGCCGGGTGTTGGGTGTTGATGAATGTGATAGTGTGTGTGTGTGTGTGTGTGTGTGTGTGTGTGTGTGTGTGTGTGTGTGTGTGTGTGTGTGTGTGTGTGTGTGTGTGTGTGTGTTACTTCACGCAGAGTGGTGTGATAGCGTAATGGAGCTAGTTTGCATGCACCTTGTTGCCCTCAGCTGCTGTAACAGTCTGCCTCTGTGGTGACATGATAAACCAGGATTCTCAGCCTTTCTCTGCACAGCCTCCTCATCACCAGGACTCCTTGTGTACCTATTCGCGGCAGCACTTGGTTATCAGTGCTGGACTAACATACAAGTCTACCAAATGTACTAAGTGTAAACCCTAAACAGCTTACAAAACGTCCTTTGCAGAGTCCCTCCCATGGCTGCGCTAGGGAAGCTCAGAGTGATTTAGTTGAAGTCTTTGCTGTCAAGAAATAAAATTGTTACTGCTGAGCTTATTGGGTGAAAAAAACAACAACATTCTAAATTGATCACGAAACTATATGAAAATACATAATATTACTGAAGAGCCAAATATCTTTCAATACGCAATTGTAGTTACCGTCTAGTCACGACAGAATCATCTCCCTTCTGTGTTGTGGCGATGCATTGTTTCCAGGAGTCGTGTTGGCCTTCCTCCCTGAGCTCATTATAGAAAACGTGATTCCAGAATTTCAATGTGGCTTGAAATGAGAGCCACCTGCGAATGCCATGATTTTTGCAGCGCGTCAGGCACCAGAGAAATATCGAGAACGAGGCTGGAATATTTCACTCAGATTTCTCAGCCCAAACAAAACCTCTCGACACTAAATTGTCAACTTTTAAAAGAGAAATAGTTTGCAAGAAGTTCGGCGGGAGTCATGACAGCCTCCTGCATTATTAGTTAAGTTATTTTTTTTTTTATCCCTTGAGTATATCATGTTTCTATAATTTTCGGAAAATTGTGTCCAAGAATTAAAAAAATAAATAAAAAGTTTCTACCTCGCGGGTGTCCGTCAGAAACACTGCATCACATCAGCCTGTCTGTCTGTGGCTGAAACTGCGCAGTCTTGTCACTTCAATTTTTTTTTCTCCAATGGTGACGGTAACATCTGCGTCACCCATTAGGATCAATCATCGCTGGGAATAGTACCGTCATTATCTTTAATGGATCGATCATTAGAAGTAATTCAAAATGTGTGTGTGTGTGTGTTTGTGTGTGTGCGTGTGTGTGGGTGTGTAGAGAAGGGAAACATAACATATAAATATTCCCTTTCCTCTCCTCTCTCTTCTCCTCCACTTCTTCCCCTATTGTTCTTTCCCTCTCTTTCCGCCTTCCTATCACCCCCCCCCCCTCATTCCTTCCCTCCTTTACCTGTCCTCCCCTTCGTCTAACCCATCGGTTCCCAAAGTGGGCGGTACTGTCCCTCTAAGGACGGTGGGAATGTCCATTTATTTTTTCCATTCCTACATCTATACTTGTATTCCAATTCCATTTCACTATAACGCAAATGAGTGCACATCTCTTTCTTATTATTTACTTAAAAAAAAAAAAAATACGTAAACCTCATACTTTCGAACTAACTTACGTATATATATATTTTTTTCTTTTTCATTGTACTTATTTTTTTTCTTACAATCCTTTCTTCCACTTTACTCACTATTTGATTAATGTTGGTATTGCAGCGTCTACGTATGTGTAATCCCTCTCCTCCCGTGACTGGATTCAGTATATTGGGAAGGAGAGAATGTATTGAATTTGACGTTGGCCAGATAAATACTACTCAGCCCTTGATCAGATGTATGTTGTCGCTGGCTTAATTAAGTAATGGTAAAGGTGGTGGTGGTGGTGGTGGTGGTGGTGGTGGTGGTGGTGGTGGTGGTGGGAATTGATTGTAATGATAGATAACCACGTTTTTCCTAGTTATAATTCATGTTTATATTCTTAGAACAACAACAGCAACAAGCACTACTATACTACTTCTTCTATTACTACTCTTCCTCCTCCTCCTCCTCCTCCTACTACTACTACTACTACTACTACTACTACTACTACTACTACTACTACTACTACTACTACTACTACCGTATGTCAAAGTTAACTGCAAAACATCAGTAACACAGGAGTCAGTTGAACCTTGCAAGCTTTTGAAATATTCGCCTTCCATCCCCTCTTCTCTTCCCTCGTTCCCCTCACTCATGCCTTAGCCTTAAACCATTGCTTCCCTGACACCGGTGTTGAAATATTCCGGTAGTTCCTCTTCGCAAGACACGCTAGGGAAGAGGGAGAGAGGAGAGAGGAAAGGAGACAGGGAAGGAGAAGGGATGTTAAAAGGTGGAACAAGGAGGGAAAGAGGAAGAGAGGAAGGGAGGGAGGGAGGGAAGGAGAAGGGATGTTGGACGGTGGAACAGGGAGGGAGAGAGGAAGAGAGGAAGGGAGGGAGGGAGGAAAGAGAAGGGATGTTGGAATGTGGAATAGGGAGGGAAAAAGGAAGGGATTGAGGGAGGAAAACGAAGAAGGGAACGTTTTTCGGTCAACTATTTTTATTTTTTTTATGAGTTTGTTTGTTTGTAGGAAAATTTTTTTTGTTTTTTTTGCGCTCATAGTCTTTTATGCTTGTTTGTTTGTTGTTGTTGTTGTTGTTGTTCTCCTGTTTTTTTTTCTTTCAAATTAATGGACTTATTAACTTAAAACAAGGGAGTTATTTTGTATGTTTTATGGCTTCCATTAAGAGACTGAAAGGTTAACTCCTCCGGCTCTCTCTCTCTCTCTCTCTCTCTCTCTCTCTCTCTCTCTCTCTCTCTCTCTCTCTCTCTCTCTCTCTCTCTCTCTCTCTCTCTCTCTCTCTCTATGTATCACTATTTTGTTTCTTTACCTATTAGTAGCTTTGCAGTTATTATATATACATACATGCATACATACTCGTTGTTGTTGTTGTTGTTGTTGTTGTTGAATTGCACTCGTTAATTAAAGTTACAATTGTCATTTTTCACGATACATATTATTACTGACGAAAAATAAAAAAAAAATGTATATATATGCGCATCAAATTGTAGGTCAATGATATAATGTAAGTCACATTTCTCGTTCTTCTCCTTTCATCAGCGGTGGAGGGACGAAGGAAGGAGGAAGAGGAGGAGGAGGAGGAGGAGGAGGAGGAGGAGGAGGAGGAGGAGGAGGAAGAAGAGGAGGAGGAGGAGGAGGGGGGTATAGAAGGCCTTTGCATCTTATTTCAGTATTGTGACTTTGAGAGCTGATGAAACAATGGGAAGAAGAGAGAGAGAGAGAGAGAGAGAGAGAGAGAGAGAGAGAGAGAGAGAGAGAGAGAGAGAGAGAGAGAGAGAGAGAGAGAGAGAGAGAGAGAGAGAGAGAGAGAGAGAGAGAGAGAGAGAGAGAGGGGGGGGTCGGTGTTCCCTTTCGTGGCAGTAGAGTAAGAGAGTAAGAGAGTCAACATAAAGAGAGGAGACAGATGGAGGCAAGCTGTTCCATATTTTTACTCTGGAATGGAGAAAGGAAACATTACTGGCTTTTCTAGGCTAACCTACGACAGAGCAGCGGGAACGGAACGGAATGAACCACAACGGAACGGAACGGTACGGAACTGAACATAGGGAACGGAAGGGAACTAAACTAAACAATACTGGAAGGAAGGGGGCGGAACAGGACTTGGAAAGATAAAGGGAGGGAGGACACGAGGGGAGCAGTTATGGAATGGAATAGAATGGGAAAGGTGGCGCCAACACTGGTTACTTGGTGTTTATTGTATTATCTGCAAGTTTTGTCAACGAGAAAGGATTTGATTGTGTTGAAAAGGGTATTGGAATCTATTGCGAAACTTTGCTTTTGTTTTACCTGGTGACATTATTGTATTATTGTTCTATCTATTTATCTATCTATCTATCTATTTATCTATTTATCTATCGATCTCTCTACTCCGTCTTCAGTACTCGGGGCGTCGCGAGGGAAACACAAGAAAGGACAGACCAATAAACCAGCGTCGCCCAGCACTGCTCAGCGACTTGTTATAATCACTTGTATGTCGGGAATTTATACAGCATAACGTTCCCGCTGACTCGTGTGTGGATGTATGTGTGTGAGTGTGTGTGTGTGTGTGTGTGTGTGTGTGTGTGTGGGTGGGTGGGTGTGGGTGGGTGTCTGTTGGCGTCCGAGGTACACACACACACACACACCCACACACACCACAAACAAGATTCCCAGGGTTAGCCAGGAGCAATCTTCTAGCCGATATTTACTTCACCCCCGCGATGAGGCTGAAAATCGGGCGCGCCACTCACGAAACAAGGACAGAAATCAATGTTCGTGGCTCGTCCGTCCCGCTGGCTGCACGAGTGACGATATCCAAAGGTAATACACACAGTTGTCGCGGAGGGAGTGAAATAATATAACCTTTCTCGCGGGGTACTAGGGAAGAGGTTTTGTGCATTAATAAGGAGATATCGCTATAACTCTTACCGGATGTGTGTGGCGGTGTAAAAGCTAATGTGGAAAGGGAGATAACTCAAGGTAGAAGACGCGGAGGAGGGATAAAGAAGGAAAACTTGTTGGAAGTGGGATGTAGGAGGAGATAAAAGAGGAGGAGGGACAGGGTGCGTGGTGGGTGTGGAGGGGGGAGGAGGAAGAAGAGCTGGAGTGAAGCAGATTGGAAGTACAGCAAATCGGGGAGGAGTTACAGGACACCGCAGAAGAAGAACTGAAAGCAGCGAACTGTCTGTCTGTCTGTCTGGGGTTCGCATTGGGAGTCGGGAGTCGGGACGTTTTACTCTTGCTCACACATAGTTCAGTGGTCGTGTGGCGGTGGAAGGGAGAGGTTGTGTGCGTCCGTCGCTCCCGCCCGCCACACGCAACCACCACTAAGTCCAAAGACCCATTTTTCTCCATTTTTTTTCCCCGTACTCCCATTTCTCTTCCGGACTGGAGGCAAGGAAAAGGCTGAGACACTCCCTTGGAAGTAAAAGAGTGTTAATGCTTTTCCTTCCCCATAACACAGAAGGCAAAGAAGAATAAGGATTGTGTCGTGAAGTGTGGAATTATACTTAAGGAAATACTGTACAAGGACAGTTTCTCTTCTTGTTATTTATTTATTTTTTTTCTGTGCCTGCAATCTGTGGCTTAGAACTTTACTTTCTGCTTTACGGTAAGACATCAGTGGCATCCTCGCCTGTCTGTACCCGCGACAAGACAAACATCAAACGCATCTCTCCTTCCTCTTGTTCAAACACTGGGAAAAACACTGGAGCAAGAGAGAGAGAGAGAGAGAGAGAGAGAGAGAGAGAGAGAGAGAGAGAGAGAGAGAGAGAGAGAGAGAGAGAGAGAGAGAGAGAGAGAGACACCCACGCACGCACGAACGCTTCCATGTAAGATTCAACTCCAAATTTCGCAGGTGAGAGCAATAGTATTCAGGTGTACTTTGTCTTCCCTTCTCAGCCTCCCCTTTCCTCCTTCTCTTCCCCTCACATCTTTTCCACCTGTACTTTGTGAACTTACCTGAACACACACACCTACCTTGCTAATTAGTTTTCCTTGATCTCTCTCTCTCTCTCTCTCTCTCTCTCTCTCTCTCTCTCTCTCCTCTCTCTCTCTCTCTCTCTCTCTCTCTCCCTATTGTGTTTCTCGTTCCAAGAGAGCGCATATTGGGATTAATGAGCAACATATACATTAATTATACTTAACTCAATTATTCTCTCCCTTCCTCACAGTAAAGTAGAAATACATGTGTGTGTCTATCTGCGTCAAAAAAGATAGATATTTTTTATGAAATGTACACACGATATGTCTATGTATTTTTAGGAGAGAGAGAGAGAGAGAGAGAGAGAGAGAGAGAGAGAGAGAGAGAGAGAGAGAGAGAGAGAGAGAGAGAGAGAGAGAGAGAGAGAGAGAGAGAGAGAGAGAGAGAGAGAGACTAATGAGTTTCAGAATGCTAAGTCAGTCCAGTTCTTGAGGTAACCTAAAACTCTCCTTAAGGCAGTATTTATCTTGATGCGGGAAGGCAAGGAGGGAGACTATTCTAAACTATAACAGTGTAGAAAATGATAAAAAAAAAAAAATATATATAATGGTTAAATCATGCACTATTATCTATCTATCTGTCTCTATCTGTCTAGTTATCTATCTGCCTAACGAGCTGTCTGTCTGTCAGTGTGTTAATCTATGTACACGAGTCAATAGTAGGTCTATAATGAGAAAATGAATATGGAATAGTAGGGTCTTGTATCTGTAATCTGTGAATGAAAACGATTCTCGAAGCATCAAAGCATTTCCAAACCCTAATTCACGCTTCATTCCTGTTCGTAATTGCACTCCATGTTTACGATGCAAGTATTAATGCCTCGAGTTACGCGTTGCCACGGTGCATAACTCCGTCTCCTTGGCCTGTGAACCTGTTATGGATACGAATCATTTGTCTCGAAGCATATAATTAACTGTTTCATTGAGGTTATCATTGTTTATTTTCTTCTGGTTCCGCTGTTGTCCATTTATCAAGCAAGTAATTGAGGCAAGGGTTGTACGTATTCAAACCGATTGATTGATTGATCTTTTGGGGCGCGACAAGAGGGTCAAATAGCTATTATACAAACCTCACTTAGAAACAAAAAAGTAAAAAGGAAGACAAAGCTAAAAAGACGAGTGCAACAAAAAGTAAACAATATGGTTATAACAACAATAAAAAAAAAAGCAAACTAAAAGGACATCAAAGCTTTAGAAAAAATCAATTTCAATATAGAACGGGTACTATAAATATTCGAACCGAAGTCCTTAGATTCGTAAGCAGCAGCACTGACCACTTCTACCACAAAGAAAGAAAACAAATCCAGAGTTATGAATTTACTCCTAATCTAGGTTCACGTGAGGCTCAGGGTTATAGAAAATGAGACGTTGATTTCATTATGTGGCTCAGAGAGAGAGAGAGAGAGAGAGAGAGAGAGAGAGAGAGAGAGAGAGAGAGAGAGAGAGAGAGAGAGAGAGAGAGAGAGAGAGAGAGAGAGAGAGAGAGAGAGAGAGAGAGAGAGAGAGAGAGAGAGAGAGAGAGAGAGAGAGAGAGAGAGAGAGAGAGAGAGAGAGAGAGAGAGAGAGAGAGAGAGAGAGAGAGAGGAGAGAGAGAGAGAGAGAGAGATGAGAGAGAGAGAGAATGAGAGAGAGAGAGAGAGAGAGAGAGAGAAAAAAAAAATGAGAGAGCGAGAAAATGAGAGAGCGAGAGAATGAGAGAGAGGACATTTTTCTCAGTCCAGCGTTACAAAAAACGGGCGAGTCGACACACCCTTGTAATGGATCACTGTTTTCTTTCTGTGCTGTAAGGGGAAGGACAGTCCAAGGGAAGGTAGACGGTAAACAAAGCAACGAAAACAAACAAAAACATGAAATGCGTCCCTTGCATCAATAATTCCCAATATATATATAATGCACTGCAGAATTAATTAAGTGAAAATCAGAAATGCAATATATTGTTTTCTTTCCTCTGTCTTCCTGAAGCAAACATGATTACCAGATCAGAAGAAGGAACATTAGGAAAAGAGGACGTGTGGGGGGCGGGGGTAAGGGGGGTGAGGGGGTGAAGGGGGGGAGGGGGGAGGGGGTTGCACTTAGACTCAGGCATTCGTTTGATAAATGTACAATGTAAATTACATGAAAAACATTAATATAATTATAATAATAATTACTACAACGGTGATAATGACAGTAATAGTAATGATAATGATAGTCATGATGGTAATGCTTATAATAATAATGATAATAATAGTAATAATAATAATGATAATAATGTTTTACAAAAATTATATGATTGTAGAAATAATGAACATGATTTAAACTTGAAAAAAAGGCTTTTCACAACCATATTAATCATGACTCTATGAACAACTATGGTGATAACAATGATGATTATACTAAAAATGATAATGATAATACGATCAAATAAACGAAAGTTAATTCTTCTGTTTCAACTTTTCCTGAAACTTTATCTACAGTTCACACGGCTACGAGAGAGAGAGAGAGAGAGAGAGAGAGAGAGAGAGAGAGAGAGAGAGAGAGAGAGAGAGAGAGAGAGAGAGAGAGAGAGAGAGAGAGAGAGAGAGAGAGAGAGGATGCTGTGATATAATGAAGTCTTACACAGTTTGTCTTGGAGGAGAGGAAAAACAAAAGTGCAAACAAAAGTGTAAACAAACCGTCCTGTCTGTGTATGAAACAATTCTTGAATAGTACCTTGAAAAGACTTCCTGTATGTCTGCCTGTCTGTTTGTTTGCTTCTCTGTTTCTGTCTGTCTTTGTCTATATTTGTCTGACTGCATAGATTATCTTTATTTGTTTATCTATCTATTATTCTATCTATATATCTATCTTACTGTTTGAATGTTTGTTTATCTATTAATCTATCAATCTTTCTATCTAAATATATCACCACCACCACCACCACCACCACCACCACCACCACCACCACCACCACCACCACCACCACCGCCCTATCATCACCATCATCAGCCTTTAAAGTGTAGTGCAGAACAAAGGCCTCCCCCCCCCTCCCAACTTTCCCCTTGAGTCACGGCACTGCGCCAGCCTGTGCCAAGTCCTCCCTGCAAACTTCTCAATCTTATCTCGCCACCTCCTGCCTTGCCTTGCCTTGCCTTGCCTGGTGCCTCCGCTGTCTTGTGTGCTGACGGTTCATAAGTGGGAAGCCTTTCCTAATACCTGCTTAGTTCCCCTTGGATAATTTTCGCTTAAAGTTTTGGTGAATTTATATATTTTTTATCTGAGGACTTGAAGGAGATTGTGTATATTCGATAATGAGTTGATGGACCGATAATTACTTAGGACATTTGGGTCTCCTTAGTGATGCATGAGTTTAATAATTGGTCTGCACTATCATTCACGTAGCCTCCCTCGCGTGGTGTGTG
>JAPQNM010000048.1:14229321-14261821 GCA_029783475.1 Metacarcinus magister
ATTTATTAGTACTATTGAAAATATTCATTATGACAGTAGTAGATTTTAATTAGGTCTATCAGATGCTGCAATGATATTTCTAATATCTCTAATAGCTTTCGAGAAAATGAGGAGGATAATCATGTTTTTATATAAATATTAAGTTTCATTTTACTGCGTAATTATTAGCCATAGAACAAATATTCATAATGTCAGTTTTACAGTTTAATTAGGTCTATCAGATGCTGCAATTATATTTCCAATATCTCTAATAGCTTTCGAGAAAATGACGAGGAAAATCATGTTTTTATATAAAAATACGGTTTTATTTTACTGCGTAATTATTAGTCATAGAACAAATATTTATAATATCAGTTGTAAAGTTGAATTAGATGTATCAGATGATGCAATGATATTTCCAATATCTCTAATAGCTTTCGAGAAAACGAGGAAGAAAGTAATTTAAAAAAAAGTAAAATTCAGTATTTATTAGTACTAGTGCAAATATTCATAATTACAGTAGTAGATTTTAATCAAGTCTATCAGATGCTGCAATGATATTTCCAATATCTCTAATAGCTTTCGAGAAAATGAGGAGGAATGTCATGTTTTTATATAAATATATAGTTTCAATTTACTGCGTAATTATTATTCATAGAACAAATATTCATAATGTCAGTTTTACAGTTTAATTAGGTCTATCAGATGCTGCAGTGATATTTCCAATATCTCTAATAGCTTTCGAGAAAATGAGGAGGAAAATCATGTTTTTATATAAATATTAAGTTTCATTTTACTGCGTAATTATTAGTCATAGAACAAATATTCATAATATCAGTTGTACAGTTGAATTAGGTCTATCAGATGCTGTAATGATATTTCCAATATCTCTAATAGCTTTCGAGAAAATGAGGAGGAAAGTCATGTTTTTATATAAATATTAAGTTTCATTTTACTGCGTAATTATTAGTCATAGAAAAAATATTCATAATATCAGTTATACAGTTTAATTAGGTGTATCAGCTGCTGCAATGATATTTCCAATATCTCTAATAGCTTTCGAGAAAATGAGGAGGAAAGTCATGTTTTTAAATAAATATTAAGTTTCATTTTACTGCGTAATTATTAGTCATAGAACAAATATTCATAATATCAGTTGTATAGTTTAATTAGGTCTATCAGATGCTGCAGTGATATTTCCAATATCACTAATAGCTTTCGAGAAAATGAGGAGGAAAATCATGTTTTTATATAAATATTAAGTTTCATTTTACTGCGTAATTATTTGTCGTAGAACAAATATTCATAATATCAGTTGTACAATTTAATTAGGTCTATCAGATGCTGCAATGATATTTCCAATATCTCTAATAGCTTTCGAGAAAAGGAGGAGGAAAGTCATGTTTTTATATAAATATTAAGTTTCATTTTACTGCGTAATTATTAGTCATAGAACAAATATTCATAATATCAGTTGTATAGTTTAATTAGGTCTATCAGATGCTGCAATTATATTTCCAATATCTCTAATAGCTTTCAAGAAAATGACGAGGTAAGTCATGTTTTTATATAAAAATACGGTTTTATTTTACTGCGTAATTATTAGTCATAGAACAAATATTCATAATATCAGTTGTACAGTTGAATTAGATGTATCAGATGCTGCAATGATATTTCCAATATCTCTAATAGCTTCCAAGAAAATGAGGAAGAAAGTAATTTAAAAAAAAGTAAAATTCAGTATTTATTAGTACTATTGAAAATATTCATTATGACAGTAGTAGATTTTAATTAGGTCTATCAGATGCTGCAATGATATTTCTAATATCTCTAATAGCTTTCAAGAAAATGAGGAGGATAATCATGTTTTTATATAAATATTAAGTTTCATTTTACTGCGTAATTATTAGCCATAGAACAAATATTCATAATGTCAGTTTTACAGTTTAATTAGGTCTATCAGATGCTGCAATTATATTTCCAATATCTCTAATAGCTTTCGAGAAAATGACGAGGAAAATCATGTTTTTATATAAAAATACGGTTTTATTTTACTGCGTAATTATTAGTCATAGAACAAATATTTATAATATCAGTTGTAAAGTTGAATTAGATGTATCAGATGATGCAATGATATTTCCAATATCTCTAATAGCTTTCGAGAAAACGAGGAAGAAAGTAATTTAAAAAAAAGTAAAATTCAGTATTTATTAGTACTAGTGCAAATATTCATAATTACAGTAGTAGATTTTAATCAAGTCTATCAGATGCTGCAATGATATTTCCAATATCTCTAATAGCTTTCGAGAAAATGAGGAGGAATGTCATGTTTTTATATAAATATATAGTTTCAATTTACTGCGTAATTATTATTCATAGAACAAATATTCATAATGTCAGTTTTACAGTTTAATTAGGTCTATCAGATGCTGCAGTGATATTTCCAATATCTCTAATAGCTTTCGAGAAAATGAGGAGGAAAATCATGTTTTTATATAAATATTAAGTTTCATTTTACTGCGTAATTATTAGTCATAGAACAAATATTCATAATATCAGTTGTACAGTTGAATTAGGTCTATCAGATGCTGTAATGATATTTCCAATATCTCTAATAGCTTTCGAGAAAATGAGGAGGAAAGTCATGTTTTTATATAAATATTAAGTTTCATTTTACTGCGTAATTATTAGTCATAGAAAAAATATTCATAATATCAGTTATACAGTTTAATTAGGTGTATCAGCTGCTGCAATGATATTTCCAATATCTCTAATAGCTTTCGAGAAAATGAGGAGGAAAGTCATGTTTTTAAATAAATATTAAGTTTCATTTTACTGCGTAATTATTAGTCATAGAACAAATATTCATAATATCAGTTGTATAGTTTAATTAGGTCTATCAGATGCTGCAGTGATATTTCCAATATCACTAATAGCTTTCGAGAAAATGAGGAGGAAAATCATGTTTTTATATAAATATTAAGTTTCATTTTACTGCGTAATTATTTGTCGTAGAACAAATATTCATAATATCAGTTGTACAATTTAATTAGGTCTATCAGATGCTGCAATGATATTTCCAATATCTCTAATAGCTTTCGAGAAAAGGAGGAGGAAAGTCATGTTTTTATATAAATATTAAGTTTCATTTTACTGCGTAATTATTAGTCATAGAACAAATATTCATAATATCAGTTGTATAGTTTAATTAGGTCTATCAGATGCTGCAATTATATTTCCAATATCTCTAATAGCTTTCAAGAAAATGACGAGGTAAGTCATGTTTTTATATAAAAATACGGTTTTATTTTACTGCGTAATTATTAGTCATAGAACAAATATTCATAATATCAGTTGTACAGTTGAATTAGATGTATCAGATGCTGCAATGATATTTCCAATATCTCTAATAGCTTCCAAGAAAATGAGGAAGAAAGTAATTTAAAAAAAAGTAAAATTCAGTATTTATTAGTACTATTGAAAATATTCATTATGACAGTAGTAGATTTTAATTAGGTCTATCAGATGCTGCAATGATATTTCTAATATCTCTAATAGCTTTCAAGAAAATGAGGAGGATAATCATGTTTTTATATAAATATTAAGTTTCATTTTACTGCGTAATTATTAGCCATAGAACAAATATTCATAATGTCAGTTTTACAGTTTAATTAGGTCTATCAGATGCTGCAATTATATTTCCAATATCTCTAATAGCTTTCGAGAAAATGACGAGGAAAATCATGTTTTTATATAAAAATACGGTTTTATTTTACTGCGTAATTATTAGTCATAGAACAAATATTTATAATATCAGTTGTAAAGTTGAATTAGATGTATCAGATGATGCAATGATATTTCCAATATCTCTAATAGCTTTCGAGAAAACGAGGAAGAAAGTAATTTAAAAAAAAGTAAAATTCAGTATTTATTAGTACTAGTGCAAATATTCATAATTACAGTAGTAGATTTTAATCAAGTCTATCAGATGCTGCAATGATATTTCCAATATCTCTAATAGCTTTCGAGAAAATGAGGAGGAATGTCATGTTTTTATATAAATATATAGTTTCAATTTACTGCGTAATTATTATTCATAGAACAAATATTCATAATGTCAGTTTTACAGTTTAATTAGGTCTATCAGATGCTGCAGTGATATTTCCAATATCTCTAATAGCTTTCGAGAAAATGAGGAGGAAAATCATGTTTTTATATAAATATTAAGTTTCATTTTACTGCGTAATTATTAGTCATAGAACAAATATTCATAATATCAGTTGTACAGTTGAATTAGGTCTATCAGATGCTGTAATGATATTTCCAATATCTCTAATAGCTTTCGAGAAAATGAGGAGGAAAGTCATGTTTTTATATAAATATTAAGTTTCATTTTACTGCGTAATTATTAGTCATAGAAAAAATATTCATAATATCAGTTATACAGTTTAATTAGGTGTATCAGCTGCTGCAATGATATTTCCAATATCTCTAATAGCTTTCGAGAAAATGAGGAGGAAAGTCATGTTTTTAAATAAATATTAAGTTTCATTTTACTGCGTAATTATTAGTCATAGAACAAATATTCATAATATCAGTTGTATAGTTTAATTAGGTCTATCAGATGCTGCAGTGATATTTCCAATATCACTAATAGCTTTCGAGAAAATGAGGAGGAAAATCATGTTTTTATATAAATATTAAGTTTCATTTTACTGCGTAATTATTTGTCGTAGAACAAATATTCATAATATCAGTTGTACAATTTAATTAGGTCTATCAGATGCTGCAATGATATTTCCAATATCTCTAATAGCTTTCGAGAAAAGGAGGAGGAAAGTCATGTTTTTATATAAATATTAAGTTTCATTTTACTGCGTAATTATTAGTCATAGAACAAATATTCATAATATCAGTTGTATAGTTTAATTAGGTCTATCAGATGCTGCAATTATATTTCCAATATCTCTAATAGCTTTCAAGAAAATGACGAGGTAAGTCATGTTTTTATATAAAAATACGGTTTTATTTTACTGCGTAATTATTAGTCATAGAACAAATATTCATAATATCAGTTGTACAGTTGAATTAGATGTATCAGATGCTGCAATGATATTTCCAATATCTCTAATAGCTTCCAAGAAAATGAGGAAGAAAGTAATTTAAAAAAAAGTAAAATTCAGTATTTATTAGTACTATTGAAAATATTCATTATGACAGTAGTAGATTTTAATTAGGTCTATCAGATGCTGCAATGATATTTCTAATATCTCTAATAGCTTTCGAGAAAATGAGGAGGATAATCATGTTTTTATATAAATATTAAGTTTCATTTTACTGCGTAATTATTAGCCATAGAACAAATATTCATAATGTCAGTTTTACAGTTTAATTAGGTCTATCAGATGCTGCAATTATATTTCCAATATCTCTAATAGCTTTCGAGAAAATGACGAGGAAAATCATGTTTTTATATAAAAATACGGTTTTATTTTACTGCGTAATTATTAGTCATAGAACAAATATTTATAATATCAGTTGTAAAGTTGAATTAGATGTATCAGATGATGCAATGATATTTCCAATATCTCTAATAGCTTTCGAGAAAACGAGGAAGAAAGTAATTTAAAAAAAAGTAAAATTCAGTATTTATTAGTACTAGTGCAAATATTCATAATTACAGTAGTAGATTTTAATCAAGTCTATCAGATGCTGCAATGATATTTCCAATATCTCTAATAGCTTTCGAGAAAATGAGGAGGAATGTCATGTTTTTATATAAATATATAGTTTCAATTTACTGCGTAATTATTATTCATAGAACAAATATTCATAATGTCAGTTTTACAGTTTAATTAGGTCTATCAGATGCTGCAGTGATATTTCCAATATCTCTAATAGCTTTCGAGAAAATGAGGAGGAAAATCATGTTTTTATATAAATATTAAGTTTCATTTTACTGCGTAATTATTAGTCATAGAACAAATATTCATAATATCAGTTGTACAGTTTGAATTAGGTCTATCAGATGCTGCATGATATTTCCAATATCTCTAATAGCTTTCGAGAAAATGAGGAGGAAAGTCATGTTTTTATATAAATATTAAGTTTCATTTTACTGCGTAATTATTAGTCATAGAACAAATATTCATAATATCAGTTGTACAGTTTAATTAGGTGTATCAGCTGCTGCAATGATATTTCCAATATCTCTAATAGCTTTCGAGAAAATGAGGAGGAAAGTCATGTTTTTATATAAATATTAAGTTTCATTTTACTGCGTAATTATTAGTCATAGAACAAATATTCATAATATCAGTTGTATAGTTTAATTAGGTGTATCAGCTGCTGCAATGATATTTCCAATATCTCTAATAGCTTTCGAGAAAATGAGGAGGAAAGTCATGTTTTTATATAAATATTAAGTTTCATTTTACTGCGTAATTATTAGTCATAGAACAAATATTCATAATATCAGTTGTATAGTTTAATTAGGTCTATCAGATGCTGCAATTATATTTCCAATATCTCTAATAGCTTTCAAGAAAATGACGAGGTAAGTCATGTTTTTATATAAAAATACGGTTTTATTTTACTGCGTAATTATTAGTCATAGAACAAATATTCATAATATCAGTTGTACAGTTGAATTAGATGTATCAGATGCTGCAATGATATTTCCAATATCTCTAATAGCTTCCAAGAAAATGAGGAAGAAAGTAATTTAAAAAAAAGTAAAATTCAGTATTTATTAGTACTATTGAAAATATTCATTATGACAGTAGTAGATTTTAATTAGGTCTATCAGATGCTGCAATGATATTTCTAATATCTCTAATAGCTTTCAAGAAAATGAGGAGGATAATCATGTTTTTATATAAATATTAAGTTTCATTTTACTGCGTAATTATTAGCCATAGAACAAATATTCATAATGTCAGTTTTACAGTTTAATTAGGTCTATCAGATGCTGCAATTATATTTCCAATATCTCTAATAGCTTTCGAGAAAATGACGAGGAAAATCATGTTTTTATATAAAAATACGGTTTTATTTTACTGCGTAATTATTAGTCATAGAACAAATATTTATAATATCAGTTGTAAAGTTGAATTAGATGTATCAGATGATGCAATGATATTTCCAATATCTCTAATAGCTTTCGAGAAAACGAGGAAGAAAGTAATTTAAAAAAAAGTAAAATTCAGTATTTATTAGTACTAGTGCAAATATTCATAATTACAGTAGTAGATTTTAATCAAGTCTATCAGATGCTGCAATGATATTTCCAATATCTCTAATAGCTTTCGAGAAAATGAGGAGGAATGTCATGTTTTTATATAAATATATAGTTTCAATTTACTGCGTAATTATTATTCATAGAACAAATATTCATAATGTCAGTTTTACAGTTTAATTAGGTCTATCAGATGCTGCAGTGATATTTCCAATATCTCTAATAGCTTTCGAGAAAATGAGGAGGAAAATCATGTTTTTATATAAATATTAAGTTTCATTTTACTGCGTAATTATTAGTCATAGAACAAATATTCATAATATCAGTTGTACAGTTTAATTAGGTCTATCAGATGCTGTAATGATATTTCCAATATCTCTAATAGCTTTCGAGAAAATGAGGAGGAAAGTCATGTTTTTATATAAATATTAAGTTTCATTTTACTGCGTAATTATTAGTCATAGAACAAATATTCATAATATCAGTTGTACAGTTTAATTAGGTCTATCAGATGCTGCAATGATATTTCCAATATCTCTAATAGCTTTCGAGAAAATGAGGAGGAAAGTCATGTTTTTATATAAATATTAAGTTTCATTTTACTGCGTAATTATTAGTCATAGAACAAATATTCATAATATCAGTTGTACAGTTTAAATAGGTCTATCAGATGCTGCAATGATATTTCCAATATCTCTAATAGCTTTCGAGAAAAGGAGGAGGAAAGTCATGTTTTTATATAAATATTAAGTTTCATTTTACTGCGTAATTATTAGTCATAGAACAAATATTCATAATATCAGTTGTATAGTTTAATTAGGTCTATCAGATGCTGCAATTATATTTCCAATATCTCTAATAGCTTTCAAGAAAATGACGAGGTAAGTCATGTTTTTATATAAAAATACGGTTTTATTTTACTGCGTAATTATTAGTCATAGAACAAATATTCATAATATCAGTTGTACAGTTGAATTAGATGTATCAGATGCTGCAATGATATTTCCAATATCTCTAATAGCTTCCAAGAAAATGAGGAAGAAAGTAATTTAAAAAAAAGTAAAATTCAGTATTTATTAGTACTATTGAAAATATTCATTATGACAGTAGTAGATTTTAATTAGGTCTATCAGATGCTGCAATGATATTTCTAATATCTCTAATAGCTTTCAAGAAAATGAGGAGGATAATCATGTTTTTATATAAATATTAAGTTTCATTTTACTGCGTAATTATTAGCCATAGAACAAATATTCATAATGTCAGTTTTACAGTTTAATTAGGTCTATCAGATGCTGCAATTATATTTCCAATATCTCTAATAGCTTTCGAGAAAATGACGAGGAAAATCATGTTTTTATATAAAAATACGGTTTTATTTTACTGCGTAATTATTAGTCATAGAACAAATATTTATAATATCAGTTGTAAAGTTGAATTAGATGTATCAGATGATGCAATGATATTTCCAATATCTCTAATAGCTTTCGAGAAAACGAGGAAGAAAGTAATTTAAAAAAAAGTAAAATTCAGTATTTATTAGTACTAGTGCAAATATTCATAATTACAGTAGTAGATTTTAATCAAGTCTATCAGATGCTGCAATGATATTTCCAATATCTCTAATAGCTTTCGAGAAAATGAGGAGGAATGTCATGTTTTTATATAAATATATAGTTTCAATTTACTGCGTAATTATTATTCATAGAACAAATATTCATAATGTCAGTTTTACAGTTTAATTAGGTCTATCAGATGCTGCAGTGATATTTCCAATATCTCTAATAGCTTTCGAGAAAATGAGGAGGAAAATCATGTTTTTATATAAATATTAAGTTTCATTTTACTGCGTAATTATTAGTCATAGAACAAATATTCATAATATCAGTTGTACAGTTGAATTAGGTCTATCAGATGCTGTAATGATATTTCCAATATCTCTAATAGCTTTCGAGAAAATGAGGAGGAAAGTCATGTTTTTATATAAATATTAAGTTTCATTTTACTGCGTAATTATTAGTCATAGAAAAAATATTCATAATATCAGTTATACAGTTTAATTAGGTGTATCAGCTGCTGCAATGATATTTCCAATATCTCTAATAGCTTTCGAGAAAATGAGGAGGAAAGTCATGTTTTTAAATAAATATTAAGTTTCATTTTACTGCGTAATTATTAGTCATAGAACAAATATTCATAATATCAGTTGTATAGTTTAATTAGGTCTATCAGATGCTGCAGTGATATTTCCAATATCACTAATAGCTTTCGAGAAAATGAGGAGGAAAATCATGTTTTTATATAAATATTAAGTTTCATTTTACTGCGTAATTATTTGTCGTAGAACAAATATTCATAATATCAGTTGTACAATTTAATTAGGTCTATCAGATGCTGCAATGATATTTCCAATATCTCTAATAGCTTTCGAGAAAAGGAGGAGGAAAGTCATGTTTTTATATAAATATTAAGTTTCATTTTACTGCGTAATTATTAGTCATAGAACAAATATTCATAATATCAGTTGTATAGTTTAATTAGGTCTATCAGATGCTGCAATTATATTTCCAATATCTCTAATAGCTTTCAAGAAAATGACGAGGTAAGTCATGTTTTTATATAAAAATACGGTTTTATTTTACTGCGTAATTATTAGTCATAGAACAAATATTCATAATATCAGTTGTACAGTTGAATTAGATGTATCAGATGCTGCAATGATATTTCCAATATCTCTAATAGCTTCCAAGAAAATGAGGAAGAAAGTAATTTAAAAAAAAGTAAAATTCAGTATTTATTAGTACTATTGAAAATATTCATTATGACAGTAGTAGATTTTAATTAGGTCTATCAGATGCTGCAATGATATTTCTAATATCTCTAATAGCTTTCAAGAAAATGAGGAGGATAATCATGTTTTTATATAAATATTAAGTTTCATTTTACTGCGTAATTATTAGCCATAGAACAAATATTCATAATGTCAGTTTTACAGTTTAATTAGGTCTATCAGATGCTGCAATTAT
Organism: Metacarcinus magister; assembly: GCA_029783475.1. Lineage (NCBI taxonomy): Eukaryota > Metazoa > Arthropoda > Malacostraca > Decapoda > Cancridae > Metacarcinus > Metacarcinus magister. The sequence continues at coordinate 14,239,564 of JAPQNM010000048.1, forward strand.
ATTTCCAATATCTCTAATAGCTTTCGAGAAAATGACGAGGAAAATCATGTTTTTATATAAAAATACGGTTTTATTTTACTGCGTAATTATTAGTCATAGAACAAATATTTATAATATCAGTTGTAAAGTTGAATTAGATGTATCAGATGATGCAATGATATTTCCAATATCTCTAATAGCTTTCGAGAAAACGAGGAAGAAAGTAATTTAAAAAAAAGTAAAATTCAGTATTTATTAGTACTAGTGCAAATATTCATAATTACAGTAGTAGATTTTAATCAAGTCTATCAGATGCTGCAATGATATTTCCAATATCTCTAATAGCTTTCGAGAAAATGAGGAGGAATGTCATGTTTTTATATAAATATATAGTTTCAATTTACTGCGTAATTATTATTCATAGAACAAATATTCATAATGTCAGTTTTACAGTTTAATTAGGTCTATCAGATGCTGCAGTGATATTTCCAATATCTCTAATAGCTTTCGAGAAAATGAGGAGGAAAATCATGTTTTTATATAAATATTAAGTTTCATTTTACTGCGTAATTATTAGTCATAGAACAAATATTCATAATATCAGTTGTACAGTTGAATTAGGTCTATCAGATGCTGTAATGATATTTCCAATATCTCTAATAGCTTTCGAGAAAATGAGGAGGAAAGTCATGTTTTTATATAAATATTAAGTTTCATTTTACTGCGTAATTATTAGTCATAGAAAAAATATTCATAATATCAGTTATACAGTTTAATTAGGTGTATCAGCTGCTGCAATGATATTTCCAATATCTCTAATAGCTTTCGAGAAAATGAGGAGGAAAGTCATGTTTTTAAATAAATATTAAGTTTCATTTTACTGCGTAATTATTAGTCATAGAACAAATATTCATAATATCAGTTGTATAGTTTAATTAGGTCTATCAGATGCTGCAGTGATATTTCCAATATCACTAATAGCTTTCGAGAAAATGAGGAGGAAAATCATGTTTTTATATAAATATTAAGTTTCATTTTACTGCGTAATTATTTGTCGTAGAACAAATATTCATAATATCAGTTGTACAATTTAATTAGGTCTATCAGATGCTGCAATGATATTTCCAATATCTCTAATAGCTTTCGAGAAAAGGAGGAGGAAAGTCATGTTTTTATATAAATATTAAGTTTCATTTTACTGCGTAATTATTAGTCATAGAACAAATATTCATAATATCAGTTGTATAGTTTAATTAGGTCTATCAGATGCTGCAATTATATTTCCAATATCTCTAATAGCTTTCAAGAAAATGACGAGGTAAGTCATGTTTTTATATAAAAATACGGTTTTATTTTACTGCGTAATTATTAGTCATAGAACAAATATTCATAATATCAGTTGTACAGTTGAATTAGATGTATCAGATGCTGCAATGATATTTCCAATATCTCTAATAGCTTCCAAGAAAATGAGGAAGAAAGTAATTTAAAAAAAAGTAAAATTCAGTATTTATTAGTACTATTGAAAATATTCATTATGACAGTAGTAGATTTTAATTAGGTCTATCAGATGCTGCAATGATATTTCTAATATCTCTAATAGCTTTCAAGAAAATGAGGAGGATAATCATGTTTTTATATAAATATTAAGTTTCATTTTACTGCGTAATTATTAGCCATAGAACAAATATTCATAATGTCAGTTTTACAGTTTAATTAGGTCTATCAGATGCTGCAATTATATTTCCAATATCTCTAATAGCTTTCGAGAAAATGACGAGGAAAATCATGTTTTTATATAAAAATACGGTTTTATTTTACTGCGTAATTATTAGTCATAGAACAAATATTTATAATATCAGTTGTAAAGTTGAATTAGATGTATCAGATGATGCAATGATATTTCCAATATCTCTAATAGCTTTCGAGAAAACGAGGAAGAAAGTAATTTAAAAAAAAGTAAAATTCAGTATTTATTAGTACTAGTGCAAATATTCATAATTACAGTAGTAGATTTTAATCAAGTCTATCAGATGCTGCAATGATATTTCCAATATCTCTAATAGCTTTCGAGAAAATGAGGAGGAATGTCATGTTTTTATATAAATATATAGTTTCAATTTACTGCGTAATTATTATTCATAGAACAAATATTCATAATGTCAGTTTTACAGTTTAATTAGGTCTATCAGATGCTGCAGTGATATTTCCAATATCTCTAATAGCTTTCGAGAAAATGAGGAGGAAAATCATGTTTTTATATAAATATTAAGTTTCATTTTACTGCGTAATTATTAGTCATAGAACAAATATTCATAATATCAGTTGTACAGTTGAATTAGGTCTATCAGATGCTGTAATGATATTTCCAATATCTCTAATAGCTTTCGAGAAAATGAGGAGGAAAGTCATGTTTTTATATAAATATTAAGTTTCATTTTACTGCGTAATTATTAGTCATAGAAAAAATATTCATAATATCAGTTATACAGTTTAATTAGGTGTATCAGCTGCTGCAATGATATTTCCAATATCTCTAATAGCTTTCGAGAAAATGAGGAGGAAAGTCATGTTTTTAAATAAATATTAAGTTTCATTTTACTGCGTAATTATTAGTCATAGAACAAATATTCATAATATCAGTTGTATAGTTTAATTAGGTCTATCAGATGCTGCAGTGATATTTCCAATATCACTAATAGCTTTCGAGAAAATGAGGAGGAAAATCATGTTTTTATATAAATATTAAGTTTCATTTTACTGCGTAATTATTTGTCGTAGAACAAATATTCATAATATCAGTTGTACAATTTAATTAGGTCTATCAGATGCTGCAATGATATTTCCAATATCTCTAATAGCTTTCGAGAAAAGGAGGAGGAAAGTCATGTTTTTATATAAATATTAAGTTTCATTTTACTGCGTAATTATTAGTCATAGAACAAATATTCATAATATCAGTTGTACAGTTAGTTAGGTCTATCAGATGCTGCAATGATATTTCCAATATCTCTAATAGCTTTCGAGAAAATGAGGAGGAAAGTCATGTTTTTATATAAATATTAAGTTTCATTTTACTGCGTAATTATTAGTCATAGAACAAATATTCATAATATCAGTTGTATAGTTTAATTAGGTCTATCAGATGCTGCAATTATATTTCCAATATCTCTAATAGCTTTCAAGAAAATGACGAGGTAAGTCATGTTTTTATATAAAAATACGGTTTTATTTTACTGCGTAATTATTAGTCATAGAACAAATATTCATAATATCAGTTGTACAGTTGAATTAGATGTATCAGATGCTGCAATGATATTTCCAATATCTCTAATAGCTTCCAAGAAAATGAGGAAGAAAGTAATTTAAAAAAAAGTAAAATTCAGTATTTATTAGTACTATTGAAAATATTCATTATGACAGTAGTAGATTTTAATTAGGTCTATCAGATGCTGCAATGATATTTCTAATATCTCTAATAGCTTTCAAGAAAATGAGGAGGATAATCATGTTTTTATATAAATATTAAGTTTCATTTTACTGCGTAATTATTAGCCATAGAACAAATATTCATAATGTCAGTTTTACAGTTTAATTAGGTCTATCAGATGCTGCAATTATATTTCCAATATCTCTAATAGCTTTCGAGAAAATGACGAGGAAAATCATGTTTTTATATAAAAATACGGTTTTATTTTACTGCGTAATTATTAGTCATAGAACAAATATTTATAATATCAGTTGTACAGTTGAATTAGATGTATCAGATGATGCAATGATATTTCCAATATCTCTAATAGCTTTCGAGAAAACGAGGAAGAAAGTAATTTAAAAAAAAGTAAAATTCAGTATTTATTAGTACTAGTGCAAATATTCATAATTACAGTAGTAGATTTTAATCAAGTCTATCAGATGCTGCAATGATATTTCCAATATCTCTAATAGCTTTCGAGAAAATGAGGAGGAATGTCATGTTTTTATATAAATATATAGTTTCAATTTACTGCGTAATTATTATTCATAGAACAAATATTCATAATGTCAGTTTTACAGTTTAATTAGGTCTATCAGATGCTGCAGTGATATTTCCAATATCTCTAATAGCTTTCGAGAAAATGAGGAGGAAAATCATGTTTTTATATAAATATTAAGTTTCATTTTACTGCGTAATTATTAGTCATAGAACAAATATTCATAATATCAGTTGTACAGTTGAATTAGGTCTATCAGATGCTGTAATGATATTTCCAATATCTCTAATAGCTTTCGAGAAAATGAGGAGGAAAGTCATGTTTTTATATAAATATTAAGTTTCATTTTACTGCGTAATTATTAGTCATAGAAAAAATATTCATAATATCAGTTGATACAGTTTAATTAGGTCGTATCAGATGCTGCAATGATATTTCCAATATCTCTAATAGCTTTCGAGAAAATGAGGAGGAAAGTCATGTTTTTATATAAATATTAAGTTTCATTTTACTGCGTAATTATTAGTCATAGAACAAATATTCATAATATCAGTTGTATAGTTTAATTAGGTCTATCAGCTGCTGCAATGATATTTCCAATATCTCTAATAGCTTTCGAGAAAAGGAGGAGGAAAGTCATGTTTTTATATAAATATTAAGTTTCATTTTACTGCGTAATTATTAGTCATAGAACAAATATTCATAATATCAGTTGTATAGTTTAATTAGGTCTATCAGATGCTGCAATTATATTTCCAATATCTCTAATAGCTTTCAAGAAAATGACGAGGTAAGTCATGTTTTTATATAAAAATACGGTTTTATTTTACTGCGTAATTATTAGTCATAGAACAAATATTCATAATATCAGTTGTACAGTTGAATTAGATGTATCAGATGCTGCAATGATATTTCCAATATCTCTAATAGCTTCCAAGAAAATGAGGAAGAAAGTAATTTAAAAAAAAGTAAAATTCAGTATTTATTAGTACTATTGAAAATATTCATTATGACAGTAGTAGATTTTAATTAGGTCTATCAGATGCTGCAATGATATTTCTAATATCTCTAATAGCTTTCAAGAAAATGAGGAGGATAATCATGTTTTTATATAAATATTAAGTTTCATTTTACTGCGTAATTATTAGCCATAGAACAAATATTCATAATGTCAGTTTTACAGTTTAATTAGGTCTATCAGATGCTGCAATTATATTTCCAATATCTCTAATAGCTTTCGAGAAAATGACGAGGAAAATCATGTTTTTATATAAAAATACGGTTTTATTTTACTGCGTAATTATTAGTCATAGAACAAATATTTATAATATCAGTTGTAAAGTTGAATTAGATGTATCAGATGATGCAATGATATTTCCAATATCTCTAATAGCTTTCGAGAAAACGAGGAAGAAAGTAATTTAAAAAAAAGTAAAATTCAGTATTTATTAGTACTAGTGCAAATATTCATAATTACAGTAGTAGATTTTAATCAAGTCTATCAGATGCTGCAATGATATTTCCAATATCTCTAATAGCTTTCGAGAAAATGAGGAGGAATGTCATGTTTTTATATAAATATATAGTTTCAATTTACTGCGTAATTATTATTCATAGAACAAATATTCATAATGTCAGTTTTACAGTTTAATTAGGTCTATCAGATGCTGCAGTGATATTTCCAATATCTCTAATAGCTTTCGAGAAAATGAGGAGGAAAATCATGTTTTTATATAAATATTAAGTTTCATTTTACTGCGTAATTATTAGTCATAGAACAAATATTCATAATATCAGTTGTACAGTTGAATTAGGTCTATCAGATGCTGTAATGATATTTCCAATATCTCTAATAGCTTTCGAGAAAATGAGGAGGAAAGTCATGTTTTTATATAAATATTAAGTTTCATTTTACTGCGTAATTATTAGTCATAGAAAAAATATTCATAATATCAGTTATACAGTTTAATTAGGTGTATCAGCTGCTGCAATGATATTTCCAATATCTCTAATAGCTTTCGAGAAAATGAGGAGGAAAGTCATGTTTTTAAATAAATATTAAGTTTCATTTTACTGCGTAATTATTAGTCATAGAACAAATATTCATAATATCAGTTGTATAGTTTAATTAGGTCTATCAGATGCTGCAGTGATATTTCCAATATCACTAATAGCTTTCGAGAAAATGAGGAGGAAAATCATGTTTTTATATAAATATTAAGTTTCATTTTACTGCGTAATTATTTGTCGTAGAACAAATATTCATAATATCAGTTGTACAATTTAATTAGGTCTATCAGATGCTGCAATGATATTTCCAATATCTCTAATAGCTTTCGAGAAAAGGAGGAGGAAAGTCATGTTTTTATATAAATATTAAGTTTCATTTTACTGCGTAATTATTAGTCATAGAACAAATATTCATAATATCAGTTGTATAGTTTAATTAGGTCTATCAGATGCTGCAATTATATTTCCAATATCTCTAATAGCTTTCAAGAAAATGACGAGGTAAGTCATGTTTTTATATAAAAATACGGTTTTATTTTACTGCGTAATTATTAGTCATAGAACAAATATTCATAATATCAGTTGTACAGTTGAATTAGATGTATCAGATGCTGCAATGATATTTCCAATATCTCTAATAGCTTCCAAGAAAATGAGGAAGAAAGTAATTTAAAAAAAAGTAAAATTCAGTATTTATTAGTACTATTGAAAATATTCATTATGACAGTAGTAGATTTTAATTAGGTCTATCAGATGCTGCAATGATATTTCTAATATCTCTAATAGCTTTCAAGAAAATGAGGAGGATAATCATGTTTTTATATAAATATTAAGTTTCATTTTACTGCGTAATTATTAGCCATAGAACAAATATTCATAATGTCAGTTTTACAGTTTAATTAGGTCTATCAGATGCTGCAATTATATTTCCAATATCTCTAATAGCTTTCGAGAAAATGACGAGGAAAATCATGTTTTTATATAAAAATACGGTTTTATTTTACTGCGTAATTATTAGTCATAGAACAAATATTTATAATATCAGTTGTAAAGTTGAATTAGATGTATCAGATGATGCAATGATATTTCCAATATCTCTAATAGCTTTCGAGAAAACGAGGAAGAAAGTAATTTAAAAAAAAGTAAAATTCAGTATTTATTAGTACTAGTGCAAATATTCATAATTACAGTAGTAGATTTTAATCAAGTCTATCAGATGCTGCAATGATATTTCCAATATCTCTAATAGCTTTCGAGAAAATGAGGAGGAATGTCATGTTTTTATATAAATATATAGTTTCAATTTACTGCGTAATTATTATTCATAGAACAAATATTCATAATGTCAGTTTTACAGTTTAATTAGGTCTATCAGATGCTGCAGTGATATTTCCAATATCTCTAATAGCTTTCGAGAAAATGAGGAGGAAAATCATGTTTTTATATAAATATTAAGTTTCATTTTACTGCGTAATTATTAGTCATAGAACAAATATTCATAATATCAGTTGTACAGTTGAATTAGGTCTATCAGATGCTGTAATGATATTTCCAATATCTCTAATAGCTTTCGAGAAAATGAGGAGGAAAGTCATGTTTTTATATAAATATTAAGTTTCATTTTACTGCGTAATTATTAGTCATAGAAAAAATATTCATAATATCAGTTATACAGTTTAATTAGGTGTATCAGCTGCTGCAATGATATTTCCAATATCTCTAATAGCTTTCGAGAAAATGAGGAGGAAAGTCATGTTTTTAAATAAATATTAAGTTTCATTTTACTGCGTAATTATTAGTCATAGAACAAATATTCATAATATCAGTTGTATAGTTTAATTAGGTCTATCAGATGCTGCAGTGATATTTCCAATATCACTAATAGCTTTCGAGAAAATGAGGAGGAAAATCATGTTTTTATATAAATATTAAGTTTCATTTTACTGCGTAATTATTTGTCGTAGAACAAATATTCATAATATCAGTTGTACAATTTAATTAGGTCTATCAGATGCTGCAATGATATTTCCAATATCTCTAATAGCTTTCGAGAAAAGGAGGAGGAAAGTCATGTTTTTATATAAATATTAAGTTTCATTTTACTGCGTAATTATTAGTCATAGAACAAATATTCATAATATCAGTTGTATAGTTTAATTAGGTCTATCAGATGCTGCAATTATATTTCCAATATCTCTAATAGCTTTCAAGAAAATGACGAGGTAAGTCATGTTTTTATATAAAAATACGGTTTTATTTTACTGCGTAATTATTAGTCATAGAACAAATATTCATAATATCAGTTGTACAGTTGAATTAGATGTATCAGATGCTGCAATGATATTTCCAATATCTCTAATAGCTTCCAAGAAAATGAGGAAGAAAGTAATTTAAAAAAAAGTAAAATTCAGTATTTATTAGTACTATTGAAAATATTCATTATGACAGTAGTAGATTTTAATTAGGTCTATCAGATGCTGCAATGATATTTCTAATATCTCTAATAGCTTTCAAGAAAATGAGGAGGATAATCATGTTTTTATATAAATATTAAGTTTCATTTTACTGCGTAATTATTAGCCATAGAACAAATATTCATAATGTCAGTTTTACAGTTTAATTAGGTCTATCAGATGCTGCAATTATATTTCCAATATCTCTAATAGCTTTCGAGAAAATGACGAGGAAAATCATGTTTTTATATAAAAATACGGTTTTATTTTACTGCGTAATTATTAGTCATAGAACAAATATTTATAATATCAGTTGTAAAGTTGAATTAGATGTATCAGATGATGCAATGATATTTCCAATATCTCTAATAGCTTTCGAGAAAACGAGGAAGAAAGTAATTTAAAAAAAAGTAAAATTCAGTATTTATTAGTACTAGTGCAAATATTCATAATTACAGTAGTAGATTTTAATCAAGTCTATCAGATGCTGCAATGATATTTCCAATATCTCTAATAGCTTTCGAGAAAATGAGGAGGAATGTCATGTTTTTATATAAATATATAGTTTCAATTTACTGCGTAATTATTATTCATAGAACAAATATTCATAATGTCAGTTTTACAGTTTAATTAGGTCTATCAGATGCTGCAGTGATATTTCCAATATCTCTAATAGCTTTCGAGAAAATGAGGAGGAAAATCATGTTTTTATATAAATATTAAGTTTCATTTTACTGCGTAATTATTAGTCATAGAACAAATATTCATAATATCAGTTGTACAGTTGAATTAGGTCTATCAGATGCTGTAATGATATTTCCAATATCTCTAATAGCTTTCGAGAAAATGAGGAGGAAAGTCATGTTTTTATATAAATATTAAGTTTCATTTTACTGCGTAATTATTAGTCATAGAAAAAATATTCATAATATCAGTTATACAGTTTAATTAGGTGTATCAGCTGCTGCAATGATATTTCCAATATCTCTAATAGCTTTCGAGAAAATGAGGAGGAAAGTCATGTTTTTAAATAAATATTAAGTTTCATTTTACTGCGTAATTATTAGTCATAGAACAAATATTCATAATATCAGTTGTATAGTTTAATTAGGTCTATCAGATGCTGCAGTGATATTTCCAATATCACTAATAGCTTTCGAGAAAATGAGGAGGAAAATCATGTTTTTATATAAATATTAAGTTTCATTTTACTGCGTAATTATTTGTCGTAGAACAAATATTCATAATATCAGTTGTACAATTTAATTAGGTCTATCAGATGCTGCAATGATATTTCCAATATCTCTAATAGCTTTCGAGAAAAGGAGGAGGAAAGTCATGTTTTTATATAAATATTAAGTTTCATTTTACTGCGTAATTATTAGTCATAGAACAAATATTCATAATATCAGTTGTATAGTTGAGTTAGGTGTATCAGCTGCTGCAATGATATTTCCAATATCTCTAATAGCTTTCGAGAAAATGAGGAGGAAAGTCATGTTTTTAAATAAATATTAAGTTTCATTTTACTGCGTAATTATTAGTCATAGAACAAATATTCATAATATCAGTTGTATAGTTTAATTAGGTCTATCAGATGCTGCAATTATATTTCCAATATCTCTAATAGCTTTCAAGAAAATGACGAGGTAAGTCATGTTTTTATATAAAAATACGGTTTTATTTTACTGCGTAATTATTAGTCATAGAACAAATATTCATAATATCAGTTGTACAGTTGAATTAGATGTATCAGATGCTGCAATGATATTTCCAATATCTCTAATAGCTTCCAAGAAAATGAGGAAGAAAGTAATTTAAAAAAAAGTAAAATTCAGTATTTATTAGTACTATTGAAAATATTCATTATGACAGTAGTAGATTTTAATTAGGTCTATCAGATGCTGCAATGATATTTCTAATATCTCTAATAGCTTTCGAGAAAATGAGGAGGATAATCATGTTTTTATATAAATATTAAGTTTCATTTTACTGCGTAATTATTAGCCATAGAACAAATATTCATAATGTCAGTTTTACAGTTTAATTAGGTCTATCAGATGCTGCAATTATATTTCCAATATCTCTAATAGCTTTCGAGAAAATGACGAGGAAAATCATGTTTTTATATAAAAATACGGTTTTATTTTACTGCGTAATTATTAGTCATAGAACAAATATTTATAATATCAGTTGTACAGTTGAATTAGATGTATCAGATGATGCAATGATATTTCCAATATCTCTAATAGCTTTCGAGAAAACGAGGAAGAAAGTAATTTAAAAAAAAGTAAAATTCAGTATTTATTAGTACTAGTGCAAATATTCATAATTACAGTAGTAGATTTTAATCAAGTCTATCAGATGCTGCAATGATATTTCCAATATCTCTAATAGCTTTCGAGAAAATGAGGAGGAATGTCATGTTTTTATATAAATATATAGTTTCAATTTACTGCGTAATTATTATTCATAGAACAAATATTCATAATGTCAGTTTTACAGTTTAATTAGGTCTATCAGATGCTGCAGTGATATTTCCAATATCTCTAATAGCTTTCGAGAAAATGAGGAGGAAAATCATGTTTTTATATAAATATTAAGTTTCATTTTACTGCGTAATTATTAGTCATAGAACAAATATTCATAATATCAGTTGTACAGTTGAATTAGGTCTATCAGATGCTGTAATGATATTTCCAATATCTCTAATAGCTTTCGAGAAAATGAGGAGGAAAGTCATGTTTTTATATAAATATTAAGTTTCATTTTACTGCGTAATTATTAGTCATAGAAAAAATATTCATAATATCAGTTATACAGTTTAATTAGGTGTATCAGCTGCTGCAATGATATTTCCAATATCTCTAATAGCTTTCGAGAAAATGAGGAGGAAAGTCATGTTTTTAAATAAATATTAAGTTTCATTTTACTGCGTAATTATTAGTCATAGAACAAATATTCATAATATCAGTTGTATAGTTTAATTAGGTCTATCAGATGCTGCAGTGATATTTCCAATATCTCTAATAGCTTTCGAGAAAATGAGGAGGAAAAGTCATGTTTATATATAAATATTAAGTTTCATTTTACTGCGTAATTATTTGTCGTAGAACAAATATTCATAATATCAGTTGTACAATTTAATTAGGTCTATCAGATGCTGCAATGATATTTCCAATATCTCTAATAGCTTTCGAGAAAAGGAGGAGGAAAGTCATGTTTTTATATAAATATTAAGTTTCATTTTACTGCGTAATTATTAGTCATAGAACAAATATTCATAATATCAGTTGTATAGTTGAGTTAGGTGTATCAGCTGCTGCAATGATATTTCCAATATCTCTAATAGCTTTCGAGAAAATGAGGAGGAAAGTCATGTTTTTAAATAAATATTAAGTTTCATTTTACTGCGTAATTATTAGTCATAGAACAAATATTCATAATATCAGTTGTATAGTTTAATTAGGTCTATCAGATGCTGCAATTATATTTCCAATATCTCTAATAGCTTTCAAGAAAATGACGAGGTAAGTCATGTTTTTATATAAAAATACGGTTTTATTTTACTGCGTAATTATTAGTCATAGAACAAATATTCATAATATCAGTTGTACAGTTGAATTAGATGTATCAGATGCTGCAATGATATTTCCAATATCTCTAATAGCTTCCAAGAAAATGAGGAAGAAAGTAATTTAAAAAAAAGTAAAATTCAGTATTTATTAGTACTATTGAAAATATTCATTATGACAGTAGTAGATTTTAATTAGGTCTATCAGATGCTGCAATGATATTTCTAATATCTCTAATAGCTTTCGAGAAAATGAGGAGGATAATCATGTTTTTATATAAATATTAAGTTTCATTTTACTGCGTAATTATTAGCCATAGAACAAATATTCATAATGTCAGTTTTACAGTTTAATTAGGTCTATCAGATGCTGCAATTATATTTCCAATATCTCTAATAGCTTTCGAGAAAATGACGAGGAAAATCATGTTTTTATATAAAAATACGGTTTTATTTTACTGCGTAATTATTAGTCATAGAACAAATATTTATAATATCAGTTGTACAGTTGAATTAGATGTATCAGATGATGCAATGATATTTCCAATATCTCTAATAGCTTTCGAGAAAACGAGGAAGAAAGTAATTTAAAAAAAAGTAAAATTCAGTATTTATTAGTACTAGTGCAAATATTCATAATTACAGTAGTAGATTTTAATCAAGTCTATCAGATGCTGCAATGATATTTCCAATATCTCTAATAGCTTTCGAGAAAATGAGGAGGAATGTCATGTTTTTATATAAATATATAGTTTCAATTTACTGCGTAATTATTATTCATAGAACAAATATTCATAATGTCAGTTTTACAGTTTAATTAGGTCTATCAGATGCTGCAGTGATATTTCCAATATCTCTAATAGCTTTCGAGAAAATGAGGAGGAAAATCATGTTTTTATATAAATATTAAGTTTCATTTTACTGCGTAATTATTAGTCATAGAACAAATATTCATAATATCAGTTGTACAGTTGAATTAGGTCTATCAGATGCTGTAATGATATTTCCAATATCTCTAATAGCTTTCGAGAAAATGAGGAGGAAAGTCATGTTTTTATATAAATATTAAGTTTCATTTTACTGCGTAATTATTAGTCATAGAAAAAATATTCATAATATCAGTTATACAGTTTAATTAGGTGTATCAGCTGCTGCAATGATATTTCCAATATCTCTAATAGCTTTCGAGAAAATGAGGAGGAAAGTCATGTTTTTAAATAAATATTAAGTTTCATTTTACTGCGTAATTATTAGTCATAGAACAAATATTCATAATATCAGTTGTATAGTTTAATTAGGTCTATCAGATGCTGCAATTATATTTCCAATATCTCTAATAGCTTTCAAGAAAATGACGAGGTAAGTCATGTTTTTATATAAAAATACGGTTTTATTTTACTGCGTAATTATTAGTCATAGAACAAATATTCATAATATCAGTTGTACAGTTGAATTAGATGTATCAGATGCTGCAATGATATTTCCAATATCTCTAATAGCTTCCAAGAAAATGAGGAAGAAAGTAATTTAAAAAAAAGTAAAATTCAGTATTTATTAGTACTATTGAAAATATTCATTATGACAGTAGTAGATTTTAATTAGGTCTATCAGATGCTGCAATGATATTTCTAATATCTCTAATAGCTTTCGAGAAAATGAGGAGGATAATCATGTTTTTATATAAATATTAAGTTTCATTTTACTGCGTAATTATTAGCCATAGAACAAATATTCATAATGTCAGTTTTACAGTTTAATTAGGTCTATCAGATGCTGCAATTATATTTCCAATATCTCTAATAGCTTTCGAGAAAATGACGAGGAAAATCATGTTTTTATATAAAAATACGGTTTTATTTTACTGCGTAATTATTAGTCATAGAACAAATATTTATAATATCAGTTGTAAAGTTGAATTAGATGTATCAGATGATGCAATGATATTTCCAATATCTCTAATAGCTTTCGAGAAAACGAGGAAGAAAGTAATTTAAAAAAAAGTAAAATTCAGTATTTATTAGTACTAGTGCAAATATTCATAATTACAGTAGTAGATTTTAATCAAGTCTATCAGATGCTGCAATGATATTTCCAATATCTCTAATAGCTTTCGAGAAAATGAGGAGGAATGTCATGTTTTTATATAAATATATAGTTTCAATTTACTGCGTAATTATTATTCATAGAACAAATATTCATAATGTCAGTTTTACAGTTTAATTAGGTCTATCAGATGCTGCAGTGATATTTCCAATATCTCTAATAGCTTTCGAGAAAATGAGGAGGAAAATCATGTTTTTATATAAATATTAAGTTTCATTTTACTGCGTAATTATTAGTCATAGAACAAATATTCATAATATCAGTTGTACAGTTGAATTAGGTCTATCAGATGCTGTAATGATATTTCCAATATCTCTAATAGCTTTCGAGAAAATGAGGAGGAAAGTCATGTTTTTATATAAATATTAAGTTTCATTTTACTGCGTAATTATTAGTCATAGAAAAAATATTCATAATATCAGTTATACAGTTTAATTAGGTGTATCAGCTGCTGCAATGATATTTCCAATATCTCTAATAGCTTTCGAGAAAATGAGGAGGAAAGTCATGTTTTTAAATAAATATTAAGTTTCATTTTACTGCGTAATTATTAGTCATAGAACAAATATTCATAATATCAGTTGTATAGTTTAATTAGGTCTATCAGATGCTGCAGTGATATTTCCAATATCTCTAATAGCTTTCGAGAAAATGAGGAGGAAAATCATGTTTTTATATAAATATTAAGTTTCATTTTACTGCGTAATTATTTGTCGTAGAACAAATATTCATAATATCAGTTGTACAATTTAATTAGGTCTATCAGATGCTGCAATGATATTTCCAATATCTCTAATAGCTTTCGAGAAAAGGAGGAGGAAAGTCATGTTTTTATATAAATATTAAGTTTCATTTTACTGCGTAATTATTAGTCATAGAACAAATATTCATAATATCAGTTGTATAGTTGAGTTAGGTGTATCAGCTGCTGCAATGATATTTCCAATATCTCTAATAGCTTTCGAGAAAATGAGGAGGAAAGTCATGTTTTTAAATAAATATTAAGTTTCATTTTACTGCGTAATTATTAGTCATAGAACAAATATTCATAATATCAGTTGTATAGTTTAATTAGGTCTATCAGATGCTGCAATTATATTTCCAATATCTCTAATAGCTTTCAAGAAAATGACGAGGTAAGTCATGTTTTTATATAAAAATACGGTTTTATTTTACTGCGTAATTATTAGTCATAGAACAAATATTCATAATATCAGTTGTACAGTTGAATTAGATGTATCAGATGCTGCAATGATATTTCCAATATCTCTAATAGCTTCCAAGAAAATGAGGAAGAAAGTAATTTAAAAAAAAGTAAAATTCAGTATTTATTAGTACTATTGAAAATATTCATTATGACAGTAGTAGATTTTAATTAGGTCTATCAGATGCTGCAATGATATTTCTAATATCTCTAATAGCTTTCGAGAAAATGAGGAGGATAATCATGTTTTTATATAAATATTAAGTTTCATTTTACTGCGTAATTATTAGCCATAGAACAAATATTCATAATGTCAGTTTTACAGTTTAATTAGGTCTATCAGATGCTGCAATTATATTTCCAATATCTCTAATAGCTTTCGAGAAAATGACGAGGAAAATCATGTTTTTATATAAAAATACGGTTTTATTTTACTGCGTAATTATTAGTCATAGAACAAATATTTATAATATCAGTTGTAAAGTTGAATTAGATGTATCAGATGATGCAATGATATTTCCAATATCTCTAATAGCTTTCGAGAAAACGAGGAAGAAAGTAATTTAAAAAAAAGTAAAATTCAGTATTTATTAGTACTAGTGCAAATATTCATAATTACAGTAGTAGATTTTAATCAAGTCTATCAGATGCTGCAATGATATTTCCAATATCTCTAATAGCTTTCGAGAAAATGAGGAGGAATGTCATGTTTTTATATAAATATATAGTTTCAATTTACTGCGTAATTATTATTCATAGAACAAATATTCATAATGTCAGTTTTACAGTTTAATTAGGTCTATCAGATGCTGCAGTGATATTTCCAATATCTCTAATAGCTTTCGAGAAAATGAGGAGGAAAATCATGTTTTTATATAAATATTAAGTTTCATTTTACTGCGTAATTATTAGTCATAGAACAAATATTCATAATATCAGTTGTACAGTTGAATTAGGTCTATCAGATGCTGTAATGATATTTCCAATATCTCTAATAGCTTTCGAGAAAATGAGGAGGAAAGTCATGTTTTTATATAAATATTAAGTTTCATTTTACTGCGTAATTATTAGTCATAGAAAAAATATTCATAATATCAGTTATACAGTTTAATTAGGTGTATCAGCTGCTGCAATGATATTTCCAATATCTCTAATAGCTTTCGAGAAAATGAGGAGGAAAGTCATGTTTTTAAATAAATATTAAGTTTCATTTTACTGCGTAATTATTAGTCATAGAACAAATATTCATAATATCAGTTGTATAGTTTAATTAGGTCTATCAGATGCTGCAGTGATATTTCCAATATCTCTAATAGCTTTCGAGAAAATGAGGAGGAAAGTCATGTTTTTAAATAAATATTAAGTTTCATTTTACTGCGTAATTATTTGTCGTAGAACAAATATTCATAATATCAGTTGTACAATTTAATTAGGTCTATCAGATGCTGCAATGATATTTCCAATATCTCTAATAGCTTTCGAGAAAAGGAGGAGGAAAGTCATGTTTTTATATAAATATTAAGTTTCATTTTACTGCGTAATTATTAGTCATAGAACAAATATTCATAATATCAGTTGTATAGTTGAGTTAGGTGTATCAGCTGCTGCAATGATATTTCCAATATCTCTAATAGCTTTCGAGAAAATGAGGAGGAAAGTCATGTTTTTAAATAAATATTAAGTTTCATTTTACTGCGTAATTATTAGTCATAGAACAAATATTCATAATATCAGTTGTATAGTTTAATTAGGTCTATCAGATGCTGCAATTATATTTCCAATATCTCTAATAGCTTTCAAGAAAATGACGAGGTAAGTCATGTTTTTATATAAAAATACGGTTTTATTTTACTGCGTAATTATTAGTCATAGAACAAATATTCATAATATCAGTTGTACAGTTGAATTAGATGTATCAGATGCTGCAATGATATTTCCAATATCTCTAATAGCTTCCAAGAAAATGAGGAAGAAAGTAATTTAAAAAAAAGTAAAATTCAGTATTTATTAGTACTATTGAAAATATTCATTATGACAGTAGTAGATTTTAATTAGGTCTATCAGATGCTGCAATGATATTTCTAATATCTCTAATAGCTTTCGAGAAAATGAGGAGGATAATCATGTTTTTATATAAATATTAAGTTTCATTTTACTGCGTAATTATTAGCCATAGAACAAATATTCATAATGTCAGTTTTACAGTTTAATTAGGTCTATCAGATGCTGCAATTATATTTCCAATATCTCTAATAGCTTTCGAGAAAATGACGAGGAAAATCATGTTTTTATATAAAAATACGGTTTTATTTTACTGCGTAATTATTAGTCATAGAACAAATATTTATAATATCAGTTGTACAGTTGAATTAGATGTATCAGATGATGCAATGATATTTCCAATATCTCTAATAGCTTTCGAGAAAACGAGGAAGAAAGTAATTTAAAAAAAAGTAAAATTCAGTATTTATTAGTACTAGTGCAAATATTCATAATTACAGTAGTAGATTTTAATCAAGTCTATCAGATGCTGCAATGATATTTCCAATATCTCTAATAGCTTTCGAGAAAATGAGGAGGAATGTCATGTTTTTATATAAATATATAGTTTCATTTTACTGCGTAATTATTATTCATAGAACAAATATTCATAATGTCAGTTTTACAGTTTAATTAGGTCTATCAGATGCTGCAGTGATATTTCCAATATCTCTAATAGCTTTCGAGAAAATGAGGAGGAAAATCATGTTTTTATATAAATATTAAGTTTCATTTTACTGCGTAATTATTAGTCATAGAACAAATATTCATAATATCAGTTGTACAGTTGAATTAGGTCTATCAGATGCTGTAATGATATTTCCAATATCTCTAATAGCTTTCGAGAAAATGAGGAGGAAAGTCATGTTTTTATATAAATATTAAGTTTCATTTTACTGCGTAATTATTAGTCATAGAAAAAATATTCATAATATCAGTTATACAGTTTAATTAGGTGTATCAGCTGCTGCAATGATATTTCCAATATCTCTAATAGCTTTCGAGAAAATGAGGAGGAAAGTCATGTTTTTAAATAAATATTAAGTTTCATTTTACTGCGTAATTATTAGTCATAGAACAAATATTCATAATATCAGTTGTATAGTTTAATTAGGTCTATCAGATGCTGCAATTATATTTCCAATATCTCTAATAGCTTTCAAGAAAATGACGAGGTAAGTCATGTTTTTATATAAAAATACGGTTTTATTTTACTGCGTAATTATTAGTCATAGAACAAATATTCATAATATCAGTTGTACAGTTGAATTAGATGTATCAGATGCTGCAATGATATTTCCAATATCTCTAATAGCTTCCAAGAAAATGAGGAAGAAAGTAATTTAAAAAAAAGTAAAATTCAGTATTTATTAGTACTATTGAAAATATTCATTATGACAGTAGTAGATTTTAATTAGGTCTATCAGATGCTGCAATGATATTTCTAATATCTCTAATAGCTTTCGAGAAAATGAGGAGGATAATCATGTTTTTATATAAATATTAAGTTTCATTTTACTGCGTAATTATTAGCCATAGAACAAATATTCATAATGTCAGTTTTACAGTTTAATTAGGTCTATCAGATGCTGCAATTATATTTCCAATATCTCTAATAGCTTTCGAGAAAATGACGAGGAAAATCATGTTTTTATATAAAAATACGGTTTTATTTTACTGCGTAATTATTAGTCATAGAACAAATATTTATAATATCAGTTGTAAAGTTGAATTAGATGTATCAGATGATGCAATGATATTTCCAATATCTCTAATAGCTTTCGAGAAAACGAGGAAGAAAGTAATTTAAAAAAAAGTAAAATTCAGTATTTATTAGTACTAGTGCAAATATTCATAATTACAGTAGTAGATTTTAATCAAGTCTATCAGATGCTGCAATGATATTTCCAATATCTCTAATAGCTTTCGAGAAAATGAGGAGGAATGTCATGTTTTTATATAAATATATAGTTTCAATTTACTGCGTAATTATTATTCATAGAACAAATATTCATAATGTCAGTTTTACAGTTTAATTAGGTCTATCAGATGCTGCAGTGATATTTCCAATATCTCTAATAGCTTTCGAGAAAATGAGGAGGAAAATCATGTTTTTATATAAATATTAAGTTTCATTTTACTGCGTAATTATTAGTCATAGAACAAATATTCATAATATCAGTTGTACAGTTGAATTAGGTCTATCAGATGCTGTAATGATATTTCCAATATCTCTAATAGCTTTCGAGAAAATGAGGAGGAAAGTCATGTTTTTATATAAATATTAAGTTTCATTTTACTGCGTAATTATTAGTCATAGAAAAAATATTCATAATATCAGTTATACAGTTTAATTAGGTGTATCAGCTGCTGCAATGATATTTCCAATATCTCTAATAGCTTTCGAGAAAATGAGGAGGAAAGTCATGTTTTTAAATAAATATTAAGTTTCATTTTACTGCGTAATTATTAGTCATAGAACAAATATTCATAATATCAGTTGTATAGTTTAATTAGGTCTATCAGATGCTGCAGTGATATTTCCAATATCTCTAATAGCTTTCGAGAAAATGAGGAGGAAAATCATGTTTTTATATAAATATTAAGTTTCATTTTACTGCGTAATTATTTGTCGTAGAACAAATATTCATAATATCAGTTGTACAATTTAATTAGGTCTATCAGATGCTGCAATGATATTTCCAATATCTCTAATAGCTTTCGAGAAAAGGAGGAGGAAAGTCATGTTTTTATATAAATATTAAGTTTCATTTTACTGCGTAATTATTAGTCATAGAACAAATATTCATAATATCAGTTGTATAGTTGAGTTAGGTGTATCAGCTGCTGCAATGATATTTCCAATATCTCTAATAGCTTTCGAGAAAATGAGGAGGAAAGTCATGTTTTTAAATAAATATTAAGTTTCATTTTACTGCGTAATTATTAGTCATAGAACAAATATTCATAATATCAGTTGTATAGTTTAATTAGGTCTATCAGATGCTGCAATTATATTTCCAATATCTCTAATAGCTTTCAAGAAAATGACGAGGTAAGTCATGTTTTTATATAAAAATACGGTTTTATTTTACTGCGTAATTATTAGTCATAGAACAAATATTCATAATATCAGTTGTACAGTTGAATTAGATGTATCAGATGCTGCAATGATATTTCCAATATCTCTAATAGCTTCCAAGAAAATGAGGAAGAAAGTAATTTAAAAAAAAGTAAAATTCAGTATTTATTAGTACTATTGAAAATATTCATTATGACAGTAGTAGATTTTAATTAGGTCTATCAGATGCTGCAATGATATTTCTAATATCTCTAATAGCTTTCGAGAAAATGAGGAGGATAATCATGTTTTTATATAAATATTAAGTTTCATTTTACTGCGTAATTATTAGCCATAGAACAAATATTCATAATGTCAGTTTTACAGTTTAATTAGGTCTATCAGATGCTGCAATTATATTTCCAATATCTCTAATAGCTTTCGAGAAAATGACGAGGAAAATCATGTTTTTATATAAAAATACGGTTTTATTTTACTGCGTAATTATTAGTCATAGAACAAATATTTATAATATCAGTTGTACAGTTGAATTAGATGTATCAGATGATGCAATGATATTTCCAATATCTCTAATAGCTTTCGAGAAAACGAGGAAGAAAGTAATTTAAAAAAAAGTAAAATTCAGTATTTATTAGTACTAGTGCAAATATTCATAATTACAGTAGTAGATTTTAATCAAGTCTATCAGATGCTGCAATGATATTTCCAATATCTCTAATAGCTTTCGAGAAAATGAGGAGGAATGTCATGTTTTTATATAAATATATAGTTTCAATTTACTGCGTAATTATTATTCATAGAACAAATATTCATAATGTCAGTTTTACAGTTTAATTAGGTCTATCAGATGCTGCAGTGATATTTCCAATATCTCTAATAGCTTTCGAGAAAATGAGGAGGAAAATCATGTTTTTATATAAATATTAAGTTTCATTTTACTGCGTAATTATTAGTCATAGAACAAATATTCATAATATCAGTTGTACAGTTGAATTAGGTCTATCAGATGCTGTAATGATATTTCCAATATCTCTAATAGCTTTCGAGAAAATGAGGAGGAAAGTCATGTTTTTATATAAATATTAAGTTTCATTTTACTGCGTAATTATTAGTCATAGAAAAAATATTCATAATATCAGTTATACAGTTTAATTAGGTGTATCAGCTGCTGCAATGATATTTCCAATATCTCTAATAGCTTTCGAGAAAATGAGGAGGAAAGTCATGTTTTTAAATAAATATTAAGTTTCATTTTACTGCGTAATTATTAGTCATAGAACAAATATTCATAATATCAGTTGTATAGTTTAATTAGGTCTATCAGATGCTGCAGTGATATTTCCAATATCTCTAATAGCTTTCGAGAAAATGAGGAGGAAAGTCATGTTTTTAAATAAATATTAAGTTTCATTTTACTGCGTAATTATTTGTCGTAGAACAAATATTCATAATATCAGTTGTACAATTTAATTAGGTCTATCAGATGCTGCAATGATATTTCCAATATCTCTAATAGCTTTCGAGAAAAGGAGGAGGAAAGTCATGTTTTTATATAAATATTAAGTTTCATTTTACTGCGTAATTATTAGTCATAGAACAAATATTCATAATATCAGTTGTATAGTTGAGTTAGGTGTATCAGCTGCTGCAATGATATTTCCAATATCTCTAATAGCTTTCGAGAAAATGAGGAAAGTCATGTTTTTAAATAAATATTAAGTTTCATTTTAATGCGTAATTATTAGTCATAGAACAAATATTCACAATATCAGTTGTATAGTTTAATTAGGTCTATCAGATGCTGCAATTATATTTCCAATATCTCTAATAGCTTTCAAGAAA
>JAPQNM010000048.1:14266821-14269321 GCA_029783475.1 Metacarcinus magister
TGTTCCCATAGACTGCAAATTGTGTGTTAGACATCGAACCGACAAGCAAGTGTTAGGAAATGGATCCCTATGCGAAGACTTTCCTGGAAGAGCAACGGATCTCATCCTCAATCAGTATCATTCCAGGATATCAACACTGGACTCTAAGCTAAGTCACCTCACCTTAAGCCTTGAGTTTACGCAAGCAGGCTGGAAACCTAGAAATGCTGAAACAAAGTAATTGCAGAAAAAAAAAAATCAGAAATTGATAAGCTGAAAAAAAAATCAAATAGACTACAGTCGACCCAACAATCTGTGGCTCAGCGGCGTGTAGGAACGAGATGGTGAGGAGAGCTGGGAAGAGACGGCGGTGGTGTCGCCTCTACTGCAGGATATGTTGTTGTGTGTCATGGCAACGAGTGTACAGTGGAGGGAGACCCGTGGATCGTCGCCCCGACCCATTGTTGTTCGCTCTGAGAGTTTATGCGACAATAAAACAGTGATTAGGGAGTTCCAGGAAGTTGTGCAGCATAGGAAAACATATTACTATCTATGTGAATACGTATACAATATGTGTCTGCGTCCCAAACTCTGGAAAAAAAAAGAAACCCAGTTACTTTGACTTGAGCATATCAGAAATTATTACACTAAGCTAATGAATAAAGAGAAGGAGAAGAATCAGCATCTGCTTGACATTTGAAGCAGAGATGACTTCCGCGGCCCATTCCCTTGCTACTTGACAGTGTGGGTATGGCCATAGTCAGTAGCTATGTATACATATACATTTGGCGTGGTTAGCGAAGTGGAAAATGCTGGCGGGCCTAAGCCAAGGTGATGCCGGTGTTTCCTTGCTGTCGTGTACTCCCAGCAGTGTTGTGGTGGTGGACAGACTGTGAGTTGTCTGAACGTCTGTGTGAGCTGCATGTGTGAGTTGAATCAGACTTTTCTGTCACTTCTGGCGCTGAGACAGTCAAGTAGCGCGCCCTTTAATAAGGTCAACGTCTAATAGCGTTCAAACTTGTAAATGTGTAATTATGGATTATACCTGGATTCAACCCTTTCACTCATTTAATATTTTTTCTTCTTCTGCCGGAGACCTTCAAGTCTGCTGATCGTGTTATGAGAAAATGTAATTAAATATTGATCCCGAGAAAGAGAACAACAATGAGAACGAGAACGCAGCGGCGACCTCATACAAAAAGCGAGGTAGTGGGTCGAGGCTGGAGAACATAAAAAGACGAGAATGAAAAAAAGTAAAATAAGAGGAAAGAAGAGAAAAAAAAGATGTAGAAGCACTGGCAAACAAGCTCGTATTGTGGCAACCAGCGGTCAAGGACGAGGAATATGAACCAAGTATCAAGGATAAAGAACCGGTGACTGTAGGACCAAGAGACCAATGAAAACTACGTAGAACCAACAATTATTTTAGAACCAAGGACCGAGTGGGTCTTGTGGGACTATAAAGTTGAAAGTAAATGGAAAAGGACCTGAAACCGAGACTCAAAAGGTCAAGAACACATAACCAGAGGAAGAGAGAGAGAGAGAGAGAGAGAGAGAGAGAGAGAGAGAGAGAGAGAGAGAGAGAGAGATGAGAGAGAGAGAGAGAGAGAGAGAGAGAGAGAGAGAGAGAGAGAGAGAGAGAGAGGAGAGAGAGAGAGAGAGAGGAGAGAGAGAGAGAGAGAGAGAGAGAGAGAGAGAGAGAGAGAGAGAGAGAGAGAGAGAGAGAGAGAGAGAGAGAGAGAGAGAGAGAGAGAGAGAGAGAGAGAGAGAGAGAGAGTGTGTGTCAATTTAGTTCCACGTTTTAAAGGAGTGGTGTGAAATAGCTGGGTTGAAATGGTGTAAAAAGAAATTATCATTTAAAGCGGCCTTCACCTTGGGCTTAAGAGCTTGCAATTTTCGCGCAAACTCCTCGGGTGAATTATAGTGATGAATCGATGCAATGGACAGGTATACGAAAAGAAGGAACACGAAAAGAGAAAGAAAAGTGAAAATGAAAATGAAAAATAAGAAAAATGTATAAATGAAAGGAAGGAAAACGAAAAGAGAAAGAAAAGTGGAAATGAAAAATAAGAAAAAATGCATAGATGACAGGAAGGAAAACGAAAAGAGAAAGAAAAATGCAAATTAAAAAATAAGAAAAATGTATAGATGTAAGGAAGGAAAACGAAAAGCGAAAAAAAAGAAGAAAATATATAGACGAAATAATCTTAGGTGTGTTGATTATTGTTTATATTTTGTGTAAATATAATTTTCTGTCTGTTCTTGTTATTTAGTATACGCATTTTTTACTGAATTAAAATGTTTTTTCTTATACACTCGTTGTTTTGTGAGTGTTATTTTCGTATTATGCTCTCGTAACAGGGGTAATGGCATCATTTTCCAAAATTATAAAGGCAATGATGTTAAAAGCAGCCATTGTTATGATGATGGCGGTGATAATGATAAAAATAACAATAACAATAACAACAATAATAATAATAATAACAATAACAACAATAATAATAATAATAACGATAATAAT
>JAPQNM010000048.1:14294321-14295530 GCA_029783475.1 Metacarcinus magister
CTTTCGGAAACATCATGAATATTTTTTGGTGAACATTATACAGAGAACAGGTGATGCAGAGGCAGGGAAAGGGAGAGAAAATGTGGGGAAAAAGACGAGGATTTGGAAGGTGAAAGTTTTTGGTTAGAAAATTGAGTGTGTAGCGAGAGAGAGAGAGGAGAGAGAGAGAGAGAGAGAGAGAGAGAGAGAGAGAGAGAGAGAGAGAGAGAAGAGAAGGAGAGATGAAGAGAGAGAGAGAGAGAGAGAGGAGAGAGAGCAGAGAGAGGAGGATGAGAGAGAGATAGAGAGGGAGAACAAAAAGTTCACATGTATTTATTCTATTTATGATATAACGATGCAGGGAGAAGAATGCACACTTATAAAGGGGTAACTAAAGTATAACTACATGGGTGGCAGGAGCGTAGATCACATACTACTAACTACTACTACTACTACTACTACTACTACTACTACTATACTACTAAATAATAAGTAAGAATAATCGATAATAAATGTGGGAGATGCTTAATAGTGATGATAATAATGATGATGGAGGCCGCAAGGTGCCTGAAAACTGTGCCACGCCCTTGCTGTCTGCTGAAGGGACAGTTGATTAGGGGCAAGAAAAAAAGGGACGAGGAAGGGTGTGCAGTGCGGAAGGGGGAGGAGAAGTGGACGTGCGTACCAAGAAAATAAGGAGAAGTATGAAAGGTTTGATGTCTGAGAATCATGATAAAGAGACCAAATATGGTATGAATAGCAAGTTTTGGAATGTCGAAATCGTGTGTGTGTGTGTGGGGTGTTGTGTGTGTGTCGTGGGGTGATTGTGCGTAGTGTGTGTGTGTGTGCGGTGTGGGGTTGTAGTCTGTCTGCGAGTCCATTCAGCATACTTAATAAGCATGCATATAAGGAGAAATGGAGTAAAGTATTGCACTCACCATTACATTATCATCATTTTCTCATCATAATCTAACGTAAGATGCAATCGGAAGATAAGCTTTGTCGGGGATACAGTAATATTTATATTAAGAAGGACGTGGGGGGGAAGAAAAAACAAAGAAAACTGATGGCGGGGAAGATTATAATGATTAAGGGAAGTACGAGAGGTGGGGGAAAAACGTTACACATTTTCATTAATCTCAAAGGAACGAGAGAGCAGAGATGAGAGAGGATCGCGAAGAGAGTAGGGAGAGTAGGAGGGCGATGAGAGGAACTATGAGGATTCTACGA
>JAPQNM010000048.1:14295630-14305630 GCA_029783475.1 Metacarcinus magister
GTAGGAAAGAAAGGAAAAAGACAGAAGGAAAGGAGAGAAGGAAACGTAACAGAAGATAAAGGAGGAAATGAGGAGAGATAGAATAAAAAACCAAAAGTAAGGCAGGAAGAGTAGGGAACCAGACGGTAGAGCAGGAAGGAGAGGAAAGGAGAAAACAGGAGGAAGAGGAAGGAATATGTGGGCAGGGAGAAACTGTGGGAAAGAGGAATGAATGAATGAATGAAGGAAGGAAAGGAAGGAAAGAAAGAATAGCAGACTAGGTACACATATCGTTGCTCTGAGAGAGAGTAGAGAGAGATGAGACGGCGAGAGAGGGGGAGGAGGTAGAGAGGAGGGTGAGAGGGAGGAGAGGAGGGAGAGAGAGGTGAGAGGAGAGGGAGGGGTGAGGGAGGGAGGGAATTGGAGATGGAGAGAGAGGGAGAGGGGGGAGGAGAGGGAGGGTTATGAGGAGACGAGAGGAGGAGAAGAGAGAGAGGAGAGGAGAAGAGGAGGTAGGGAGAGGGATAGATGGTGGGAGGAGGAGATGAGAAGAGGGAGTGAGAGAGACGAGGGATGGAGGTAGGAGAGAGTGATGAGAGAGACGGAGAGAGGGATGGAGAGGAGAAGAGAGAGAGAGAGGAGAGAGAGAGAGCAGAGAAGAGGAGAGAAGAGAAAAAATTCGTTACCCTTCAATTATAGTTTCTACACAAAAAATATTAATAACAACCTTGTTATTTTTTTTTTTAACATATATATTCCAAAAACCTTATCGCCTTCAGTAATTCTTAAATTTTACTTAATGAATATTTTTTTTATACAGAAATTTCATTACTTGGATAATAAAAAAAAAATTAAGGGAAAATTCCAGGAAGTAGGAAGAACAGCATGTCAGGAGGAGCAGGGGAGGAGGAGGAGGAGGAGGAGGAGGAGGAGGAGGGAAGAGGAGGGAGGAGGAAGTATTTTTTTTAATGCCTACAGAGAAGCAGGGGTATTAGACAGGAGGGGGAGGGGATGATTAAAAAAAATAATTGTTGTGGTTCCTTTGTGGAGATTTAACGGAGCGCGACAAGAGAGAAATGTGTGAGCTTAAGAGGAGTTTTGTAAGGGATGAGAGAGAGAGAGAGAGAGGAGGAGAGAGAGGGAGGAGAAGAGAGATGGGAGAGGAGGAGAGGGTAGGGAGAGAGAGGAGAGAGAGAGCTTGAGAGAGAGAGAGATGATGAGAGAGAGACGAGGAGGGGGAGGAGATGAGGAGAGGGGGAGAGAGGGGTTGGATTGCGATGGGGGGGAGGTGAGGGAGAGGAGGATCGAATGTTGAGAGGAGAGAGGAGAGAGTGGAGATGGATGAGAGAGAGAAGAGGAGGCGAGAGGAGAAGAGAGAGGAGAAGAGAGAGATGAGGAGGAGGAGGAGAGAGAGAAGAAGAGGAGGGGGGATGAGATGAGAGAGAGAGAGAGGAGAGGATTTGTATGCGAATAATGAATGGGAAGACTCAATTTTCACTCCATTCATTCATATATTCATAAATCACTATTCATTTATTCATTCATTCATTCATTCATTCATCATTAATTCCAGCAGCCTGAAAAGTAAGACGTGGGTGAGGGGCGTACGTGTTCTCTGAAAGTTACGATATTATTTATTTCCTCTTATCTTTATCTGCTCTCTTTTCCTCTTCTCTCTCTCTCTTCCGGTTCTGTTCTCTTATTTCATCTCCCTCCATTATTTTTATAATTTCACCTACTTTCCAGCTCTCTAAACATATATATTATTAAATAAGTCTTACTCATAGATTTTTCAAGAATTCGAACTGTCTGTTTGCATGCTCTTCTTAACTTAATTTACTCAGCATTATTCAACAAAGTAAAGATAAGAAGGAGAATGTGGTCAAGGAGGCGGGGAAGGTCGTTATTATGTTATCGAGGCTAGACGCGAAGACAGACGGTGGACACAGGGATCTCATGTTGCAGTGGGAGGGAAAGCTGCATGTAGGTACCTTGGTTTTACATTCAGTTTATCAGGTTAGGTGTTAGTAGTGGAGGGAAGGCAAGGGTGTGTTTTAGTGTATGTGATTCGGTTTTAGGGATTGCGTTCAGGCGGTTTTAAACTTTAGAAAGTGATGAGGTTTTACTTATTAATATTACTACTACTATTAATATACTATATATACTAATACTACTACTAATACTTAAAATTTAAAGAAGCTAATATAATAAAAAAAAAAACGAATAAATCTAATAAAAATATCACTTGTTAGTCTTTCTTCAGCGTGTAGACACAACACAACACACACAACACAAACACAACACAACACAACAACAGAGAGAGAGAGGGATGGGAAGTGGATGAGGTGTCTTTATAAGGGCTGCGCAGGGAGTCTGAGAAATAAAAAAAAAAGATAGAAAAAAAAAGAGTACAGGAGGTTCGTAACTAACCTAACTTTTTTGGTGGGAGAGGAGGAGGAGGAGAAGGAGGAGGAAGAGCAGGAGGAGGAAAGAGGGGGAGGAATATAAAGTTTCTCAGATGAGTGGTTTTTCTTTTCCTCCCAACACATTGAACCTTCTCCTTTGTTTCATGTAATTTTGGGGGGAGCGGGTGATGGCGGCGTGGTGGTTGATGGCACTCTGGTGTGTGATGTTGTGGGTTGTGCAGGGGGGCACGCGAACCCTTACCTGTTCGAGTGTCACTTTCAAGGGTCACACCGTGAGGAGATACAAGCCGATCGCTCCCTCCTCTGACCCTCACTCTCATTGATTGGGTAAGCTCATCCTCATCATCCTCTTCCTTCTCATCCTTTCTCCTCTTAATCCTCTTCCTTCCTCCTCCTCCTCCTCCCCCTCCCCCCCCCCCTCCTCTCTATGGGAATAGCAGGACTGAAATAGCTTTCCCCTAACAACAGGATGGACCTTATTAGCAAGTTTTCCTCGTCTCTAATTTTTGTGCTTCAAAGTGAGGTCACTACAACTTTCTGCCCCTAATATTTTTCTTCATTGTGGTGCGGGGGGATGTGGAATTGTATAGGTGTTGTGGGGGGGAAGGGTCTGGGAATGTGGGAAGTTCATTGGGCTATTGTGATGGTGTTAAGGGAATGGCGGGGGGGGGAGGGTAGGTGTGTGTGTTCTGGGGGATGTTGTGATGATGAAGGGGGGGAGGTTTAACAGGGAGGGGGTGGGGGAGGATGGGATGGAGGGGGAAGGAGGGAGGGGGGCAGTGTGTTATCACTACTCTGGTCATTTTGTGAAGGTTTGCACGAATTTTTCTTTGGAAGATATTTCTGTACAACATTTTGTGTTTGATCTCAGGGAAAACAACAGAGAGGGGAGTGGGGAGTTGGTTGAGTGGTGAGTGGGAGGGAGGGGAGGAGGAGAAGGATGGGAGGGGAGGGGGGAGGAGGAGGGGAGGAGGAGGAGGAGGTGGTGGGAGGAAGGAAAGGTGGAGGAGGAGGGAGTTTCAGGAGGAAGGAGGCAGGAGAGGAGAGGGAAGAAAGAGGAAATTAGAAAATATATACAACTGTGGTCGATATATAGGAAGGTAGATTACAGAGGGAAAAGGTTGGAAAGAGTGGGATACAGTAGAATGGGGAGAATGGGAAGGAGGTTGGGGAAAAAGAATGAAAAAGGATTAAGTGTTTGTGCACGATTTGCTGAGACTCGAAAGGTTATTTTTTTTTTAAAACCAGTTAAAACCACACAAACAAAAAAAAAAATAAAAGACATTTATACTCTACGATTCTAAAAAAAAAAAAAAAAAAAAAAGAAAAAAAAAAATCTTGTAGAAAAAAATAATATGTACAACGTATATATTTTGAGCTGCTATTCGGGACTTAAATAATCAATATACGTATAGTAATATTATGTAGGGTGATAATTTTTGCTTACTCCCGTCATTTACTTCTCTTCCAATCACGGAAAATATTAGTGATTTATCTTTCTTTAACTCATCACATTGTCCATCCATACACCCAATCACGTAAAAGATTAGTAAATTTCACCTCCACTCAATCACTCTTAAATAATCACCCAATCACGTAAAAAGATTAGTACCCTTCACCTTATAGATACTACTATAT
Source organism: Metacarcinus magister (assembly GCA_029783475.1). Classification (NCBI taxonomy): domain Eukaryota; kingdom Metazoa; phylum Arthropoda; class Malacostraca; order Decapoda; family Cancridae; genus Metacarcinus; species Metacarcinus magister. The sequence continues at coordinate 14,299,674 of JAPQNM010000048.1, forward strand.
TTTGACTTTCTCTTGGTCAAAACCTTCAATCCTTCACTAAGACCTCTCTCCGTGGTTGGTTTGGGCAGGATTTTAAAGGGTCACGCCTCATTGCACACTCTGATGGACTCTCTTCTCTCTATTACTACACTTCTTATGTTTTTTTTGCTCCTATTTTTGTTAAGGAGAGTCAGGGTTTTGGCAGCGGGGTCTCATTACAGCTTATCATGTCTGTTAAACCATTTCTCAAAGGTGTGAGGAAAGGGAATGGGGAGGAGGGGAAAGAAAGGAAGAAGAGAAAACGGAAGAAGAAGAAAAAAAAGTGATGGAGGAGGAGAACGACGAAAGGGAAGAAGAGGTAGATAGAAGAAAAAGTGTACGGCGGAAAGCCTCTCAAACGGAAGGGAAAAGAAAGAAAGGAAGAGAATGAACGTAAATTGATAAGAAGATTAAGTTTTGAACAAAAAAATGGCTTGATGATTTTTTTTTCTTGATTAAAAAATTGAGGAAACTTATCGATTCCGTTGGTAATTTTTTCCCCTCAGAGTAATACCTGCGATCTATACCGAGTGTAACAGATGCCGAGGAAGTTACGTTGTTAAGGGAGAGAGAGAGGGAGAGCGAAGAGAGAGGAAGGAGAGGAGAGGAGAAGAGAGAGGAAGATCGAGAAGGAGAGAGGAGAGAGAGAGAGAGATGAGAGAGGAGGGGAGAGAGGAGCGAGGAAGAGAGAGAGAGAGAGAGAGAGAGAAAAAAAAAAAAAGAGAAAGGAGAGAGAGAGGAGAGAGAGAGAGGAGAGAGAGAGATGAGGAGAGGAGAGAGAGGAGTGAGAGGAGGGAGAGGACGATAGGAGAGAGAGAAGGAGAGAGAGAAGAGGAGAGGAGAGAGAGGAGAGAGAGAGAGAGGAGAGAGAGAGAGGGAGAGAGAGAGAGAGAGAGAGATGTTTATTCTGGTTGTTGTCATAACTTTGTTAGCATAATATAATGATAATAATGATGATAATAGTAAAGTAATAATGATAATGATAATAGAATAGTAATAGTAGTAAAAATATAATAATAATAATAATAAGAATAATAATAATAATAATAAGAATATTAATAACGGTGGATACGCAGGTGTATATTGTAATTAATAATAATAATAATAATAATAATAATAATAATAATAATAAAATAATGATAATATTAATAACGGTGGATACGCAGGTGTAATCTCGCCATCTTACTAATGTAATAATCATTAATTATCTTCTTTCTCGGATATTTTCCTTCTCGTTCTCAACCCTTTAAGGTTATTGCGTCTCCCTTTTAACTTAGAGAGAGAGAGAGAGAGAGAGAGAGAGGGGAGTGAGGAGAGGAGAGAGGTGAGAGAGAGAGAGAGAGAGGAGAGAGAGGAGAGATGAGAGAGAGAGAGAGAGAGAGAGATGAGAGGGAAGAGAGAGAGAGAGAAGAGGAGAAGAGGAGACGCGAGGAGAGGAGAGGGAGAAGGAAGAGGAGAGAGAGGAGAGTAGAGACGCGAGAGAGAGGAGAGAGAGGGGAGAGAGAGAGAGGGAGAGGAGGGGGAGAGAGAGAGAAGAGAGGAGAGGGAAGGATGGGGGGAGAGAAGAGAGAGGAGATGAGAGAAAAAAAAAATACGAATACGAATATGAGATAGAAATGAGACGCAGAAAAACATGGTTGAAAAAGAAAGGGGGACTTATGAGTGGGTTGCGAGGATGAAAAGGAAGGAAAAATAAAAGAAAGAAGAAAAATTTAAAGATAAAAATAGCAGCGAAAGAAGATGAATAAGTATACAGAAAGCATAATAATAATAATAATAATGATAATAATAATAATAATAATAACAAGACGGAAAAAGAAGAAAAAAAAAAAGGGGGGAACATTACCTAACAATATTACAAAACCATTCCATCGCAATTAGCTCTAAGTAACCCAACCTATACTGCATACCTGGCTGTTTGTATGAGGGAAGGAGAGTTATTTGACACCTTGGGGAGCAGGAGACGCTGAGAGACGCGAATGGTGGCTGGGTAAGGCTTTAAGTCACACTTGAAACAGTAGGAAGGATGAGGATGAGGGGAACATATATGAATGATGGATTAGATGTGGAAAGGGAGCGAAAAGAGGGGAAGAGGGGAAAGAGATGGAAAGAGAGAGGGGGAGGAAAAAATGTGATGAGATAAACATTTAGAGTTTTGTTGCGACCTAGTCTATATCATAGAAAAATGGACAGTCGCTATTGTCTTAATTGATTCACAGGATATAACTTGAAAATAGTGAAGGAATGAGCCACGAGGAGAGGATGAAACATGTTTTTGTTACGTAGTGTAAATATGCTTTTCCTAAAACCCATGTACAGGAGAATAAGGTTACAGGTTTAATTCTATGGTTGAGCGGACTTATAGAAATATATAATACCACGTTGTGAAAATAGCATGGGAACCGAAATGAAGTCTCTTTCATGACTCCAAAATTTATTAATAATGAATAATAATAATAATAGTAATAGAAATTCTAAAAGGTCAAGCAAAACACATCGGAAACTAGCACGAGGTCATTCATGCGATTGTACAGTACGGATTCTAGATAATACAAGTGAACACAAAATGTTTCTGTACTTTGTTCCTCACATCAAGAAGAAGAAAACTGGAAAAAGGTGGGTGTGTGAACATGGGAAAGTCGAAGGGGAATAAATGGTAACGTGACAGTGGTCTCGTAAAAAGGACAATCTGAAGGTGAGGTGAGGCAGTGTGTGTGTGTAGTGATGCTATGGACGCAGGTGTGCGGAGGATAGTGCGTAACAGGTATTATCTGTGTATGCGGAGGAATGCGGTGCCCAGGGACGACGAGGGCGGGAACAGAGGAGGAGCAAGCAGAGCAGGAAAGTGTGAAAGAGGAGGAAAAGCAGGAAAAGAAGAGGATAGGTTATATTGTCTCGCATACACACTACACACCACACCACACACACATCACACACACACACACACCACACACCCACACCCACACCACCCACCCACACCACACCCACACACCACACACTACACACAAACCGTATCATAACAACTAATAACACTAAACACAGCAAACAGATAATGTGTGTCGGTGTGTGATGTGGTGTGTGTGGTGGTGTGTGTGTTGTGTTATGTGTGTTGCGTGTGGGTCAGTGTGAATGTGTGGTTTTTGTTTTTTGTGTCGACTCAGCTAGTGACTTCCCTTGTGTGTTGAGTGTGAGGTGTGTGATGTGTATGTGTGTTAGGTTTCAGTTCCACCTTCTTGACAAATTCTAATGGATCAGTCTTCCATCTCAGTTTTATCCTACCTGTCACATTCCTTTCCTGTCTTGTTAATATATCCTTCTTCCCCTCTCCTTTCTTACCTCCCTCCTCCCCTTACCCCTTCTCCACCCATCTCCTCCTTTCCCCTCTTCCCTCTCCACCTTTTCCTCCTCTCATTCCCCATCACTCACTATTACACGCACCTTAAACCCATCCTCTCTTCTCCTCCTATTTTCACCTCGTCACTCCTATCACCAGCCTCACACATTTCTCATCCTGCAAAACCCACCATTTTTCTTTATGTAATCCATAGAGGGAAGAGAAGATGGCAAGTGTCCTACTACCTTTCCTATACTGCTCTGCACACATTTAGTTTCCCCTCAAAATCCTTATCTTTTTGAGGTAAAGGACGATACAGAAAAAGCGTTCGTGACTGGAGGGCGCCCTTAACCCCTTAGGAAAAACACACCTAAATAGGTGTAAGAGTCACCTGTCGGAATGTATAGTCAATGATGGGAATAAAAATAGTTTGGGGGGGGAAAAGGAGAGTGTAAAGGGGGATTTTGAGGTAATAGTTCGTCTAAATGGCAGTGTACAGGAGGGTGGGAGAAAGTAAGGGTCGATATCTATTTTTTTTTTTTTTATTTATGTATTTTTTTGCAAGGGATGAGGAGGTGAAATGGAGAATAGCGTCATCAGTCTAGTGAGTGTTGTTGTGCGGAGGTTAAGTGGAAGGTGAGTAAAGTAATGGGGTGTGTGTGTTGTATTAGTTAGCATAATTCCCAAGGTAGGCGTAGGATACGTTGTTGTTGTTTTGAAAGGGTACATAATTATTTATTTCTCATTATTCTTCTGTGTTATTGATTAGTGTTTTTGTTTTGTTATTATTTTTGTTTTTTTTATTTAGGTTGAAGAAATGTTATTATTAGCTTTATTTTCCTTGTATGTTATTTCTTGATTATTTTGTTATTATTACTCGTATTATTGTGTTGTTTCCATACTATTTAGTTATTTTCCTTACACTATTCAAGGAAAAATTTAGTGTTTTCCTGAAATTATATTGAGTGGGACTTTACAAATCATTCAATATATCCATAAAAATATTAAAAGTAAAAGAATATATAGAGATACATAAAGGGGCAAAAGAGAAAAAGTGACCTGATTCAAGTAAAAATATATGTGACAAACAGAGTTTTTTGGGACCTTTTGTGGGTAGCGTTACACTTTTTTTTCATCCTTTGTTAAATCAAAGAAAATAAGGTTTGCAAGAAAAAAAATTGAAATGAACAAACAGGACTCAAAAAAAATATAAAATAGAATAAAAAAGGGGGAAAAAAAATGGAAATAGAAAAAGAAAAGGAGTTTAGGAACGTTTGTTGTTTTGGGTTTCACGCGTCCCAGAATAAAAGGGAAAATTAAATCCTAGTTTATATGTTTTATTACTGATTATTTTGCCTCACCTTAAGTGCTTATCGGGGTTTAAGGATAATAATAATAATATTAAATAATAATAATATAATAATGAATAATCCATTTCTTAGAAGGGCCAATTTTATTACTTCCAGCATGAAAATAAGATTACATATATAAGACTTAAAAATATTTCATCATTTTCGTATTAATAAGTTCTAAGTTTTATTGTGTACTTGAAAATATAAGTTAAATCGGTCTCTGTACTTAAACTATAGTTATCATTATTATTATTATTATTATTATTATTTTATTATTATTATTTATTATTATATTATATTATTTATTTCCCTCTATCTATTTTTATTATTTTGTTATTTGTTGTTTGCGTGCTGGTGTATTTTGTATTATTTTACCAGAAAGAAAGTAGTGAAAATGATGTTGTCACGTACACAACAACATTTGTTCCCAACTTTTTCCCTGGACTTTAAAAAGGAAGGGGAGGCCTACCACAACCCATTCACCGCACTGTGAATGCCGAAGTGTGACCTTTGACTCTCGAAACTATTTTATTTTATTCTCTCCTCCTCTTCTCTCCTCTCTCTCTCTCTCCGCCTCTCTCTCTTCTCTCTCCTCTCTCCTCTCCTCCCTCTCCTCTCTCTCTCTCTCTCTCCTTTTAAACAGGTCTCCTCTTTTTATTTACTCATAATTTTGAGCTCGTCTTACTTAAGCTCGGAAAAAAAAAAAAAAAAAAAGAGGTCATGCTTTCACTGTTAAAAAAAATCAATCTTGTCTTTTCTGAACGTCCCTGAATAAAAAAAAGTCTATATTTAGCTTCACATTGTGGCTGACCCCGTGGTTGTATCGTACCTCGAGACTCACCTGAATATGCTGAGCGTGAGCGGACACGGACGCTGTTTCTTAATCATAGCTGTTCCCATCCAGAACGATGTTTCCTTAAATCATAGCTGTTCCCAAAGAGTGGGGCGTGGGGCGGGGGTGGGGGTGGGGGGGAGACGGGGGGGTGTGAGGGGGCACATCGAGGCCATCGAACATCGGAGGCCTCTGCTATATCAGTGGCATAAAGGAGGGCGGAGGAGGAGGAGGAGGAGGAAGGAGGACGAGTGTGGAATAGGATGGTTAGTGAGGATGAGTGGATGATTGAGTATTAGGGAAGTGGAGGAAGGAAGGTGTGGTGTGATGGAAGGGGAAGGAGGAAGTGAAATGACAGGGAGATAGATATATATACCGATGGACCGTAGAGGAAAATGGAAAGGAAGGCAGAAATGTATAA
>JAPQNM010000048.1:14318130-14325630 GCA_029783475.1 Metacarcinus magister
AAAAACAAATATTGCTTCTAAGAATATATATGAATGTAGAGATGATTTTATGAACATACTAATGAAGAAATACTAGATAGACAGGTAATAGACAGGTTACTCGGTCTAGCATTAAGAAAATTGAGAAATAGCAGTACAGAAGCGTGTGTCGTGTGAAAGGTCACGTTAAACTCCATTGAATGTTAAAACGCCGAGCACGGGAACGCGCATACGGTAACGCTCGTGTGAAAGAGTCCTTACAGGCGATGCATACAGACGTAGAATTAAGGCCCAAGGCACGGCTAGAGTGAGTGAGACACAATAATTTACCTTACAGACCACAGCTACTATTGCTAACCGCTCGCGCACGTTACATGAACTTCAACATTTTTCAGAAGTTAACATATGTATATTCTTATTTTTCTATAGTTTAGGGAGCAGTTTCTTTCTACTCTTCTCCCTCTCCAAAAAAAAAAAGAGAAAGAAAAACAAATACTGCTTTCCAGAATATATAAATAAACGTCAACATTTTTCAGAGATAATCTTATGAATTTTCCTCTTTTCTTGCAGTGTAAGGATTAGTTTCATTCTGTGTTCCTGCCTCTCACTTTCACTCACGCTCAGCCGCCTTCCAACAGGGACGTGTGTGTAGTTATCAGGTAGTGGTGTCTCTCCCTGACTGCTGACGCGGCTAAGGGTGCTGACAGGGAGAGGAGGAGGAGGAGGAGGAGGAGGAGGAGGAGGAGGAGGAGGAGGAAGGTAGAGGAAAAAGATGTGAGGAAAGAAATGTAAGAAAAAATTTCTAAAGCTATGTGGATACGCCAATCTTTCCATTCCTTTGTGAGAGAGAGAGAGAGAGAGAGAGAGAGAGAGAGAGAGAGAGAGAGAGAGAGAGAGAGAGAGAGAGAGAGAGAGAGAGAGAGAGAGAGAGAGAGAGAGAGAGAGAGAGAGAGAGAGAGAGAGAGAGAGAGAGAGAGAGAGAGAGAGAGAGAGAGCTCATTCGTATGTCAAAGGATGAACATGATATGTTTAAAATTAAATGTGGTAAACACGGATGAGAAGGTTTTATTAGTGTGTGTGTGTGTGTGTGTGTGTGTGTGTGTGTGTGTGTGTGTGTGTGTGTGTGTGTGTGTGCGTGTGCGTGTGCGTGTGTGTAGCCTTGCATGTACTGTGGTAACTCATACATGATTGTTTCACGTTTGAGAGATATTTTTGTTTTCTATTCATCTATATTGTGTTTGTTTTGTAATGGTTGAGTTATGACAAAGAGAATAATGATGATGATAAAAATAATGATGATGATGATTGCCGTGCCCCGTGCTAACATTCTCCTTTCCTCCGTGCCACAGTTCTGGTCGGTGTACGTGCCGTGCGAGGCCCAGTACCTCAACACCGTGCAGCTGCTGCTTGAACAGGTGGACGCCGTGCGCAGGATGGTGGCGTCTAGTCCCGGACACACCACGCTCGTACGCTCCTCGGCAGGTGTGTGTGTGTGTGTGTGTGTGTGTGTGTGTGGGTGTGTGTGTGGGTGTGTGTGTGTGTGTGTGTGTTTAGTTGGCTACAGACAAGGTTTCATTAATGTTGATTTAGGAGAGTAAATAGTATGTTATTGTTTTACATTTACACATTTGTCAAAGGAGAAGGAGGAGGAGGAGGAGGAGAAGGAGGAGGAGGAGGAGGAGGAGGAGGAGGAGGAGGAGGAGGAGGAGGAGGAGAAGGAGGAGGAGGAGGAGGAGGAGGAATAATAATAATAATAATAATAATAATGAAATAATAATAACAATGAAATAATAATGATAGAAAAGACTAGGATTGATCACTAACAAAAGTAGAAAAAGTATTGTAAAAGAGGAGTTACATCACACATGAAGTAAAGAGTAAAGTAAACACTAATACTTTTATTTGCAACCATTTAAAAACAATATTAAAATCCTATATATAAAAAAAAAAAAAAAAAATACAGGTAGCATAACTCTTTACCATCCCGTCACACATTTTTAACCCCTTATCTTGCCCTTTTTAAAAAAAATTTTTACCCTTAACCAATAACCTTTAGGAGGAAAAGTAAATAGTTGTCCTTCGTGTCCTTAGAGATCCTGCAGGAGTTCAAGCGAGGTCGTGTGGCGAGCTTGATGGGCGTGGAGGGCGGGCACGGGCTGGCCAGTAGCATGGGCGTGGTGAGGGCCCTGTATGACCTTGGCGTGCGTTACATCACACTCACCCACAAGTGTCATACGCCATGGTGAGTGTCCTGCTTTTGTTTTGTTTTGTTCTCTCTCACTCTTTTTTTCTCTTTCTCTTTCTTATCACAACATAATTCTTCTACCACTTTTTTTCTCTCTCTTGTGAAGAAGGAGGAGAAGGAGAGGAGGAGGAGGAGGAGGAGGAGGAGGAGGAGGAGGAGGAGACTGTGATGACGGGGAAAGAGAAACAGCGGATGATGAGGTAACAACAACAAAAAGAGGAGGAGGAGGAAGCCTGCGAACATGGGATGAAAGAAAACGTTTTGTGATAAGATGAGAGCGAGAAAGTCGGTCCCGTCGTAACGTTTGGAAATGTTCTACTGGAGGACGAGAGTGAGGGAGAATAACCTATTGAAACACTGGTCCATGTTTCCCTTGCAGGCCAAAGAGGACGTCCCTTCGAAAGAATGGGAAACTTATCAACTGAGAACGGAGAAGACTCTTTCCTCCAAACAGGGATCGACGTGTGACCTGAGGGGCATCTAAACTACATGGACGAAATGATAGAGAAGAAGAAGACACACGTTCTATACCTAAGTTGATGATGTCATGCAGATGGTGAGCCTCAGTGACGTGTAGCTTAAGGAGTGACATACAAGAAAGAGAAAGAACCAATGACAGGACAAGACAAGGACGAGGAGGGCGACGAATGTGTGATGAGAGGAAAGGTTTTATATCGAGACGACTGGGAAACGTTTTAGCTAAGAGGGAGGAAGAGTGTGTCCTTACTACTGAGGGAAAACTTTTATTGGAGAACGAAGGGAAGGATTAATTCTCCCTTGGAATAAGAAAATATATCGTCTGAGAGGCTGGTCCCACGTGCCCTCAAGAACGTGTCATCTCCCACAGAGGAAACACGTCCTTTAGAAACAGAGGAAAGCGTTTCATGTGCATAGGATCAAAACCTTTCTCTCAGCAGCGCCTTACCTGAGGGCGGAGAAGATGGTGCTCAGGGGACGGGGTAATATTCTTGTTGGTGTAGGAAGGAAGGGGAGAGGGAGCGGGGGGCGGAGGGAGGAAGGCAGGTGCAAGGCCTCGGGCAGGCTGGCAGTGCGTGTGGCAGGAAGAGTGAGTTGAATGGAGATTGAATGCTAGTTATTCATGGCCAAGATTGAAAAGCTTAAACATGATTACAGTGACGGAGGGAACACAGTAACTTGATAGTGATGATATTGACAGTGAGTGGCGACGAACTTTGATTCATTACATCACACTTCTGTTCTACATTACATTATTATCACTATCATTATATTCGACTGGTGTTCATAAGTAATATAATATTGTTGATTGATGCCATGACAGCCCAGGCAGGTGAGTGTAGCAGGTGAAGCCCAGGTGAAGCTTGATGCACCTTGACTTACGGCTACACTTCGTGGCTTCATGATTATTAATTAGTCTAGTTTTCCTGCAATGAAAATGACAATGTTATACTCATTTTGTTCTTAATAATCGAACAAATCCTGTAGCTTTTTTGTTGTTTTTTATGTATTGTTTTCTTCCTTTTATATTTAAATAGATAATGTTACTAAGATACATGATACGAAAATCACTGACGCCTTATGTTAGTTTATTTGTCATGCATGATAATTGTTTCCTGATCACTGTTTTTTAGTGTGAAAATCCACATTCTTTTTGCTACCTTGATTGCGTGTTTTGTTTAATCATTTATTTATTTATTTTTTTTATCTATACACATTTTCTCACTGGGACACACTCTGGATGTTACATTACTCGTTTTGTACTTTTAATTCCTCTACTCACTCATGTCTTAATTTTCCTTGTATATCTACCCTTCTCTCTCTCTCTCTCTCTCTCTCTCTCTCTCTCTCTCTCTCTCTCTCTCTCTCTCTCTCTCTCTCTCTCTCTCTCTCTCTCTGTCTGCTTATTCATACGTAATTCAGTTAATTAATCAGTTAGTCTAATAAATCTTACCTCTGTCTGTTTATATGTAAATCTATTTATCTATATGTGTGTCTGTCTAGCTATCCATCTAGCAATGTGTCTGTCTGTCATATCTAATTCATCCCTCAGGGCGGAGTGTTCTGAGGGCGGACCACAGCGACCCAACACCCAGGGACTCACGCCCTATGGCAAGGTAAGAGAGAGAGAATGAGAGAGAGAGAGAGAGAGAGAGAGAGAGAGAGAGAGAGAGAGAGAGAGAGAGAGAGAGAGAGAGAGAGAGAGAGAGAGAGAGAGAGAGAGAGAGTGATAAAAAGGTATGTATAAGCAAGTAAAGTGCTTATGTAGGTGTAAGAAGAGAGGAAAGTGTGTGGAAGCAAGTACGTGCGTGAGTGTGTGAGTGCGTGAGTGTGTGAGTGTGTGTTAGTATGCCTGCAGGTGTGTGGGGACGAAAAAGGTGTAAAGAGCCTTTGAACTCCTCCAGACATTCACATTCTACAACTTTATTCCGGTGGAGTTTACTTTCCCCTCAGCAGTTTGCCCCTTTCTTATTTATTTCCTGCACCCTTACTTTCCTCGCATTTACCAGCGTCCTACAGCACTTTCTGGACTCCTTCTTTTTCAAGTTTGTAAAGCAGCTGTTTGTACTACGTCCTTAAGTCTCGTTTTCTTTCATCCTCACTTACGTACTTCATCCCTTTTGATCTGTTCTTCATTCTCAGAATTTCCTTGCTCCTCTTCAGTTCTCCTTCCAGTCTCTATACCCTCACTCACAGTCCTCTTAGTTCTTTTCCTCTTATTCTACTTACCTCTCTTTTCTGACCAGCTTCCTCTTCATCCTCTCTATCAATTTTTTTTTTGTCCTATCGCCTCGTGTCTTGTAATCTTTTAACCTCTCTCAGCATATTAGCATCTCCATCTCGCTTTACTCCGTCATCTTATCCTCCTTACATCATCTACAACTGCTCCTCCTGTTTTGTCTCTATCCTCCTCTATCCCACGTAGTTTATTAATAGTCATAGTTCAGCAAATATTCACGTTATAGACAGGTCTTTAACTATCCCTTTTTTTTTTTTTTATATATGCCTGTATATTCCTTGCCTCCCCCCTCTCTGTCTCTTCAACTCTCCAACTTTTCCCATATTTCCGTGCACATACCGTTCCAGCTTTCCCATCGGCTCCTCCACATCTCTTTCCGGCTTGCTTGTCTTTCCCTCCCGCCTCCAGCTCTTATTTCCCCTTCCCTTTTACCTTTCTCTTGTCCTCTGCCATCCTTCTGCAATCTTCCCCCGTCGCCTCAGGGTGGTGCTGAAGGTTCAAAGGGAAGAGAAAACGTTAACGTGAAGCGCTCTCTTATTGGCCCCATCGTTCTCGTCGTCCTCGTTACGTTTGTGGTCTGAATTCGAGCCAACATGGAGGCAAATTACGACTCCCTTTTCGGTAATACATGAACCAAAATAAAAAAAATATGGTTGTAATGGTATGCTGGAAAAGAAAAATCCTGTTTGTATAAATGTAGAGTATATAAACTTTTTGTTTTGTTTGGTTGTTGTTTTGGTACAGGCAAGAGGAATAATGACCCTGATTATAATAGCGTGAGTTTTTTTTTTTTAACGTAACTTTCCGAAAAAAAAATATATATATATATATATAATTAAAAAACTGTGAACCACAGGAGAAAGGGATGCAACGTAACGCAAGGGAAAGGTTGACTAAAAAGTGGATGTTGAAGATAGGAAAGTATTGTTTGTTATGCTGCTGTTGTTACTCTAGGTGGTGGTGGTGGTGGTGGTAGTGGTGGTGGTGGTGGTGGTGGTAGGAATGTTGCTGATGCTGGTGGTTGTCCTCTTCCTCCTCCTCCTTCTTCTCGTACGAAAACAACAGTAACAGCAGAAGGAGTATCATCATCATCATCATCATCATCATCATCATCATCATCATCATCATCATCATCAAACCTATACCACTTTTCTATATCACTATATTCTATACCACTGATCTTTGGATAGTGAGTCTGTACAAACACTCAAATGCCTTTTTCTTCTTGCCCTCATTAAGGCGCGAGACCCATATTTGCACTAATTACCCACATTCAATTAGATGTATTGACGAACCGTTCCCACGTGTCATAAATATATTATACACACACGTACATACATACACACTTGCATTGTAATCTCTCTCTCTCTCTCTCTCTCTCTCTCTCTCTCTCTCTCTCTCTCTCTCTCTCTCTCTCTCTCTCTCTCTCTCTCTCTCTCTCTCTCTCTCTCTCTCTCTCTCTCTCTCTCCCTCTCCCTCTCTCCCTCCCATCCTTGCCACACACCCTGATCTCGATGCAGCTAAGCGCCACTGTGTGCACGCAAAGCAATGATAATAAAGATGATGAATGAAGAAAATTGAATAATATGTGGAAGTTTTTTTTGTCCAATTAAAGGCTAATTGATTGCCGGGTACATGATATCGAGTATATTAAACATTGTGCTGTTCCAGACTAATTAATTGGCGCCCAAGTGAACAAAGAAGAACTGAGAAAGAAGACACATGAAAAAGATAAGCAGTGAGCAATTTACACTAATTAGCGATACTTTAACGAGTGACTGCCTTTGTTAACAGCAGCAGAAACAGCAGCAGCAGCAGCAGCAGCAACAGCAGCAGTAACAACAGCAACAACAACAACAAGAACAGCAACAACAGCAGCAACAGCAACAACACCAACAGCAGGAGGAATAGAAATATGAACAACATCCATTTAAAAATATTAATGAATACCTGGTTAAAAATGTAGCTCCAGAGACTTAATGTGTTAAAGAATATATTGTAAAGAAAAAAACTGAATTATAGCTAATTAATCCGTATTGGAAAGTAGTTTGCAAAAAGAAAAACAAAAAAAATTCAGGAAGTGGCCACCAGATGGAGTAAAATGAATGAAGAAAAAAATGAGTAGGGTAAGAAAAATAGTGAAGGAAATATTGTAAGAAAAATGTGTGTAGGAGACGCAAGGAGTCACTACGAGGCCTGAGTGTGACAATGAAATGTTTGAGGATGACAAGCGGTGATCTGGGTGTGTAAGGTAGGGGGTGGGGGTGGGAGGAGGGGAAGGGAAATGAGGGGAAAGGTAGCGGGAAAGGTAAGAAGAAGGTTGGGTTCAGGAAGCACATGAGGGGAAGGAAAGGACGATTGCAAGGTTGTGGGATGTGAGGGGAGGAGAAAACAAGGCAGTGATGAGGGGAGTGTGAGGGTAAGGGGAAGGTAGGGAAGGCTGTGGGATAAAAGGGGATGGATTAGTACAGGGTTTGTGACAGGGGAGTGGAAGGGGAGGTGGAGAAGTAACGAGAGGACATTGAGTGAGGGGAAAATCTTACCAAGGATGGATCACAGA
>JAPQNM010000048.1:14330630-14343130 GCA_029783475.1 Metacarcinus magister
AAGTGTCTTTAGCTATGGATGGGTGAGTGGATGACGTGATAAAGGGAGGGAAGAGGGAGATAGGTAGCGAGGGAGGGAGGGAAGATGGGAAAGAAAAATAGAACGCAAGAGTCAATAACCAATACATGAATAAAACATGATCTGCTGCCACTCACCGGGAATGACCTCGCTGACGTGACCTGTAGTCTTCTTTGTCTTATTCTCCTTTATCTTCCTCCTTCTTCTATTCTCCTTCTTTCCTCGTTTCTTTCCCATATCTTTTTTAACATTTTCTTCTCCATCATTGCTTCCTTTCTTCTACTTCCCAGTTTCCTTTCCATTTCTTACTCAGACAATAGGATAGATAGAGAGATAGATAGACCAGGAGACAGAGGACTAAATTGAGAGCAAATCGACTTCCACGGCGCCCTTCAGGAAGTCTTAACAAAGGATTGGTTGCAGTCATCGAGCCAATTCTTGGGTATCGGAACAAACAGACACATTCACTGATTCAAGACCCGTCCCGAAGCCCCAACAGCTCCTCCTCCTCCTCCTCCTCCTCCTCCTCCTCCTCCTCCTCCTCCTCCTCTTCCTCTTCCTCTTACTATTCTTTGCCCTTCCCGCCGCCACTCCTCCTCTCCCCTCTCCTTTTCTCCATCCTTCTTTCCAATATCTTCTTTTCCTGCCCTCCTCCCACTCTGTAAACATTACGACTCCTCTCCCTTATCTCTCTCTCTCTCTCTCTCTCTCTCTCTCTCTCTCTCTCTCTCTCTCTCTCTCTCTCTCTCTCTCTCTCTCTCTCTCTCTCTCTCTCTTTTCTGCACAAGCCACCAGGTAAGGGTCTTCGGCAGTAATAAGCCACCTCATCTACCCCCACAAGACACCCCAGTAAGTCCCCCAACTCACCCCCAACACCTCCCCAACACCTCCCCAACACCTCCCCATCCTCCCCCACCCGAGTCCCGTGTTAAGTATTCAGTCCCTTCACAGCCGTCACTCATGCAATCTGACGGAAAGAAAAGATATCTAAAATTTAACCAAACGCTCATATATATATTTTGCGGGTATATATTATTCATACATTCACCACTCGTCGCCACCCCCATAAAACAAATAAAATAAATAATATATACAACTATAGGACATATTTTCAATTGATCTATTTTCATCATCAAACGATATAAACTATCTGGGTGTTGAACAGGCGGGTTATTGTTATCATTGTTAATATTATCATTATTATTATTATTATTGTTGTTGTTGTTGTTGTTGTTGTTGTTGTTGTTGTTGTTATTATTATTATTATTATTATTATTATTATTATTATTATTATTATTATATTATTATTATTATTATTATTATTATTATTATTATTATTATTATTATTATTATTATTATTATTATTATTATTATTATTATTATTATTATTATTATTATTATTATTATTATTATTATTATTATTATTGTTATTGTTATTGTTATTGTTATTGTTATTATTATTACGACTACTACTACTACTACTACTACTACTACTACTACTACTACTACTACTACTACTACTACTACTACTACTACTACTACTACTACTACTACTACTACTACTACTACTACTACTCATCCCTCCCCGTCTCCCCGCAGCTCACATCAATCACGTGCGCACTATGGCGGGGGTCGACTACGTGGGGCTGGGCGCGGGCTACGACGGCATCAACAGGTGGGTGAGGTGGGCGGGGCAGGGAAGCAAGGCAGGCAAGGTGTGTGACGGTGCAGGTGTGACGGTGAAAGTGTAACGTATTTAGATAGAGTAGTGTTAGGTGTAGAGGTGTGAGTATGTGATGGTAATAGAGGATCATTATTATACAGATCATTAATTTAAGTGGAAAGGTGATTAATGGTTTGTAAGTAAAGTTAATGAATGCCACGTAATTTGGTGGGAAATTAATATACTCTTACTTAGTGTGTTGATCTTTTTTTTATTTATTTATTTTTTTTTTGTTATATAGTTTCATGTCTAAATAAGAGTGTTTAGCAGTTGTTGTTATTCTATTGTCGATTATTATAGCTTCCAAATGGAGTTGGTAGTTTAAAAATAGCTTATAAATATTCAATGATCTTATTGTAACTATGCTATTCACTTGAAAACAAAATGGCAGAGCTCAGAACCATTGTGTAATGTTAGAATCAAAAAGAAAGTTACTTAATACAAACTGAATAAAAAAAAAAAGTTTGTTTGGTAAAGACAAAATAGACCAAGAAAAATTGCCTCCATTCGTTCTCTCCCTTCTTCTTCTTCCTCCTCCCTCTTTCTGACTACCGCTATCTCCTTGCCTCCATCCCTTCCTCACTCACTCTTTCCCTCTTCATTCTTCACCACTTCCCCCCCTCCCTCCTCTATCTCTTTTTTTTTTTTTCTCTCTCTCTCTCTCTCTCTCTCTCTCTCTCTCTCTCTCTCTCTCTCTCTCTCTCTCTCTCTCTCTCTCTCTCTCTCTCTCTCTCTCTCGTAACACTAGTTTGATTGGCCAGACAATGAATGATTCAATACATGAGCGAGTGTGTGTGTACATACATTAGCTAAAAGGTAGACGTGGATGAATATTTGAGAGAGAGAGAGAGAGAGAGAGAGAGAGAGAGAGAGAGAGAGAGAGAGAGAGAGAGAGAGAGAGAGAGAGAGAGAGAGAGAGAGAGAGAGAGAGAGAGAGAGAGAGAGAGAGAGAGAGAGAGAGATCTGGATATAGTCTTCTCTTTTGAAACATTAGGATAACAAGGAGATTCCAGCTTTTAAAGATGTGTGTGTGTGTGTGTGTGTGTGTGTGTGTGTGTGTGTGTGTGTGTGTGTGTGTGTGTGTGTGTGTGTGTGTGTGTGTGTGTGTGTGTGTGTGTGTGTGCTGTTGGTTTGCTAGGGTTTAGCTAAGAGGCTTACCGCAAGTAACTCTGTGAGGCAAACTATCAAAGTGTCTTACCCTCTGCACTCGCTCTCTCTCTCTCTCTCTCTCTCTCTCTCTCTCTCTCTCTCTCTCTCTCTCTCTCTCTCTCTCTCTCTCTCTCTCTGTAACGATATATAAACAGAAGAGAGTCCTACGCTGTACCCTGAGTCCTATGTATCCTTCCGTAGGACTCCCGTGGGTCTGGAGGACGTGTCGAAGTATCCAAAGCTGTTTGCTGAGCTCCTCAAGGACTCTACGTGGTCACTGCAGGACCTCAAGAAGCTGGCAGGACTCAACCTCCTACGAGTCCTCTCCGATGTTAACCAGGTGTGTGTGTGTGTGTGTGTGTGTGTGTGTGTGTGTGTGTGTGTGTGTGTGTGTGTGTGTGTGCGTGTGTGTTGGGGAGTGGGCGTGCGGTCGCTAATGGCGCGTACAGATGGGATATTCCTTTTATTTTGGTGACAACTGAAAGACGTTGTCATAGCAATGCTCGGGCTGACCGGTGCTTCCTCCCTCCCTCCCTTCCTTCCTTCCTTCCTTCCTTCCTTCCTTCCTTCCTTACTTACTTAACTTTCCTTCCTTCTTCCTAACTACGTGGTGACCCTTGAGGAGGAGGAGGAGGAGGAGGAAGAGACAAGAAAGAAGAATTATTGATATTATTATTACTATTTTCTTCTTCTTCTTTTCTTCTTCTTCTTATTATTATTATCATCATTATTATTATTATTATTATTATTATTTATTACTATTATTACCGAAAGTACAAGAAGTTGGCAGAATTCTCTTTCCTAATATCCAAGACTGCATTGCCAGACGTATGACTCCCAACAACCCAACAAGTTACAAGGCTGTTAGGTGCTGATAAAGTGGTTGCCAGCTTTTATTATTACCATTTTAAGAACATTGTGGCTGCCTCTTGCCTGCAGAGGAATTTACTACAGGTCATTAAATTAAACAACAAACCATAAGGGGAGGTGGGGGGGGACTGTGAACCATGTGTGTGGGGGGGAGGGGAGAGGGCAGGTCAACGAAGGGTGGCAGACTGGAGATGAAACTTTAATTACGTATATAATGATGCAATTTTTTCAAGCTGCCTCGTGAGAAAGAAAACTGAGGCAGGCAATGTAAAAGGCAGACAGTCAGGCAAGGCAGGTTATACGACGTTAAATGTGAGTCTGAGAAGGAGATGAAGGTGACGGCAATGAAGGTGACAAGGATGAAAGTGATGAAAGTGACAGTGACGGTGACTTAGGTTGACGGTTTCTGGGGGAAGGCAGATTAGGCTAAAACTTTGAGATTAGAAAGTCAAGGAAGCATAGCAGCTGCAAACTCTCTCTCTCTCTCTCCCTCTGATGCGAGATTAAGAAGTGATAGAGAGATCTGTGAGAGATAATGATTAAACTCGAAAAAATGTCATCAACGACTTGTGTCTTTGAAGAAAAATTACTTGAAGCTCCTCACCACAAGAGAGAAAACAAGAAAAAAGAAGGAAAGAAAAAAAGTGTTTCTTTCATCCTTTTCTTCAATGTTTTCTTTCTAGACGTGTCTAATTCACGTATTGAAGCGACCTCGGCCCTCATTAGGTGGAAAGCTGCTGGATTACTTTCACTGTGTAGGAGGATCTCAGAGGATGTCAGATACTCCAAAGGACTTATTTAGGAGGTTCGTGACGCCCTTCAGCAATGTTTTTTTTTTTTTGAGCTGTCTTGATAGGACTTAAAGGGCGAACGAACGGACGAGGAATGCTACAGCAGTCATAGTAGTAGCAGCACCTCTTGGGGGAGGGGTGCCTCCAAGTACCCGTCATTCCCAGTGAGAGTGGACGGGTATATTTCCTTATCTATGTATTTCTTTAATTTTCTTGCTATTTATATGCCACACCTTATTTACCCCTCAGGACTCCCTCATACTCCCTCCCTCACACTCATACTCCCATATACTCATACTCCCTCCCATATACTCATACTCCCTCCCTCACACTCATACTCCCTCCCTCACACTCATACATCCTCCCATATACTCATACTCCCTCCCATATACTCATACTCCCTCCCTCACACTCATACTCCCTCCCTCATACTCATACTCCCTCCTTTAAACACATACTCCCTTCCTCATACTTATACTCTCTCCCTTATACTCATACTCCCTCCTTCATACTCATACTTCCTCCCTCATACTCATGTTTCCTCCCTCATACTCATACTTCCTCCGTGTTGCAGGTGCGGGAGGAACTGGCGGGAGAGAAGCCGTCAGAGGAGATCATACCTATCCACGACATCGACACCAGGTGGCCGTGTAGGTACAAGTTTGCCAGCCTCGACGACACGCGAACCTGACCTCTCTCACCCCTCACCCCGACCCACCCTTGAACACATCCTATCCTATCCAGGGTGATCCTTACTTAGCTCAAAGATTGTATATAGTCCTTTTTTTCTCTTTTTTTTTCATTTTTACTCACTCTCTCTTTCTTCTCCTAATTTTCACCAGAGAGAGAGAGAGAGAGAGAGAGAGAGAGGAGAGAGAGAGAGAGAGAGAGAGAGAGAGAGAGAGAGAGAGAGAGAGAGAGAGAGAGAGAGAGAGAGAGAGAGAGAGAGAGAGAGAGAGAGAGAGAGAGAGAGAGAGAGAGAGAGAGAGAGAGAGAGAGAGAGAGAGAGAGGAGAGAGAGAGAGAGAGAGAGAGAGAGAGAGAGAGAGAGAGAGAGAGAGAGAGAGAGAGAGAGAGAGAGAGAGAGGAGAGAGAGAGAGAGAGAGAGAGAGAGAGAGGAGAGAGAGAGAGAGAGAGAGAGAGAGAGAGAGAGAGAGGAGAGAGAGAGAGAGAGAGAGAGAGATAGAGAGAGAGAGAGAGAGAGAGAGAGAGAGAGAGAGGAGAGAGAGAGAGAGAGAGAGAGAGAGAGGAGAGAGAGAGAGAGGAGAGAGAGAGAGAGAGAGAGAGAGAGAGAGAGAGAGAGAGAGAGAGAGAGAGAGTAGTAATAAAGCAAACACATATGATATTCCTTTTCATGATTAACTTAATTAAAGCAAGTGTTCTCCTGTGGTAAGGTTGATAGTGGGTACAATCAATACCTTCATCAATACATATATATATTTTTCAAAGAATCCTTCCCCTTTACACATTGCATTCCCCTGACCCACCCACCTCCTCCCACTCCGCCCCGCACCCCCCCAAAACGAAAAAAAAGAATAAACAAGTAAAGGACACGACCAAAAAATTTATCACAGCAGTACTGTTTTTTTGCTTGCATGAAAAACAGAAAGTACATCATTAAACACAACAGTCTCTCAGTGAAGTAGATTTTCCTAACGTTTGACTTTCGTTACCAGTGCAGATGGTGACACACTTGACACACTTTTCCTCCGCAGTGTGATGTATGACTATGGATTAAGAGTATGGGTGTGTGTAGTGTGGTGTGTGTAGTGTGTCGTGTAGTGTGTGCCTTTGTGGGTTACCTGAACGTTTTTCGTCAAGACTATAAAAACGAGGTAGTGTGTGTGTGTGTGTGTGTGTGTGTGTGTGTGTGTGTGTGTGTGTGTGTGTTTGTGTGTGTGTGTCCTTGTCCCTTATATCACACACTTCTTCCTTATTGTGTGTCTGTTTGTTTGTATATAATTCTAATGCATTAATACTGGATAGATTAATGATTTGTCAGTGTAACAGTAAAGAGACAAACACACACACATAATAACCACATGTTTTAAAATGACAAGAAACACATCAATAACTACTACTTATGAGTTTTTATTGTATTGACCAAAAGATAATTAGGGTAAAAAATCGATCACTTGAGAACTTTGTATCCTGAAGAAAAAAAATAGTTTCAAAAAAGCAACAACATAAAAAAAAAGAGCGAAGCATAACGAGTTTGCTGACAAATTAGAAGAAGAAAAAAAAAGAAGAAGAAAAGATGAAGAAAATTTGTATTCCTTCGTTAACTAATATAATTTCTTTTCTCAACTCTAATGATGTAAACGAGCGTGCAATTTGAAGCATTTCCTTTGTCCTTTTTCACGAGTAATTTTCTCATTTCTTAATTACTCACGGCACCAACAACACACCTGTACCACTGTAGGAAGAATACAAACCTAGACCACTGTAGAGTTGATGATTGAGTGTGTTCAGCCCTCCCAAACCCTCCTTGGTGTGTGTGTGTGTGTGTGTGTGTGTGTGTGTGTGTGTGTGTGTGTGTGTGTGTGTGTGTGTGTGGAGACATACGCACATACTTTTAAGAGAAATGTTGATGTTTTCCTCCGATGACTGACAATCCTGATGTTTTGGGGATGACTTATTAACAATTTGCTCTTCAATATTTGTCTCTAAGAATAATATTATGCGAAATATATATTTAGTAATAATTTGTGGTTTTCTTTTCCCTAACCCAGCATGTAATTAAGTAAGTAAGAAGAAGTAGTAGTAATAGTAGTAGTAGTAGTAGTAGTAGAAGTAATTGTAGTAGTAATAATTGTAGTAGTTCTTATAGTTCAGCACTGCAAACAGACGTCACAAAAGTGGTGCCAGGTATAGGCTGGGGTGATCTAGTTACACATCAAAAACATTACATTTTCTTTAAGGTGAGTCAGTGTTAGAGTCCTCTGGTGGTAAGGCGAGCTAACCTGTTGCATTTCCATCATGTTGGAGTTCCGACCTAACATTCAAGACCATACTCCCCACACTCCCTCCCTTTGCTCTCCCTCCCACCTCCAGCCTAACCCCCAAACCACCCCTCTTGCTGGCCGTGTGTCTGGGTTCAGTTGTCCGTCGCGATGTTAAGCTGTTGCGTGTGTTCTCGCGTGTGTGTGAATCTACTTGAGCTGTCATGGCGCCGCTGTGATGGATAAGAGGTGAGGTAGTGAGTTTGTGTATTTGTAATGATTTTAGTGTCTGTCATGATGGGACTATGCTGGGTTGCTGACACGTTTTCTCCGGTTATTAGGACTGGAGTTGATTGGTGATTACTTGTGCTTCCTTGATTAGAGTGAAACATTCCTCCCCAACCTTCCCCTCCTAAGTCAGCTTCTACAGATCCGCTATATAGTGTTACAGGAGTGTATGACTAGTATCTTTGTAGTAGCGGTAATTAACGGTGTAACGAGGTTGTGCTACTATTTGATGTGGTGAAGTGCCATAGGAGCTCTAATATTTGCATTAACTCATCCGCATTATGAAGATGAAGGAATTTTTTTTTTATTTGAAAGATTGTCCCCACTCCTCATAAACACGAGGGACACGGGGTAACTAGGAACCCGTCTGAGTGTGGCATTAAACCAGTTGTTTAGCGTGGAGGCGGGTATGTGTGACATGTGTGGAGCAAGGTGGTTAGGGGGAGGGGGTTGCAGGCAATGGTAGTTACCGCCCGGACGGTGTTGGCGTCATGGAGGCGAGACAGATAACGGCGCTCTTTAACAAGGGGTGTTTCGGGGATTCGAATTTAGCCTCGATTTTGCCAGAACATTATTTAAATAAAGTTCCGTCAGTAAGTCGAGTTGGTTGGTTGGTTGTCTATTGTGTCCCCATCTAGGGGACACGTGGGCTATTTAGAGCCCGTCCATAGCCAATAAACGGGTGAGTGTAGACTGTAACGACTTAATGAGGGTTCGATCGAGTCCGTTCAAACTTCAGAAACTATACGAGTCGATTGAATATGATAGACATTTCCTAAAATACTGTTCAAAATAAGCCGGGTTACAAGAGGGAGCTACTTTCTTACGTTGGTGAGGTGCGGGAGAACGAGAAGGGTGTGAGGGTCCTAACACGGGGGGGAGATCTGTGGAGAGGGGAGAGGGGAGGGGGTTGAGGGCGGTGGCAGCGGATCATTGTGATGTTAACGGAGATCAAGGAATATTTATGGATCTTTAAATTCTTTGATGGATATTGATGTTTGAAGAACTGTGATGTTTGTGTTACTACGTAATCGTAATCGAAGCAGTAGCTCAATTGTGTATTTTATGTAACCTTGCCAGTGTTTTGTAGTAAAAGGATAGAGAATACCACCACTAATATTTCTCGTCCTCGCCTAGCCGCAGTGTTTATGGGTAACAATCGCTAGTTACACTCGCCACAGTGGTTCCGTGCCTGGAAAAGTAAGTGAAAGGTGTCATTAAGTGAACAGTCATTACGACCCCTTCCCACTCGTGTGGTACAGTGACGCGAGGAGACAGGAGTGAGACCGAGTGAAGCAGGGGGTTCGTATCAATAACTAACTTAACATAACCTAACATAATTTCAAAGACGCTTTGCAAGATAAATCATGACGAGCACCGCCTGAAACTTTCACAGATGTGTTGAGTACACTTTGTATAATATGTAGGACTTCATATTTATTTCGATATTGTCCGAGCAGTAGTTGTGCAGAAATGCCAAGTTTAGTTACTGCTACAGCGTTTCTTTCATTTTGTGCGACAGAAAATGGAAGAAATGATGTAGCGGAGACTAAATTTATTTGTGTACACGTTATACCTTTATAACCGCCAAGAGTTTTTACAGACACAACTGTAATTATTGTATAGCTTACACGGTGTTTCTAAAAAAATGTCATTTCCACACAAACTCCACAATTGTATTATAGAAGTTGAAAACATGGCAACAATTATTCCTTCTCAACCTTCACCAAACTTTCGAGTTATCCTGAACAATTTATTTCTACTATTGTTTCTTCAAAATATAATAAAATAAGACGTGCCTTAAAAAAATAGAGGCCTTGAGTCAGAAGAAGGGGCGAACATGCGTTAGATAACTTGCCTAGATGGTGTCAGGAATTTTATATGTAGCTACAGTTCTGTTAATATCCAAGTAAGGTTCATTGGTAGAGTCACCTTGTCAAGCTAAACCCTTCAGACCACAGATAGCAAGTAACTTTTCTTTCTTTTTTACTTACTTTCTTAATCAATTATTCATTCATTAATCTATATCACCATAGGACTTTTTTTTTATTGACCACTTTTGGGTGTGTGGTGTAGACTATTTTTGAACACACACACACACACACACACACACACACACACACACACACACACACACACACACACACACACACACACACACACACACACACACACACACACACACACACACACACACACACACACCCGTCGCCACTACTTACAGTCCTATCGCGCAGGTTGCAAGTTTCATCAACACAGAGTCATTGTTTATGCAAGACTCTGGACTCACAAGGGGCGGGAAGGAGAAGTTTGAGAGTAGTTTTGTGTACATTAATTTCCACTCGTCACAAAAAAAAAATAATCCATGAACAAATGTGTGTTTTTCTGGGTCTTTCTCTCTCTCTCTCTCTCTCTCTCTCTCTCTCTCTCTCTCTCTCTCTCTCTCTCTCTCTCTCTCTCTCTCTCTCTCTCTCTCTCTCCTCTCTGCCTCATCCTTGCCTCATCCTTGCCTCATCCTTGCCTCATCCTTGCCTCACCCCTGCCTCACCCCTGTAGCGTATGTTTATGGCTACCAGCAAGGGTGTTACAGCAAGTCCTTATCTTCGTTTTGATTGGCTGTGTAATTAGGAAAGTTTGTGTTTTTAATTGCGAAAATAATTATGATCGTGCATTTTTATTGTCTATTTTTTATTTAGTTGATGGATTTTGTGAACCTGATTATAAAGCGAGAGGTGAATTTTTTTTACTGATTAAATGAAACAAAAAATATCTGTGGAACTTTTCATCTGATTCGTATGGAATAAAAAAAAAAAAAGTGGCTTATATATAAAATCTTTACTTTCTTTGTTTTTACCTTATCTTATTCATTTATTTACTCAATCATATATTTATCTACCTACCAAATTATTCATAAATTCATTCTATCATTATTATCATTTCTATAATTAAGCCAGTATACATTTTTGGTCAATTGAATATAAGTTTGCATGGACGGACGCCTCTACTTGTAATCACTTGGTGTGGTGTAGAAGTGTGGAAGAAAGTACTCCACCCACACTCACGTTATCCACCGCTGCTCCACTTGGTCAGAATGGCAATCGAGGCTAAAGGCACTTGAGACCACTCGGCGATAAGCGAACATAATAAAACTTGTGTGGAGTTAATATAGTAACAATTAACTGCCACGCCCACACCCTAACTACCCAATTATGCAGGAATGTGACCGACCAACCCCTTTAATAAGTCTTCTTCCTGTTTCTAGTGAGGTGTTTAGGAAGCGGAGAGGAAATTACTTGGTCTAATCAGGTTTAGATTATAATTGATTAGTATTTCATTATCTGGACAAATTAGAACTGAAACACTTAATTCCTTGTATTTTTTTTTCTGTTGTATTCTATTCGATAATCCTCCGCAGGGAATAATAGTAATAATAGTATAATATTCAATAGAGATAGTATTTAACAAGGGATCATAGTACTCTACAGGGATAGTACTAAGGTGGAATAGTACTAAGCACGGATAGTACTGAACAAGAAATAAACGAAGAGTACTTTTTGCTACTTTTTTTTCCTTTTTTTAGCCAGGCAACCTTGATTTACATCCATTGTGATCGTAATCCATTAGGGAAGAACGATTGTGTCTCGTGTTTGTTATATTTTTTCTTAATTTGGAATCACACACATACATACGCATTCTGATCCTAAAGAAAAAAACAAAAAAGCCTCTAACACGCCCTTTGATTCCCTTTGGGCGAGAGAGAACGTCTGTCTCTCTTTGGCGTCCGTACTTATCGTGTTTCCGTCGAGGCTTATCTCTACTTTCCCTTCCTTTTTTCATTTGGAGAGACAATTCCTCATTAAGAAGAGAATACGGCATAGGAGGATGGAGAGCTTCTTGAGATGATCCTTCCTTCTTGCAATCTCAACTTCCTTCTCCCTCTCTTGATGGCCGAGGCAAGAATAGGCTGAGTTGACGTGTTGCATTCGGTCGTTTTTGCGTGTGAAGCCGACGTGATTTTGACCCCAACCACCACAGGGAAGGAGGGAGGGAAGGAGGGATTAAGCGTGGCTGTATAATTACTGTTTGTCTCTTTATGTTTACCTCCATTTCCGAATCATCATCTCCCATCGTCTTTTTTTACTACGAGGGGAAGAAGGGAGAGAAGACCGGGAAGGAGGGAGGAAGGAGAGGCAGGGAGGGGAGGCGGATGTGCCGGCTGTGAGATATATGGAGGAGGGCACGGATGACAGGAGGAGGAGGAGGAGGAGGGAGGCGTGGGTGGGTGGAGGAAAGATGGAAAGGATATGATGGAGGGAAAGAGGGAGAGAAAGGAGGGGAGAATTGAGGGGAGGGAAGGAGGGAGGGAGGAGGAAACTTGTCCTCAAGGGAAGTGGTTCGTTCTCCTTGAAATAATCTCCTTAAAGATTATTTTCTCTTTCTTGTTTTTTCGTCTCTTTTTATCCTCATCGAATGCAAACTTTATGAAGGCAGGACTTTTGCCATTTGGGGGAACCGTGCATTTTACATTATAACTTCTGAACATAATAATAATACGGAAAAAAATAATAAAATAAGAAGTCTTTCAAAACATCTTCACACCTACGAGTTAGACTATAACATCATCACTCGTTTGTCTGTTCAATACATCTCGTAGGAACTTCATTACAGATCCTTCAACCTCTACACATACCCACTAGGTCCCAAAAATCCACTTATTACA
>JAPQNM010000048.1:14345630-14355630 GCA_029783475.1 Metacarcinus magister
ACCACCACCCTCACCTCCTCCTCATCCTCTCCTTCAGACAATCTTTTCTAAGCCTCAACATTACTCCCTCAGTCTTCTTTTTTTTCTTTCTTCATACTCCTTCCCTTCATCTCTTCCTCCCTACCCTTCCTCCCTCCCTGCCAGCCTGCCACCCTCCCTACCACCCTGCCAGCCTGCTTGCCATCCTGCTTGTCCGCCTGCCTCTCAATTGCTTGTACTCCTCGTTTCACCCCTTCTCCTTTTTTTGTTCTCCGTCGACACGTGAAAGCGACTCAGCGTGGAGTGCCGCCTCTCTGCCCGAGGACGCCTGCAAGTGCCCGCCGTGCATGAAGAGACCCGGGTGTGCTTGCAAGGGAAGGGGGGGGTGTGGTAGGGTACAAGAGACCCCCTGCGATTCTCCATTCTGCCTTCTGCTTCCTCCTCCTCCTCCTCCTCCTCCTCCTCCTCCTCCTCCTCCTCCTCCTCCTCCTCCTCCTCCTCCTCCTCCTCCTCCTCCTCCTTCTCTACTTTGCGCTCGTATTAGTTCCTATTTACATTGTTACATCCCACGTAAAATTTGTCGAAATCTGAACAAATATTGTCATTGTTACAAGGACGAAATTTTTGTTATCTCGATCATCATCAGCAGCAGAGAGAGAGAGAGAGAGAGAGAGAGAGAGGAGAGAGAGAGAGAGAGGAGAGAGAGAGAGAGAGAGAGAGAATATCTACCTCATCAACGCTGTAGTGTGAAAGTCTGTCTGTCTGTCTGTCTGTCTGTCTGTACGCATTAAAGGAAATCGTTGTGACACTGAATACTCGTGTGTCCGCTGTACGCCGTCCGTTACCTTGATTTAACAGGTGCAGTACTTAAGAGGTGAGTGGCGGCCAGTGATCACGGACAAAAGGGGGGGGGAGGGTATTAATAGTGATGGTGGGGGAGAGGGGTGAAGGGTAATAGCTGTTGTGGTGATGTGTGGTGATGTGTGTGGTGGTGGTGGTGGTGTGTGGTGGTGGTGGTGGTGGTGGTGGTGGTCTTATCATTTATAAAGGTGTGTGGAGCATCAGTAATAGTGGTGATAGTATTGATGAAGTACTCCGATAATTGTGGTGATTATTGATGTGGTGGTGGTGGTGGTGGTGGTGGTGGTGGTGGTGGTGGTGGTGGTGGTGGTGGTGGTGGTGGTGGTGTGGTGGTGGTGGTGGTGGTGGTGGTGGTGGTGGTGGTGATGTGCAGAAGGTGGTATTTTATGGTAACTATTTATGTTTTTTGCTTATTATTTTTAGATTGTTGTCCTTTATTTTTGCTTTCAAATCTTTTGCTACTTTTTATCTGCATTCCTTATTATCATTATTATTATTATTATTATTATTATTATTATTATTATTATTATTATTATTATTATTATTATTATTATTATTATCATTATTATCATTATCATTATCACTATATCTGTTCGAAGTTTTTATACATACATGCTTTTATATTTCCTTGCCATTTGTGAAGCAGGTCGTGGTGGTAGTAATAACAATGATATCAAAAATGATGATAAAGATAATAACAATAATAAATGATAATAAGTAATGATAAGAAATAATAGTCATGATAAACACAAGAATAACAACGGCAGGAGGGGAAGGAAAAGTAGCAGAAGGAGTAGCAGAAGGAGTAAGAGTAGCAGAAGGAGTAGGAGTAGCAGAAGGAGTAGAAGCAGAAGTAGGAGCAGAAGGAATAGGAGCAGAAGGAGCAGGAGCGGTGTGGGATAAAGGCTACATATTCGCGTATGAAATATATTTGTTTGACGTAGTTAATGAGACAGTCTTTTGTTCACTGCTATTGTTGCGCAGGAAGGAATAAAAGGCAAAGTGCGTATTTATTTGCTAGGAGGCGACGAAGGGGAGGAGTAGAGGAAGAGAAGGAGAAGGAAGAGAGGGAAGAGGAAGAGGAGGAGGAGGAGGAGGTAGAGGGGAATAGAGAGGAGGGGGAAGAACGCCTCACATTCTCTTGATGCTCGCTATTGTTTCTGCTTTTGTTTGGCATTTTTCAAGTGGCTGAAGGACGCTTGGGGCCTCAGACATAACAGTGTGTGTCTTTTTTACCTGTTACCCCGCCCCTTCCCCTCTCTTCCCTCCTAATCTCTCCCTCCCTTACCCTTACCCTTACCATATCCTCTCCTACCCCTTCCTTCTCCCCCCCTCCTCCCTCTGCTTTTCCCTTACCCTCCTCCTCCTCCTCCCTTCCTCCTCCTCCCCTCTCCAGGCACCAACACCGCTTGTTAGGTGCCGAGAGGAGAAAGGGGAGAATACCAGACAAGAACAGAGGGGAATACAAGAGGGAGATAAGGAGGTAGGAAAGGAAGAAGGGAAAACTACATCACTGCAAGAAAAATAAGATGAAAAAGTAAGAGATGCAAAGAGGGGGAATAAGTGAATAAAAGGAAGGAAGGGAAGGATGGAAGGAAGAGTGAAAGGTTAAGGAAAAAAAAACAACTCCATTGCTTTATTGAAATACGGAACAATGTTAAAGTCCATTGATAATGATTGTCTTTTTTCTCTTTTGTTACGTGTCCTGTACGTGATTATCAAAACTCTACCCAACCTGCCATTGTTCTCCTCCTCACACATTTATAGTTCCTAGAGTTCATAAGGGTGGCGCTGTTCTACTTAGTCTTATATAATAGATACCGTGTGTTTTTATTCATGTTTCTGCTTAGTGGAATACCTGAATACCTTAATTAAACTACTTTGCGTGACCTTAATAAGCTGGTTTGAACTTTATATAGCATGGGTTGGGCTGGGCTAGGATGGGCTGGGCTGGACTGGGTTGGGCTGGGCTGGGTTGGGCTGTACTGGGTTGGGTTGGGCTGTACTGGGTTGGGTTGGGCTGTACTGGGTTGGGTTGGGCTGTACTGGGTTGGGTTGGGCTGTACTGGGTTGGGTTGGGCTGTACTAGGTTGGGTTGGGCTGTACTGGGTTGGGTTGGGCTGGACTGGGTTGGGTTGGGCTGTACTGGGTTGGGCTGGGCTAGGATGGGCTGGGTTGGGCTGTACTGGGTTGGGTTGGGCTGTACTGGGTTGGGTTGGGCTGTACTGGGTTGGGTTGGGCTGTACTGGGTTGGGTTGGGCTGTACTGGGTTGGGTTGGGCTGTACTGGGTTGGGTTGGGCTAAACGCTCATTGTCGTGGGTTAAATAGTGTTACATTACGCAAGGGTCAGCCGTGTATTGAAGAAACAAAGAATATAGTCATCACAAAATCCATAGAGTATTCCATAGATAATGAAGTCTCATGAACAACATATTTTATTGACTTCGCTGTATATCTTCACAACCTCATTCACTCTCCTCCCTTCCTCCTCCTCCCCCCCCCCATAGGTACCGGTAGTAACGTGTGCTGGTCCGGTACATGAAAGTGAGAAAAATTGCAGCTTCGAGTCTCGCTTTCTCTTGCACCAAAATTGAGACCAAAGAATATACAACTTGGCTACACATCGTGCTCACAAGGGAGTCAGCGGAATAAATAGACCAGTGTGTGTGTGTGTGTGTGTGTGTGTGTGTGTGTGTGTGTGTGTGTGTGTGTGTGTGTGTGTGTGTGTGTGTGTGTGTGTGTGTGTGTGTGTGTGTGTGTGTGTGTGTGTGTGTGTGTGTGTTATGAATTTTATAAAGGAATTTGCGTTTTTTGTATATCTCATCTTCTACACTCATCACTCCATAGTTTACGAGTACCGAGTGAGAGAAAATGTTATAGTTAGTTAGTGAATGAGTCTTATTTTTCCAGGTAATCCTTCTTTTACTTTACTTTACTTCTATAATAATTCAGATACAAACATTATATAGCTTTAATTTTATTCCGTAAAGCTGAACTACTCAATTATATACTCAATCATTCAACTTTGTAACTATGAAGAAACAAAAAGAAAGAAAGAGGGGAGAGAACACACAGAGAGGAAAATCACCAAGTACTTCGTTTCTCATAAGTACTTTTTCATCATCATGCACGAACAAGACATTACCGTGAGGCGGGAAGAGGGGAAAAACATGCATTCTGTTTGACCTTCAGAACGTAAAATCGGCCATGAAGTGAGAGAGAGAAAGAGAGAGAGAGAGAGAGAACAAAATATATATCCCTTCTCCCCTCCCCCAAAAACACACACCTTTCAAAATAACGATCTAATTTTTGTTTCTGTGCGCTGCTAAAAAAAGAAAAAGTAGAAGAGGTAGACGTAGGGAGGAAGTAGACGTGCAAATAAAAGATATAAAGTATGAACGAATAAAGGACGAAGAGGAACAGTAGAATAATACAAAAAAAACAATAGACATAGACATAGAGTAACAAAGAGGGAAATATTAGCTGCTACGTATGTACATGTAAAAGGAGACAGAGGAGACAAAGTGAGACAAAGAAGAGGAACACTGAGGCAAAGAAGGATGCATAGGGAGGAAACAAAATAAAAAGAAGAGAAACAGGTGTAGAGGGGAGACATAGGTAGATATCAGAGTAGAAAGAGACACATTGAAAGGGGAGTAAATTGACCAGAAGGAGACAGGATGGGAAAATAAACGAGATATTAAGGACAGGAGAAGGAGGAGGAGGAGGAGGAGGTAAAGAGGTAAAGGGGTGGCATAGGAGAAGGCAAAAGGGGTGAAGCAGTTGAATGGCTCTCTTGGTAATTACTCAAGGCCAGTCAATGGGTTGTAACGAGGGAAGGGAAGGAGCAGTGGTGGTGAGGAGGTGAGGGGAATCGAACCCAACTTTCCACCTCTGTAGCTCAATAGAATCTCATTGCAAATATTACGCCTCGACTGTGTTTCTGTGTATGAACATGATAATAATAGTGCCTTTCTTCGCTGGCACTCTAGATGTGATGAATTTTACAGCCCTTTCTCTCTCTCTCTCTCTCTCTCTCTCTCTCTCTCTCTCTCTCTCTCTCTCTCTCTCTCTCTCTCTCTTTCTCTCTTTCTCTCTTTTCTTCCCTCCCTCCCTTCCTCAACCTCCCTACCTCCGACTTACCTTTTATTTTTTTTATTCTTTCGGACTCTGAGTAGTCATGAGCTTGTGTGTGTGTGTTAAAAAGGCATAACTAGTGTAATGAATGAATAATATGCAATCCTTCGTTGATGCATGACCACGCTGTACACTGGATGATGTCAGTGTGTATTGTTGACTATTGATGTTTTTGTAATGGCAAGTGTATATATGTATGTATGTATGTATGTATGCGTGCACTCGGAATAATATTGTTAATGTCTGCGCTGTTTGTCCCGTCGGTAAACACGTGACATTACAATATAAATACAGTCAAATAGGACCCGAGGGAGTACGAACTATAACTTATAGTGCTTCTTGCAAACTTAAATAGAGATTATGTATTGAAAAATTGAAGTGAGTCGTATTAAAATTTTAACATATACTTATGCTAACTCTTAACTCTTTTTTTGTTTTACCGTTGAGTATTGCAACATCATATTTATTGACCTTTTTAATCAATTACTGAGTATACCAAAACTAGACCAGAACGGAAGACAGCGTTGAGATATAGACTTTTACATACAATCCAGAATGTGTCTAATGAGTGTAAACATAATATATATAATCTATCAAGTTCCGAAGGCAGACTAAACTTAACTTACTTCTACTTACAAGGCCACGGTTCTGAAGGTGATATTGAGTCAGGAAAAACCAAATGAATGCTTTGTTTATGAAGATTGAAAACGTGTGATCTTTGCTCGTACACAGTAGAGAAAAAGAAAGTTTTAGTCTGCTTCCACGCAAAATTATCGACTCCTTCAAAAAATGTTGTAAGGCTTTGTGAAAATATACATGACACGCAACGTCAACTTAACGATAGAAAAAAAAGGAAAAAAGAAAAGAAAGACACATAACTGTTATTTTTTGTATAAGTATACTTTGTCACTGTCAAGGAAGTCTTAAATTTTATTTTTTTATTCGAGATGAAAGAACAGCAATTATTAGTAATTGGCAGTAGAAGTAGTAATAGTAGTAGTAGTAGTAGCAGTAGCAGTAGCAGTAGCAGTATTAGTAGCAGTAGAAGTATTAGTAATTTTTTTATAGTAATAGTATAAATAGTAGTAGTAGTAGTAGTAGTAGTAGTAGTAGTAGTAGTAGTAGCAGTAGTAGCAGTAGTTGTTGTTTTTGTTGTTATTGTAATAATAGTAGCTGTAATAGTAGTAGTGGTAACGTTATAATTGTTGTAATTCATATTGTTACAATAGTTGTTCTTGCTGTTGTAATTTCTGTTGTTTTAATAGTTATAATTGTAATTTTTTTTTTGTAATTGTTGCTGTTGTGATTGCTATCTTAATAATATTCAATGTAATGTTAGTGTTGTTATTGTAATTACTATTGTTATTTTGGCAGTCATCTTTTACTCAACATTTTCTTGTTTGCTTGTTTTTGTTTCCGTGAGCCCCGTCCAGCGCCTCGCAGACCTGCGTTACTCACTACAATGTTCACTTTGGGTTCATTAAACTTGCAAAGCTCTCTGATCCTTGAGGGTTTTCTTTTCTCTCTCATTTTCTTTACTTCCTTGTTCACCGAAGTCACTGTTATTATTGTAAGTTGAGTGGAGTATTTTTATTTCTTAATGTTTCTCCTTTGTTCATTTTTATTTTAGTTTTGTTTTTGTGTGTTTGTATGCAAGCTTTATTTATTTTTTGTCTTCTTATTCCTCATCTTACTTTCTTCTTCTTTTTTCTTCCTCTTTCTTTGTTAATGTTGTTTTAATGTATCTGAAACAGTACACAGAATAACACACACACACACACACACACACACACACACACACACACACACACACACACACAGACACACACACACACACACACACACACACACACACACACACACACACACACACACACACACACACACACACACACACACACACACACACACACACACACACACCTTTGATCACTGAGATGCAAACAATTCAATTTTCGGATCAGTTTAACACACTTCATAAAAATATTAATGAATTACTGCCCCAACGCACCTGTCGGGGCAGCGTTCCTCACCTGAGAGCCGCTGGTCACGAACTTTTAATTACAGGTGCCGGAGGGACAACCACACACACACACACACACACACACACACACACACACACACACACACACACACACACACACACACACACACACACACACACACACACAGAGAGAGCATGTCCCCTCGGCCACCACCTGTCCTAGTGACCCTTGGAAGGAAGTAGTGTAAGGTGTGTCCAATTACCGCGCCACACCTGGGCTAATAGCGGTGCGTGTAGCAGGTAATGGTCCGCACAGGTGATTAATTAGCTGTGATCACCTGGACCTGACGTGTTACAAGCGTGTATATAAAGGTGAATGAGGTTTTGTCAGCTTGACTTGAGGTACTAAAGTTTGGTTTGACTTTAATCTAACTTTATTGTTATTTTTATATTTATTTTCTTTTATTTTCTCCTTTTTTTCCTGTTTCTCCCTCACATCTTTCTTTCATAACTCCCTTTGTCTCCTCCATCCATTTACCTCGTTGTCAGTCTGTCTATATATCACTGTCTGTCTCTCTCTATATATATATCTGTCTGACTGGTACTCTTCTTTAATGACTGATAACCTCCCCTTCCACACACCTGTTCAACACCTGCCACACTTCAGAGGTAAATAAACTTCACTCTATCGCCCATTCAGATCCCCTTCCCCGCGGTCCATTCACCCACGTGGTCCACATGGCAATCCTTCAATCCTTCCATGACTCGTGAAAAGCGACCTTCATTATGAGTGACGTGAAGAATAGGACAGATTTACTACCAGACCCTCGTTTTTTGTGTGTGTGGGAAATGGTTACTCTCTCTCTCTGTCTCTGTCTCTATCTGTCCCTGTCTCTCTTACTCTTTCTTCACACACACCACATACATACATACATACACACACACACACACACACACACACACACACACACACACACACACACACACACACACCTGCTACGTGATATTGTCTCCTAAGGGTGTCAAGGGTGATGTGATCTAATTATATATAGTATAGTACATTTGAGATCCTCCCTTAAGGCTAGGAGGAGGAGGAGGAGGAGGAGGAGGAGGAGGAGGAGGAGGAGGAGGAGGAGAGAACCGAGGATGGGAACAATAATTAGACCTGTAAGGGCTACATAAACACCTTGAGGGCATCAGTACCAGCAGGCAGGTATAGGAGGTAGGCAGGTAAGGGCAGGTAAGGGCAGGTACTCTAGCGTCGACCCTCCCCTCCGCTACCCGACTTGCCGCCTCCCCTCACACAGCCGCTTGTAGACGAGGTTTTCCGGCTGATTAACGTCAAACTGAGGAGGCGATGGTGGTGATGGTGGTGGTGGTGGTGGCGGTGGTGGTGGTGGTGGTGGTGGTCAGGCCTTGTTGTTGTCAGAGGGAAGGACGGAGAAAGGGAGCGTCAAAGTGGATGTGTTTAGGTGTGTGTATGCCTGACTGACTGACTGGTTACTGTGTGTATGTGTGTGTGTGTGTGTGTGTGTGTGTGTGTGTGTGTGTGTGTGTGTGTGTGTGTGTGTGTGTTGTGAAGGAAACCGTGTACTGGTTCTCTCTCTTTTTTCTCTCTCTCTCTCTCTCTCTCTCTCTCTCTCTCTCTCTCTCTCTCTCTCTCTCTCTCTCTCTCTCTCTCTCTCTCTCTCTCTCTCTCTCTCTCTCTCTCTCTCTCTGATGTATTTGAAAACACCAGCCAATCAGTCATTTAGTTAGGAAATTATTTATCTATACACCGTATCCGCATAAGATAAAACTTTAAAACCACTTGCTTTATACAAAGGAAACGTGCTTGATATTGTTAAGATTCCCATATCATAATGTCCTTCCGTTTTTTTATGAGGGATGCGCGGGGTATCGCTGTGTTGTGCGCCGAGTAGTAGTAGTAGTAGTAGTAGTAGTAAAAACGCGGCATCCAGCTACATCTGTGTTTATTCGTGTGTTTTTGTGTTGTGATTCTCTAAGTAACACTGTGACATTGCACTGATATACCGTTTGTGCTTTTAAGTGTCAGCAGGATGAGGAGAAGGAGGAGGAGGAGGTGGAGGAGGTGGAGGTGGAGGAGGAGGAAAGTAAAAATGAAAGACAAAATTGGTTAGAAAAGAACCTGAAAAAGCTTGTGATAAGTAGAAGCAGCAATCAAAGACCAACTAACAACCAGGTATTTTTAACCACGGCCGTAACTGCATGGCATGAATCCCGCCTTAGATGTAGTAGTGTCAGTTAAGGTAAACTCAGTAATGCGAAACTTACAATCGCATGTCCAGTTTGAAGATGAATTGTCGACTAGCGTGTCACATTGGCGTGGATTTTTGTTCACTCTGTATAGCTTGGTTTAGTTTTACCTCAAAGCCTCGTACGTTTAATGTTAGCCCAGGTGTGGAATGCATGACGACTAAGTGATGTGTGTGTATGTGTGTGTGTCTGTGTGTGTGCGTGCGTGCGTGTGCGTGTGTGTGTGTGTGTGCAAAACTATACGAAAATATGACTCACTTCTTCCTTTTAAACACTGCAAAAGATTGAGTTTCGTGATCCATTGCTTCCTTACATTACTATTGCATCGCTGTCACGCACTAACACACTCAGCAGCGCAGGGCAAGACCAGCATTGTGGCGGCGTGCACGTTGTTGCTGTGTTCGCTGCCTCACGCCACCTAACCTACCACCCCTTGCATGTGTGAGGAGAACTTTGAAATGACCACTCATGTACCCCAGATTGCTCTTAGTACTGGGTTTGTGTTTTTGATTATTTTATGACTGATAGTGCAAAGTAGCCATTGAGTGATTTTTTTACGTAATTTACCTCCTTGTGTATTTATTTATTTATTTATTTAATTTACTCTCTTTTGGTTCTACGCAGATATTTTTTTTTCTTCTAGTATGTCATCAATTATGTGAAGAAAAATACACGTTTTAATTTTTTGATATAAATATAAATGAATGATGAATCAGGACCTTTAATGAAATATCTCTTTCGCTTTTTTTTTATTATGTCTT
>JAPQNM010000048.1:14360630-14368130 GCA_029783475.1 Metacarcinus magister
GTGTGTGTGTGCGTGTGCGTGTGTGCAGCGCCAGAATACAAAACAAGAAACAAAACAAAAATCCTATATCTAATTTATCCCAATATCCTCAGTTACGATTTTCATTTGTTTCGCCAATCGCTGTCGCCATCGCCTTTCCTTCCTCTTCCCCGCCACACGCCAGCCACCCTGTCATCCTGTCTGCCTGCCTTCCTAACCCTTCCGTCCCTTCACTAATGGCGCATTTAACACAGGATTCCTCTCGTGTTTTGCCATATCGTAAACAAACCTGCCTTCCGACCTCCATTGTTTGCCTAAAATATTGTCTGGCATCCGTGGCCCTGAAGGTAAAGGGTTAAGATGCTGCGCGATGCCTCATTCCTCTTTGTAAATGGCACAGCGCAGGAAGTGTGAGGGGAGACCACGTGCGACCTTTTCCCCTCTCTTGGTTATGCCGCTGAGGGTACGTGTAGGCTGGGTGGAGAGGATGAAGATAGGCGTGGGTGATGAAGAGACTGTGGGAGATGTGGGCGTGAAGTAGGAGTGTGGAGGAGAGATAGATGAGTGGGGATGAGGTGTGAGCTTCGAGTAGATAGTGGAGATGAGGCTGTAGGAGATGGTGGTTAGGTAGAACGGGGTGTAGAGGAAACCAACGAAAGGAGGAGGAGGAGGAGAAGGTGGAAGAGGAGGAAGAGGAGGAGGAATAGGAGGAGGATAATTTATTAGCTTTACGTGGTGAATCTCTACAACCAATTACATAACCAACGAAAAACACATAAAAATAACATAGCGGTGTTACTTCTTACCCTGACACACACACACACACACACACACACACACACACACACACACACACACACACACACACACACACACACACACAAGCTGGCCACACTGAGGCTTTTGTGGCCAATCAACTAATAGACTTGGACATACGGCTCACCCCTTCCTCAGCTTTCCACTCTAAGCTTCATTTGTACTGACGCCGCGGAAGACATATGACTGAGCGAGCGAAGGGGTAGAAGGCGCAGAGAGGAAAGGGAAGTGGGAAGCGAGAGATGGAGGAGGGAAAGGAGAAGGAAAGAGGAAATAGGAGATGGGGGAGGTTACTGTATACAGCCTATAGTTTGGTGCCAGACAACCAGCACGAGCGGAAGTGTTGTCAAGGAATGATGGAGCAGTGAGGGAGGGAAGGAGGGAGGGAAAAGAAGGAGGAGGAGGAGACACTAGAGGAGAGAATAGAGTGAATGATGGAGTGAAAGGATTGAAGGATGACATGGAAGGGGATGAAGAAAGAGATAGGATGGTTAATATGGAAAGAGGAAAGTTACTGTTATGTTATCCTATCCACCTATTCCTTATCATCCTTTCCTTATCATCCTTCCCCCTCCTACCATCACCACCACCCCCTCCCCTTCCCCCTACACACGCACACACTAAGCGCACTCAATCGCGAACGTTGGACGAGCGGTGTCGGCCATGATATGTGACCCTCCGCCGCAGAAGTACCCTCGCCCTTACAACCCCTCGAGGGAGACTTCCATTACAGAGATTGCCAGCCGCTGAAAATTATTTATCTCGTATGCTGACGCGAGGAGGAGCATTCTAGCGGCCCGTCCTCGCGTTTTAGTTGAGTTTCCCCGAAGATTCTCAGGGGCCACTTGGTTTATGTTATGATTATTGGAGGGAGGGAGGGATGGAGGGTTGAGGGAGGGTTGAGGGTGGTGTGGGGTACTGTTTGACTTCTTAGTGTTGGTGTAACTGGTGCCACTTTTGCTGGTGTTGCTGTTTTCTGTCTGGCTCACGCTATTGTTACTGTTATTGCTGCCACCACTGTTACCGTTGTGACTTGTTGCTACTACTATTGCTATGCTGCTCCTATCACTACGATTACAGCTCCAGATTCTGCTGTTGTTGCTGCTGTTGCTGCTGTTTCTGCTGCCATGAGGCGTGCTACAGCTTTTTTTTATGATTACTGTTGATTTTGTTGCTGCTGAGAGTACTTACTGCTACTTCTATTACTACTACTACTACTACTACTACTACTACTACTACTACTACTACTACTACTACTACTACTATGCTAAGATTGTTGCTGTAGCTGCTGCTGCTTCAATTTATCAAAGTAGCAAGAATCAATTTGTAGATTTAAAGTAAATTTCTTTTCCCTCAGACTGTGCTCTCTCTCTCTCTCTCTCTCTCTCTCTCTCTCTCTCTCTCTCTCTCTCTCTCTCTCTCTCTCTCTCTCTGTCTCCCCCACCGTCCCCTTCCCCCATATCCTCCCCTCCGTCCACTAAACAGCGCCCCACACCCCTCATAATGCACTGTTCACAGGCGACTTGACCTTCGAACAGACATAACGCGCAAAACGACGAATAATTGAGATATAATCCGCCCCATTCATGTCCTATTTACGTCGCCCGCCACCCATTCCTCTCACTACACTGGCGGCGCGGGTCGTAGCGGCAGAACTTAAGGGAGCAGTTGGGGATCATTGTACCGAAGAAAATGGGGGTTGAGGTGGTTGTTAGCGTAGTAGTAGTAGTAGTAGGAGGAGGAGAAGGAGGAGAAGGAGAAGGAGTAGGAGGAGGAGGAGGAGGAGGAGGAGGAGGAGGAGGAGAAGGAGAAGGAGAAGGAGGAGGGAGAGGAGGAGAAGGAGGAGGAAGAGGAGGAGGAGGAGGAGGAGGAGGAATGGTTGTAATTGGTTATTTAGGAGACGAGCTTAAGGATCAACGAGACGCATTTGTAGCACTGGTGGTTTGCATCGCTTGTTTTCTGCATTAATACCCTATATTGCGTGTTTTGTTTCTCTCTCTCTCTCAAATACAGACATACACATTGAGAGAGAGAGAGAGAGAGAGAGAGAGAGAGAGAGAGAGAGAGAGAGAGAGAGAGAGAGAGAGATCAAAGAGGGTGAGAAATGGGATTTAGATATACAAACGGATAGAGACTTGAAATGAAGATGTGAATTGCAGAGAAATGTGAGAGAGAGAGAGAGAGAGAGAGAGAGAGAGAGAGAGAGAGAGAGAGAGAGAGAGAGAGAGAGAGAGAGAGAGAGAGAGAGAGAGAGAGAGAATGTACGTAAATAAAAGATAAATACAGATAAATGAGGGAGAGGGAAGAGGCAAGTTATGGAGGAAGAGAAATAGATGAGAGGATATATAAAGGGGAGAGAAGAGATGAAATAAAGATAAAATGTGAATTCGTGAAGATGGAATTAATAGGATAATCAGAGGCAGAAATGGGAGACGCGTGTATCATGTGTGTGGTGTGTGTGTGTGTGTGTGTTGTGTGTGTGTGCGTGTGTGTGGTGTGTGTGCTGGTGTGTGTGTGTGGTGGTGCGCGCGTGTGCAAACTGGTTTAAAGAGCTGGACGGAGGAAGGAGGAACAGAAGAGTGCATGTATTTGAAACTGACTTAGGAACGGATCAGTGAACTTAATGATAGAAACTCACTTAGCTGGAGAGGAAAAGAAAGGACACGAACGTTATACCAATAAAACTTGATTGATGAAAATGATTAAATTGAACACATCTATTGAACGTCTGAGATGATTCGAAGTTTAGGTAGAAATAGGTGAAAATTTATGAAAATGTAAAACGGTGAGACAAAGTGAGACAAAGTGAAAATCTTGGCGAACAATTGTGGGCTACATAAAACAAGCGCCCCCGGGTGGGCTCGAACCACCAACCTTTCGGTTAACAGCCGAACGCGCTAACCAATTGTGCCACGGAGGCTTGAAAAGAAGGGGAAAGATTGCAAATTTTGTTGTTATTTAAGGGAATTAAATGCAGAAAATATTGAAAATTTAGGTATTTGAATAACAGAGAGAGAGAGAGAGAGAGAGAGAGAGAGAGAGAGAGAGAGAGAGAGAGAGAGAGAGAGAGAGAGAGAGAGAGAGAGAGAGAACAAAGAATATAATCCAAATCACCACCATATACAATCCATCGTACACACTCATCTGTCATCCACGTAATGAAAGAGAACGGGCAAAGAAAACCCAAACCACATACATTACCAACAACACAATAATCATGAAACACAAGCCAAGCATTACTCTTCCTCCTCCTCTTCCTCCTGCTGTTGCTGTCTGGCCTGTGACTAAGGGTGATGCAGGGTTTTGCGTCACTCCCATCACCC
Organism: Metacarcinus magister; assembly: GCA_029783475.1. Classification (NCBI taxonomy): domain Eukaryota; kingdom Metazoa; phylum Arthropoda; class Malacostraca; order Decapoda; family Cancridae; genus Metacarcinus; species Metacarcinus magister. The sequence continues at coordinate 14,364,749 of JAPQNM010000048.1, forward strand.
TGCCACCCTGCCTGCCTACTCTCCCTGTATATTCATAGGAGTTTAGTTACCCTGCTGTCACAACATGGATAGGATATGCTAGGTCAGTACCCTGCATAGGACATTAAGATGGGGAAACAGTGGATCTTAAAGGATGTTATAGTTGTCTTTTGAACTTCATGTAATGTTAATTTTGGAAAGGGATGTTGAAGGCAGGTTTTTTTCGATTTTTTTTTTATCATGATGTTCTTAGTTTTCAAAGTTTAACCATAGATGGAAAAAATATTAATCTTCTAATTTATACGTTGGCAGGATATAATTGGTGAATATATAACTTCATGAATGAGTGCCCTGTTTGGTGTCACTTTTCTTTCAGTTAATGGGAAAGAGGAGTTATGAAAGGTAAAGAAAACGTAATAAGAGTCTGGACGATAAAACTCTTCAGTGAGGCCTTTGTGCGTGACGGGTAATAATTCTTGGTAGTTAAAGATACACATTATATACACCATTATCATTACCTTTTTTCGTGTGTGTGTGTGTGTGTGTGTGTGTGTGTGTGTGTGTGTGTGTGTGTGTGTGTGTGTGTGTGTGTGTGTGTGTGTGTGTGTCCTGGTGTAATGAATAATGTTGTAGTTTTCAGTGTATTTCTTTTCTTTTCATGAGAGCGTTAAGTGAACGTTTCCTTTGAGAAAGAGAGAAAATATATAAACTCACAACCGAAAGAGAAAAAAAAAGATAATAGTGTTTTAGTTTGTTAAAGATTGCAGTTTGTTTCATCTTGTATCTACTTCTACTACTACTACTACTACTACTACTACTATTACTACTACTACTACTACTACTACTACTACTACTACTACTACTACTACTACTACTACTACTACTACTACTACCACTGCCATTACTACGACTAAAATAATGATAGCAATAAACAATTTCTTTTTTCCTCCTTTTCTTAGAAGCAACAACAGACTGGTGGTTGTGGTGGTGGTGGTGGTGGTGGTGGTGGTGGTGGTGGTGGTGGTATAATACATAGTGGTGGTGACGCAACAGTCGTCACCCATTATTTTCGTCCCTTAATCCCCATTGTCCGCCGTCCCCTGAGGAGGAGGCAAGGGTGGGGAGGGGAAGGTCCAGGTGATGGGATGGTGGACTCACGCACGCACGCACACACGCACACAAGTCCATTATTCTTGAGAAACTGGCCTGTCTTTGCCCCTCACAGTGCTGCCACATCTCACATCAGTACATCAGCAGCCCACCCTCTACTACCTCCCAACCACCCACCCACCCTCCTCCTCCTGTTCCTTTTCCTCCTCCTCCTCCTCCTCCTCCTCCTCCTCCTCCTCCTCCTCCTCCTCCTCCTACTCCACTGTCTTACCTGGCGCACCTGTGGACTCGCTGACCCTAGCTATACAATTACAAGGTCATAAGAAGAGTGACTGTTAAGGAATACATTGATTTCGTAGATACATACATAAACACATACATACTTACATATATACAGACATACATTCTGATATATTCATCTTGCTTGTTTATTTCTTTCAATTATTTTGATTAGTGTTGTTTCCTATACTTAATCTGCACAATCTTCCTTGCTATTTTTTTTTTTTTTTTTTAAACGTATTGGTATTACGTATTGCCAACTAATTAACCTTTTATGACACCCCCAAAATAGAAAATTGACGTTAGGGGCGAAAAAGTTAATGTATAGTGATAAAAATTGAAGCACCTAAATTTGCACACGAACAAAAAAAAAAAGAAAGTGATGGGAAACCTAATGTGAATTCTTGAAATGGGTGAAAAAAAATACTTACAAAGGTGACATAGGTAAGGTTTTTACAGTATATGGTCAGGGAAGGACTTGTGGGAATGACTACAAAGATGGATGAATATATACTTAAGGCAGAGATAGACAAACCTTTTCACTCTAAAGGAAGTGGATGAGTGGGATGAGATTAAGTTAACATCCTTGTGAACACGAACACGAGAGAGAGAGAGTAAACTTTAAGGTTCATACGAGTAGATTTTTGGTTACGGATGAAGGGTTCACATGAGCTGTTCCTAATGACCCCTTGCATCCTCATTATAATTTCATGTTATTTCTTATGTTACTAAATAGTTATTCATCTTATATCTTTTGGCAGTAAAACCATAATTAATAGTTTTATTTAATTATATGTTTTGGGGGTTAGAAATAAAATTAAATCAAGGTTTTTCGTCTATTTTGGGAGCGTATAAGTTCAAGGTTCAAGTAATACATCATCTCTTTGTTACCGGGAAGTGTGACTGACCAACCAATAGGCTCCAGACGTGGCACCACCGCACAATAAGCTACAGGTAAACACAACTTAGCGCCCGAGGGAGTTTTAACACCTCGAACAAAAGAGGGCGGAGAAACGCAGCGGGAGACAGGCAGCATCCACGGAACACCACCAATGCAAACCCTCGATATATACTCTTCCACTCCTTCCTCTTGTCTTATATTTGGTGTGTCGAGGCTACTGGGTGAGGCTGAGGTTGTGATTGTGTCTCTAGCGTGTTGCGTGATGGGTTTAGGGGACACTATACGCGGGTTGCCCTGAGGCGAAGTGTGAGGGAGGCTCAGTGGGGTGGCTCCTGATATACCACACCACGATGGACCACCCTCCCTCCCTCCCTCCTTCCCTCCCTCCCTCCCTCCTTCCCTCCCTCCTTCCCTCCCTCCTTCCCTCCCTCCTTCCCTCCCTCCTTCTCTCTCCCTCCTTCTCTCTCCCTCTGTCTTCCTTCTTTGCATAATCTCCACCTGTGTCCTCTCCACTACCTCCTTCAACTTTGCTTCAGTTTTTACTTCTTTTTCTTTTTTTGTTCTTCTTTTCATCCCTCCTTCTACTCTTTCTTTTCTTCCTCCTCCTCCTCCTCCTCCTCCTCCTCCTCCTCTGACCTCCTTCCATCACCCTATCAGCCTCCTGTTCCTCTCTTTCGTATACGTTCTGTGTCCACTATTACTATAACTGATAAGGATAGTATTATTATTATTATTATTATTATTAGTAGTAGTAGTAGTAGTAGCAGTAGTGTCATGGCGTCGGTCAGTGAACTAAGCTGCCTCCCTCAGGTTAGGAAGGTGCCCCTGGTGTTCCCTGAGGGCCCTGGGTCACCTGTACCACCCAGCAGGTAGAGCTCCTTACCTGCCTCGCTTACCTGTAGTCTGGCCTTACCAGTGCTCATTAATTTTTATGTTTTGGTTTTAATATTTTTTAGCTTTCTGTCTCTGTGTCTATTTATCTATCTATCTATCTATCTATCTATCTATCTATCTATTTGTCTATCTATCTATCTATATGACTGTATTTTCACTCCTTCATTATCTCTGTAAATTGTGGAATACTCTGATTATTCTGGGGTTTTTTTCTTCACT
>JAPQNM010000048.1:14373130-14388130 GCA_029783475.1 Metacarcinus magister
TCTCTCTCTCTCTCTCTCTCTCTCTCTCTCTCTCTCTCTCTCTCTCTCTCTCTCTCTCTCTTCTTAAGGCCAGGTGCTCAAATTGGGGTCCGAATCTTTACCTGAAATCCCTTGCTTCCGGTGTGCTGGGGATTACAAAGCGGTGCAGCGTCTGTGTGAAGAGGAGGAGGAGGAGGGAGGAAGGGAGGAAGGGGAGAAGAGGAGGGGAATGGAATGGAGGGGAAAGGGCGAAGGGGAGATACTGTTTTGTTGTCTTGTATAATCTGTAATTGTTGTTATTATTATTATTGTTGTTATTATCATTATCATATTATCTTATTTTATTACATTTGTGTCTATCTATACGTTAAGACCTTTTGTAGCAGACACACACACACACACACACACACACACACACACACACACACACACACACACACACACACACACACACACACACACACACACACACACACACACACACACACACACACACACAGAGGAAGGCACCAAAAAATCCAAGCTGTGGGTCCCCAAATTAATACCTCAACCCTTTCATTACTACCCATCATATTTACCGTTACTGTCCCCTTCAGGAAAGTTGACAGGGGGAGTGAGTGGCAGGGAAGGGATGCAGAGAGAGAGAGAGAGAGAGAGAGAGAGAGAGAGAGAGAGAGAGAGAGAGAGAGAGAGAGAGAGAGAGAGAGAGAGAGGTGGGGGGGATAGCATGCACACAGGTCCTATCTTCACGCCCTTCCTTCCAGCCTCTTTCAATGCTGCCTTCACTACCCTTCTCTCTCTCTCTCTCTCTCTCTCTCTCTCTCTCTCTCTCTCTCTCTCTCTCTCTCTCTCTCTCTCTCTCTCTCTCTCTCTCTCTCTTTTACCACAACCTTTCATGTTTGTTTTTCTCTCTATCATCGTCTTATTTTTATTTCTTTTATTTCTGGCCTCCACAAACCTTTTATTTCCTCTTGTTGTTGTGGTGTCATTGCCTTTGATTCTTGTCGTGTTTGTCCGGTGTTTGTCGTGTGTGTGTGTGTGTGTGTGTGTGTGTGTGTGTGTGTGTGTGTGTGTGTGTGTGTGTGTGTGTGTTGTCCCTTTCAGTTCCTCCTCCTCCTCTTCCTCCTGGTTGTAGTATGTGTAGAAAGGGCGTCTCCTGTTCTTTCTTTTATATTATATGCGTTTTTTACGTAAACCCCATACATTTTGAGTTATTTCAAAATATATGATTTATGTCAAAAATTCTAAGGGTGTTCCCTACAAAATTTCATAGATATTTCCACACCTCCGAATCTCATGAAAATTGGTGCCATGGGGTTCTCGGGCATGCTGATTACGAATCTGGAGTTAGTTTTATCATTACTATAATATTAGCATTTTCCATTTTGTGGCCCACAAATTCCACCAGAATTGAGATCGAAAAAGTTTTTTCCCATTTTACTACGTAAATATTAGTCCCACTGGAAAATTGTAGAGAAGTAAAGTTATGGAGTTTGATAATGTCTATATCATATAGTCATAATTTTTCCAATAACTCTAATACTTATGAAAATAAATAAAATATTGTTAAAGAAATGAATGCATAATGCTTTACACTCCTACATCTATAATTACATTCAAATTCCATTTCACTATAGCCCAAAAGAACGGGTGTCTTCTGTTCTTTCTTTTATATACCATACGATTTTTACGTAAACCCCATACATTTTGAGTTATTTCAAAATATATGATTTATGTCAAAAATTCTAAGGGTGTACCCTACAAAATTTCATGAAAATTTCCACACCTCCGAATCTCATGAAAATTGGTACAATGAGGTTTTCGGTCATGCTGAACAAGAATCTGGCCTTATTTTTCTGATTACTATAATATCAAACTGTATTTCATCCTTGCTTACCTAATAACTTTCCTCGTAAATTCCATGTAGTTTTTCTATACTACATTGTATCACTTCTTTTCCTGCCAGGTTCGGCTGGAGGGATGGGTGGGCGGGGAGGAGACTTCCACTGTACCATCCCTTCTCTAATTCAAGTAGCTAGTGTAGAGTAGTTATATCAAACAGCCTTCGCAGGGACCCTAGGGTCTGTTGCTGTTTGTGTTCCCTTGTATTCTTGTATTCCTCCTCCTCCTCTGTGTCACTTTGGTGTTAGTTACAGACAGGTGTGTTTTGTTGCCTTTTGTTGGGCGTCACACCTGTGTTGTCTTCGTGTGTGTGTGTGTGTGTGTGTGTGTGTGTGTGTGTGTGTGTGTGTGTGTGTGTGTGTGTGTGTGTGTGTGTGTGTGTGTGTGTGTGTGTGTGTGTGTGTGTGTGTGTGTGTGTGTGTGTGTGTGTGTGTGGTGTGTGTGTGTGTGTGTGTGTGTGTGTGTGTGTGTGTGTGTGTGTGTGTGTGTGTGTGTGTGTGTGTGTGTGTGTGTGTGGTGTGTGTGTGTGTGTGTGTGTGTGTGTGTGTGTGTGTGTGTGTGTGTGTGTGTGTGTGTGGTGTGTGTGTGTGTGTGTGTGTGTGTGTGTGGTGTGTGTGTGTGTGTGTGTGTGTGTGTGTTGTGTGTGTGTGTGTGTGTGTGTGTGTGTGTGTGTGTGTGTGTGTGTGTGTGTGTGTGTGTGTGTGTGTGTGTGTGTGTGTGTGTGTGTGTGTGTGTGTGTGTGTGTGTGTGTGTGTGTGTGTGTGTGTGTGTGTGTGTGTGTGTGTGTGTGTGTGTGTGTGTGTGTGTGTGTGTGTGTGTGTGTGTGTGTGTGTGTGTGTGTGTGTGTGTGTGGTGTGTGTGTGTGTGTGTGTGTGTGTGTGTGTGTGTGTGTGTGTGTGTGTGTGTGTGTGTGTGTGTGTGTGTGTGTGTGGTGTGTGTGTGTGTGTGTGTGTGTGTGTGTGTGTGTGTGTGTGTGTGTGTGTGGTGTGTGTGTGTGTGTGTGTGTGTGTGTGGTGTGTGTGTGTGTGTGTGTGTGTGTGTGTGTGTGTGTGTGTGTGTGTGTGTGTGTGTGTGTGTGTGTGTGTGTGTGTGTGTGTGGTGTGTGTGTGTGTGTGTGTGTGTGTGTGTGTGTGTGTGTGTGTGTGACTTTGGACATGTTACTGAGAAAAGAGGTCAAACACACACACGCACACACACACACACACACACACACACACACACACACACACACACACACACACACACACACACACACACACATCTGCGTCCTTTGTCTTGCGTTCGTCTCCCTCCGTCATTCCGCCTCATTGACTTCGCACTCATACATAAACACACCGCTGATACATACATACATAACCCACCCACACTTACATACATACATACATACATACATACGCACATGAATCTACATGCATAGTGCTTCACTCAAACACACACAGGTTAAATCAGTGGATATTAATATACACACACACGTTCCCTCAAGTATGTATGTATATAAAGTACACATATTCAATTTTTACGTAGCTACATGTATACACACACCACACACACACACACACACACACACACACACACACACACACACACACACACACACACACACACACACACACACACACACACACACACACACACACACACACACACATTCACACTGTACACATAATTACCCTTTATCAAAATCCACGTCTTTTCGATTATATGGTTTTTGCCCTAAGCCTAAATCCTATTCATTGTTTTCTTCTTCATCTCTATATCACCTTCATTATTTAAGTATCTGATCATAGTATTACAAGTATTGACATTGTAAGTGTAATTATGTGTATATCCTTTCACATTTAACAGCCTCTAATTATTAATAGTTACCACCTGCCATACACACTCTATAATTACTTAGTTCTTGCCTCTATAATGACACCGTGTGAAGAGCAAATTAGGAACAGGTGAAAGAGCGAGAGAGAAAAAAAAATATATATATAACCTGACATGTGAAAAGAGCATCGTGGAAGGGAACAGCGGATGGCAGGTGACAGAGACGTGAGTAGGGGGGGCGAGGGGACGAGGGGGGGCGAGGGGGGGTAGAGGGTGTGAAGGGGGGCGGCTTGACCTGTTTCGCGGTGCTTTCAGGTCTTTGAGAGGCTGGAGGAGGGTGAAGGAGCAGCACCTGACCCCTCTTTTACCTAGGCCTAAGTGTCACCCCTCCCCCCCTCCCTGGAACACCCTCCACCGAACCCCCTCCACCGAACCCCCTCCCCCGAACCCTCTCCCCCGACACCCCTGATTGACGGCTAGATAGGAACCGTCACTCTCCTCTCCTATTGGCTTCCTCCTCCTCCTCCTCCTCCTCCTCCTCCTCCTCCTCCTCCTCCTCCTCCTCCTCCTCCTCCTCCTCCTCCTCCTCCTCCTCCTCCTCCTCCTCCTCTTCACTTTTCTGTCCTTCCCTCAAGTAGTAGTGATTGTAGTTTTCTGAAGAAGGTAATGTTTAGTGTTAATTTGTAAATACTATTAGATTAATTGATCTTTTTTGGGTTCCTCTTCCTCATTTATTTTCTTCCTCTTCCTCCTCATCATTGCTATTCAATTATTCTGTATCTCTTTTTTTATTTATTTATTTATTTTTACTTCGTTCTCCTTTTTTTCTTATCGTTCTTTGATTTGGTTTTGTTTTGGGTATTTTTATCATCTTCATCATACTCCTCCTTTTCCTTCATTTCTTAATATCTATCAACTTCCTCCTCCTCCTCCTCCTCTTCCTCCTCCTCTTCCTCCTCCTCCTCCTCCTCCTCCTCCTCCTCCTCCTCCTCCTCCTCCTCCTTCTCCTCCTTTTTCCCCTCCTCTCCCCCCACCGCGCCTCGCTTCACTTATTCATTTCGAGCACTGATGACCTGCCACTCAAGGTAAGCTTCAGGTGAGATTAGACAGTTGTTACACAGCCTTCTGCCCCTCCAACCCTCCTTCCCTCCTTCCTCTCCCTCCTCCATCCCTCTCCCTACTACTATACCTCTCCCACCCTCCTTCCTTTTCCTCGCCATCCCTCCCTCCACCATCCCTCCCTCCCACATATCCTTCCCTCCTCTTTTTTTCCCTGCCATCCCTCCTTCCTCTCCTTCTTTTCCTCCCTACCTTCCTGCTTCTTAATATCTTCTTAATTCCTTAATTCATCTTTTCTCTATTCCTCCCTTCTTTCCCTCCCTGTCATCCCTCCTTCCTTCTCTTCTCTTCCTCCCTCCTTCCCTTAATCCACCTTTTCTCTATTCCTCCCTTCTTTTCCTCCTTGTCATCTCTCCTTCCTTCCCTTCTCTCCCTCCCTTTCCCATTCTCTCCCACGCCTTTGTCGGGACCAGTTACCTGTAGACACCTGTGTTTCATTAGCGTCTGTTCCTCGGGTGCGGGACGGGGTGTTACCTGGCATTACCTGAGCACCGGACACCTGAGCCTCACATGTGTGCCGTGTGTTTTTATTCGTCACACCCACACACACACACACACACACACACACACACACACACACACACACACACACACACACACACACACACACACACATCCACACACACACACACACACACACACACACACACACACACACACACACACACACACACACACACACACACACACACACACATTTTTTATTTGTCACACATGCTGTTTTTTATTGCTCTCGATTGTAGTACGTGATAGAAAATTGATAAGAATATATGTTTGGATCCACACACACACACACACACACACACACACACACACACACACACACACACACACACACACACACACACACACACACACACACACGTTCACCTTATTTACATTGCATCATTCATCCATTCCTCTTCATCTTTTTTTTTTATATCTTCTCTCCTCCTCTTCTTCCTCCTCATTTTCTCCCTTTTTTTAAATCTTCCATTACCATCATCCTCCTCCTCCTCCTCCTCCTCCTCCTCCTCCTCCTCCTCCTCCTCCTCCTCCTCCTCCTCCTTCTCTCTCCTCCTCCTCCTCCTCCTCCTCCTCCTCCTCCTCCTCCTCCTCCTCCTCCTCCTCCTCCTCCACCGGTGACAGAGTCAGTAGTGAAGATTTTGATCGGCCGGTCATGACCGAGCGAGCGGTGGGAATTGAATTGTTTTCTGCCTCTATATACCTAATTCTAGTGAGCCTTATCTTGATGCAGCAGCATTTAAGAATGAAAATAAATAACTTCCATAGCCATTGGCACCGGTGACAGAGTCAGTAGTGAAGATTTTGATCGGCCGGTCATGACCGAGCGAGCGGTGGGAATTGAATTGTTTTCTGCCTCTATATACATAATTCTAGTGAGCCTTATCTTGATGCAGCAGCATTTAAGAATGAAAATAAATAACTTCCATAGCCATTGGCACCGGTGACAGAGTCAGTAGTGAAGATTTTGATCGGCCGGTCATGACCGAGCGAGCGGTGGGAATTGAATTGTTTTCTGCCTCTATATATCTAATTATAGTAAGCCTTATCTTGATGCAGCAGCATTTAAGAATGAAAATAAATAACTTCCATAGCCATTGGCACCGGTGACAGAGTCAGTAGTGAAGATTTTGATCGGCCGGTCATGACCGAGCGAGCGGTGGGAATTGAATTGTTTTCTGCCTCTATATACCTAATTCTAGTGAGCCTTATCTTGATGCAGCAGCATTTAAGAAGGTCAAAGAAAGGCTATGTACACTACAGGAGTAATCAAACAGACTCTGCCATCCTGAAATAGTTTATAAAAACTTGTTTTCATCATATGTTCTACTTAAACTAGTTGTAACTCCTTTCGTTTTACTCGTATTGAATTTTCAAGCAATGCTTCAAAATCTGCACCTTTTTCTGATCCTTATGGTATGTAACAAGTACTGATAAACACAATATTAAGAAAATATATATTACGTCCTCACGTAAATTTCGTACATTATAAATAATGAAAAAAGAAACTAGACGCAGGATCTGAATGGGATAGGGTTTTAAAAGAGGAGAAAAATATTTATAATTTCACAATATAACTCTTTGTTATATTTGATCGGTATCTATCTCATGAAAAATAGTTATCTACTAAAATAATGATATCATTAAACAAACAATATTAGCTTCTAAGCTAAGATACCAATTGAACAAAGTGCTTTGTTTATTAGTTGGTAATTTCATAAGGAATATCTGATATCTTTTCCATCAACATTGGTAAAGTATTAGATCCACCATACTGATTTTATCATCTGCTTTAACCCAAATAAATTAATTTATAGCAATAAAAGTTTCTGGTGAAATTAACTGAAACTATGCTGAAAGTCTTACATTATTCCCATGTACAACATAGTTTAAAAAAAACAAAATCGAAGAGAAAATTTTGCAAAAAATTTCCCGGAGTAGAAAAAATGACAGAAATACACCATATGTTGAGGTCAATTCTAGACATCCACGAGGGTCTGTAAGATGGTTAAACGTGTCGTAAGGCTTGGTTATGAACTGCTTTGAGCTGTAACAGTCATTACAAGAATATTCGTGGACGTTAAGACAATATGTGTTCCTTACGGGGTAAGGTGTCGTGTGTAGGAGTATACGCGGGTTACTGATGGCTATCATATCCTCTCGATGGAGCTTGACACTGCAATAAAAGTACTGCATTACATTTTTTAATGAAAATAAATCACTTCCATAGCCATTGGCACCGGTGACAGAGTCAGTAGTGAAAATTTTGATCGGTCGGTCATGTCCGAACGAACGGTGGGAATTGAATTGTTTTCTGCCTCTATATACTTAATTATAGTAAGCCTTATCTTGATGCAGCAACATTTACGAATGAAAATAAATAACTTCCATAGCCATTGGCACCGGTGACAGAGTCAGTAGTGAAGATTTTGATCGGCCGGTCATGACCGAGCGAGCGGTGGGAATTGAATTGTTTTCTGCCTCTATATACCTAATTCTAATGAGCCTTATCTTGATGCAGCAGCATTTAAGAAAGAAAATAAATAACTTCCATAGCCATTGGCACCGGTGACAGAGTCAGTAGTGAAGATTTTGATCGGCCGGTCATGACCGAGCGAGCGGTGGGAATTGAATTGTTTTCTGCCTCTATATACCTAATTCTAGTGAGCCTTATCTTGATGCAGCCGCATTTAAGAATGAAAATAAATAACTTCCATAGCCATTGGCACCGGTGACAGAGTCAGTAGTGAAGATTTTGATCGGCCGGTCATGACCGAGCGAGCGGTGGGAATTGAATTGTTTTCTGCCTCTATATACCTAATTCTAGTGAGCCTTATCTTGATGCAGCAGCATTTAAGAATGAAAATAAATAACTTCCATAGCCATTGGCACCGGTGACAGAGTCAGTAGTGAAGATTTTGATCGGCCGGTCATGACCGAGCGAGCGGTGGGAATTGAATTGTTTTCTGCCTCTATATACCTAATTCTAGTGAGCCTTATCTTGATGCAGCAGCATTTAAGAATGAAAATAAATAACTTCCATAGCCATTGGCACCGGTGACAGAGTCAGTAGTGAAGATTTTGATCGGCCGGTCATGACCGAGCGAGCGGTGGGAATTGAATTGTTTTCTGCCTCTATATACCTAATTCTAGTGAGCCTTATCTTGATGCAGCAGCATTTAAAAATGAAAATAAATAACTTCCATAGCCATTGGCACCGGTGACAGAGTCAGTAGTGAAGATTTTGATCGGCCGGTCATGACCGAGCGAGCGGTGGGAATTGAATTGTTTTCTGCCTCTATATATCTAATTATAGTAAGCCTTATCTTGATGCAGCAGCATTTAAGAATGAAAATAAATAACTTCCATAGCCATTGGCACCGGTGACAGAGTCAGTAGTGAAGATTTTGATCGGCCGTTCATGACCGAGCGAGCGGTGGGAATTGAATTGTTTTCTGCCTCTATATACCTAATTCTAGTGAGCCTTATCTTGATGCAGCAGCATTTAAGAAGATCAGAGAAAGGCTATGTACACTACAGGAGTAATCAAACAGACTCTGCCATCCTGAAATAGTTTATAAAAACTTGTTTTCATCATATGTTCTACTTAAACTAGTTGTAACTCCTTTCGTTTTACTCGTATTGAATTTTCAAGCAATGCTTCAAAATCTTCACCTTTTTCTGATCCTTATGGTATGTAACAAGTACTGATAAACACAATATTAAGAAAATATATATTACGTCCTCACGTAAATTTCGTACATTATAAATAATGAAAAAAGAAACTAGACGCAGGATCTGAATGGGATAGGGTTTTAAAAGAGGAGAAAAATATTTATAATTTCACAATATAACTCTTTGTTATATTTGATCGGTATCTATCTCATGAAAAATAGTTATCTACTAAAATAATGATATCATTAAACAAACAATATTAGCTTTTAAGCTAAGATACCAATTGAACAAAGTGCTTCGTTTATTAGTTGGTAATTTCATAAGGAATATCTGATATCTTTTCCATCAACATTGGTAAAGTATTAGATCCACCATACTGATTTTATCATCTGCTTTAACCCAAATAAATTAATTTATAGCAATAAAAGTTTCTGGTGAAATTAACTGAAACTATGCTGAAAGTCTTACATTATTCCCATGTACAACATAGTTTAAAAAAAACAAAATCGAAGAGAAAATTTTGCAAAAAATTTCCCGGAGTAGAAAAAATGACAGAAATACACCATATGTTGAGGTCAATTCTAGACATCCACGAGGGTCTGTAAGATGGTTAAACGTGTCGTAAGGCTTGGTTATGAACTGCTTTGAGCTGTAACAGTCATTACAAGAATATTCGTGGACGTTAAGACAATATGTGTTCCTTACGGGGTAAGGTGTCGTGTGTAGGAGTATACGCGGGTTACTGATGGCTATCATATCCTCTCGATGGAGCTTGACACTGCAATAAAAGTACTGCATTACATTTTTTAATGAAAATAAATCGCTTCCATAGCCATTGGCACCGGTGACAGAGTCAGTAGTGAAAATTTTGATCGGTCGGTCATGTCCGAACGAGCGGTGGGAATTGAATTGTTTTCTGCCTCTATATACTTAATTATAGTAAGCCTTATCTTGATGCAGCAACATTTAAGAATGAAAATAAATAACTTCCATAGCCATTGGCACCGGTGACAGAGTCAGTAGTGAAGATTTTGATCGGCCGGTCATGACCGAGCGAGCGGTGGGAATTGAATTGTTTTCTGCCTCTATATACCTAATTCTAATGAGCCTTATCTTGATGCAGCAGCATTTAAGAAAGAAAATAAATAACTTCCATAGCCATTGGCACCGGTGACAGAGTCAGTAGTGAAGATTTTGATCGGCCGGTCATGACCGAGCGAGCGGTGGGAATTGAATTGTTTTCTGCCTCTATATACCTAATTCTAGTGAGCCTTATCTTGATGCAGCCGCATTTAAGAATGAAAATAAATAACTTCCATAGCCATTGGCACCGGTGACAGAGTCAGTAGTGAAGATTTTGATCGGCCGGTCATGACCGAGCGAGCGGTGGGAATTGAATTGTTTTCTGCCTCTATATACCTAATTCTAGTGAGCCTTATCTTGATGCAGCAGCATTTAAGAATGAAAATAAATAACTTCCATAGCCATTGGCACCGGTGACAGAGTCAGTAGTGAAGATTTTGATCGGCCGGTCATGACCGAGCGAGCGGTGGGAATTGAATTGTTTTCTGCCTCTATATACCTAATTCTAGTGAGCCTTATCTTGATGCAGCAGCATTTAAGAATGAAAATAAATAACTTCCATAGCCATTGGCACCGGTGACAGAGTCAGTAGTGAAGATTTTGATCGGCCCGTCATGACCGAGCGAGCGGTGGGAATTGAATTGTTTTCTGCCTCTATATATCTAATTATAGTAAGCCTTATCTTGATGCAGCAGCATTTAAGAATGAAAATAAATAACTTCCATAGCCATTGGCACCGGTGACAGAGTCAGTAGTGAAGATTTTGATCGGCCGGTCATGACCGAGCGAGCGGTGGGAATTGAATTGTTTTCTGCCTCTATATACCTAATTCTAGTGAGCCTTATCTTGATGCAGCAGCATTTAAAAATGAAAATAAATAACTTCCATAGCCATTGGCACCGGTGACAGAGTCAGTAGTGAAGATTTTGATCGGCCGGTCATGACCGAGCGAGCGGTGGGAATTGAATTGTTTTCTGCCTCTATATATCTAATTATAGTAAGCCTTATCTTGATGCAGCAGCATTTAAGAATGAAAATAAATAACTTCCATAGCCATTGGCACCGGTGACAGAGTCAGTAGTGAAGATTTTGATCGGCCGTTCATGACCGAGTGAGCGGTGGGAATTGAATTGTTTTCTGCCTCTATATACCTAATTCTAGTGAGCCTTATCTTGATGCAGCAGCATTTAAGAAGATCAGAGAAAGGCTATGTACACTACAGGAGTAATTAAACAGACTCTGCCATCCTGAAATAGTTTATAAAAACTTGTTTTCATCATATGTTCTACTTAAACTAGTTGTAACTCCTTTCGTTTTACTCGTATTGAATTTTCAAGCAATGCTTCAAAATCTTCACCTTTTTCTGATCCTTATGGTATGTAACAAGTACTGATAAACACAATATTAAGAAAATATATATTACGTCCTCACGTAAATTTCGTACATTATAAATAATGAAAAAAGAAACTAGACGCAGGATCTGAATGGGATAGGGTTTTAAAAGAGGAGAAAAATATTTATAATTTCACAATATAACTCTTTGTTATATTTGATCGGTATCTATCTCATGAAAAATAGTTATCTACTAAAATAATGATATCATTAAACAAACAATATTAGCTTCTAAGCTAAGATACCAATTGAACAAAGTGCTTCGTTTATTAGTTGGTAATTTCATAAGGAATATCTGATATCTTTTCCATCAACATTGGTAAAGTATTAGATCCACCATACTGATTTTATCATCTGCTTTAACCCAAATAAATTAATTTATAGCAATAAATGTTTCTGGTGAAATTAACTGAAACTATGCTGAAAGTCTTACATTATTCCCATGTACAACATAGTTTAAAAAAAACAAAATCGAAGAGAAAATTTTGCAAAAAATTTCCCGGAGTAGAAAAAATGACAGAAATACACCATATGTTGAGGTCAATTCTAGACATCCACGAGGGTCTGTAAGATGGTTAAACGTGTCGTAAGGCTTGGTTATGAACTGCTTTGAGCTGTAACAGTCATTACAAGAATATTCGTGGACGTTAAGACAATATGTGTTCCTTACGGGGTAAGGTGTCGTGTGTAGGAGTATACGCGGGTTACTGATGGCTATCATATCCTCTCGATGGAGCTTGACACTGCAATAAAAGTACTGCATTACATTTTTTAATGAAAATAAATCGCTTCCATAGCCATTGGCACCGGTGACAGAGTCAGTAGGGAAAATTTTGATCGGTCGGTCATGTCCGAACGAGCGGTGGGAATTGAATTGTTTTCTGCCTCTATATACTTAATTATAGTAAGCCTTATCTTGATGCAGCAACATTTAAGAATGAAAATAAATGACTTCCATAGCCATTGGCACCGGTGACAGAGTCAGTAGTGAAGATTTTGATCGGCCGGTCATGACCGAGCGAGCGGTGGGAATTGAATTGTTTTCTGCCTCTATATACCTAATTCTAGTGAGCCTTATCTTGATGCAGCAGCATTTAAGAATGAAAATAAATAACTTCCATAGCCATTGGCACCGGTGACAGAGTCAGTAGTGAAGATTTTGATCGGCCGGTCATGACCGAGGGAGCGGTGGGAATTGAATTGTTTTCTGCCTCTATATACCTAATTCTAGTGAGCCTTATCTTGATGCAGCAGCATTTAAGAATGAAAATAAATAACTTCCATAGCCATTGGCACCGGTGACAGAGTCAGTAGTGAAGATTTTGATCGGCCGGTCATGACCGAGCGAGCGGTGGGAATTGAATTGTTTTCTGCCTCTATATACCTAATTATAGTAAGCCTTATCTTGATGCAGCAGCATTTAAGAATGAAAATAAATAACTTCCATAGCCATTGGCACCGGTGACAGAGTCAGTAGTGAAGATTTTTGATCTTGGTTAGCCTTCCTTTCCCTGCCAGCCATGGCTGGGGAGAGAAGCCTTCACCCTTATTATCCTGTATCCTTCACTCTAGATTAGATAATGTACTCACAAACAGCCTCGTAAGGGCCAGCAGGCCTGTTGCTGTTTGTTCTTCCTATGTGTTCCTATTTGTTCCTCCCCCACCCCCCATGACAAGTCTCGACAGATGGACTGGAGTATAATAATAATGAAAATAATAATAATACCATCACTGAATAAATGCCGACCAGATAAATCATATATATATTTTTTCTGCCTCCCGTTTTCTTTCCCCACCCACGTGACGGTAAATAAGGGGAGACTCTATAATACCATCCACAATTACTTACATTATTACTCTGTTTTATCCCTCTGTCTTATCTCTCTGGACGATCTACCCCATGTCATCTACACCTCCCCCATCCCACCACACACACACACACACACACACACACACACTCACTCACTCTCTCTCTCTCTCTCTCTCTCTCTCTCTCTCTCTCTCTCTCTCTCTCTCTCTCTCTCTCTCTCTCTCTCTCTCTCTCTCTCTCTCTCTCTCTTCCCCCCCCCTCCATCAACTGTACTTAATCCTACGATCACCTCTCCCTCCATCTCCCTCCCTCTCACTTTCCTTCTCCCTTTCTTCTCCCTTCCTCTCTCTATCTCTCTCTCTCTCTCTCTCTCTCTCTCTCTCTCTCTCTCTCTCTCTCTCTCTCTCTCTCTCTCTCTCTCTGATGAAGCCAAAGATAAAAACTAGAGTCCCTCCCTCCCTCCCTCCCTCCCTCCCTCCCTCCCTCCCTCCCTCCCTCAATTCCTCCTCCATACAATAGCCAACACGAGTTCTCATCTTTATGTTGGATTTCGTGAGGATTCTCTCTCTCTCTCTCTCTCTCTCTCTCTCTCTCTCTCTCTCTCTCTCTCTCTCTCTCTCTCTCTCTCTCTCTCTTTCTCAGACAGACAGACAGCGTATCATCGTGTCTCTTTAAATAGATACAAAAGATTTCATGAATTTTGAAAGTTTGAAATAAGTTTAAGAGCAAACAGAGAGAAAGGAAAGAAAGAGATAGAAGATAGAAGTAAAAGAAAGAGATAAAAGATAAAAAGTATGTATACAATAGCGAAACAAAGAAAAATGGAGGAAAGTTTGAGAGGAAGGAAGTAGGAATTGCAAAGGAGAACGATAAAAGGAGAAAGATGGGGAAAGAAAAAATAAAAAATAAACGAATAAAAAAAAATAACATGGTCAAAAAGGTTACAATAATTGAGGAAAATAATAAATAAGAAAAGAAAATCGTCCGCCAAACAAACGAGTCAATAAACAAACAAACATGCAAATAAACGAAGAAATATACAAACAAAGGAAAAATAAAATATGAAAAAGCGAAGAAAAAATTGCAAGGAAAAAGGAAATTGGAGAACAAACTCACCATCCTCCTCCTCCTTCCCCCATCCTCCTCCTCCTCCTCCTCCTCCTCCTCCTCCTCCTCCTCCTCCTCCTCCTCCTCCTCCTCCTCCTCTTGAAAGTCAGAAAGGAAATATCAAAACCGTTTTCTTCAAGACGGACAAGCACAGGACTCAACCCGCGGCGGCGTCTCATCGGGTTGGCTTGTGGAGATAAAGGCAAACTACAAAACTTGAGGCTCTCGGGAGGAAAAAGAATTTGCATATATGTGTGTTAGCTTCTTTTTCTTCCCTCCTCTCCATCCGGCAGGAAAGAAAGCTTCGAGTCATTTTTATCAAGTGAACGAGACAAGTTTTAAGTTTTGGGTAACAAGTTGATGCTACAGGAGGACTTAGATAATTTGTTGTGTCTTTGGATGTTTGTGAGGTAATGTTTGCTCCCTCCTCCTCCTCCTCCTTCTCCTCTTATCTCCTCCTGTTGTCTCCTCCTGGACTGGTGAAGAAGAGTTACAGATAAGATGCTAATGTTTCGTATCTCGTCTTCACTTTTGTTATGAATAATTTGTCGTCTGTTGCGTGACAAGGGAAGCGTCCTGGCGCCTTATGACCTTCACTTATTTCCTCCTGAGTAATG